>JAQNBH010000009.1:14656964-15079464 GCA_028752905.1 Cladorhizidae sp. MBARI D1340-BT2
CACAGGAGGTGTGCAACTATTAGATTTGGTTACATCTTATGCTCATAATTAGCATGCATCAACCTGACCTAACACAGGAGGTGTGCAACTATTAGATTTGGTTACATCTTATGCTCATAATTAGCATGCATCAACCTGACCTAACACAGGAGGTGTGCAACTATTAGATTTGGTTACATCTTATGCTCATAATTAGCATGCATCAACCTGACCTAACACAGGAGGTGTGCAACTATTAGATTTGGTTACATCTTATGCTCATAATTAGCATGCATCAACCTGACCTAACACAGGAGGTGTGCAACTATTAGATTTGGTTACATCTTATGCTCATAATTAGCATGCATCAACCTGACCTAACACAGGAGGTGTGCAACTATTAGATTTGGTTACATCTTATGCTCATAATTAGCATGCATCAACCTGACCTAACACAGGAGGTGTGCAACTATTAGATTTGGTTACATCTTATGCTCATAATTAGCATGCATCAACCTGACCTAACACAGGAGGTGTGCAACTATTAGATTTGGTTACATCTTATGCTCATAATTAGCATGCATCAACCTGACCTAACACAGGAGGTGTGCAACTATTAGATTTGGTTACATCTTATGCTCATAATTAGCATGCACAAACCTGACCTAACACAGGAGGTGTGCAACTATTAGATTTGGTTACATCTTATGCTCATAATTAGCATGCACCAACCTGACCTAACACAGGAGGTGTGCAACTATTAGATTTGGTTATATCTTATGCTCATAATTAGCATGCACCAACCTGACCTAACACAGGAGGTGTGCAACTATTAGATTTGGTTATATCTTATGCTCATAATTAGCATGCACAAACCTGACCTAACACAGGAGGTGTGCAACTATTAGATTTGGTTACATCTTATGCTCATAATTAGCATGCACCAACCTGACCTAACACAGGAGGTGTGCAACTATTAGATTTGGTTATATCTTATGCTCATAATTAGCATGCACAAACCTGACCTAACACAGGAGGTGTGCAACTATTAGATTTGGTTACATCTTATGCTCATAATTAGCATGCACCAACCTGACCTAACACAGAGTGTGCAACTATTAGATTTGGTTACATCTTATGCTCATAATTAGCATGCATCAACCTGACCTAACACAGGAGGTGTGCAACTATTAGATTTGGTTACATCTTATGCTCATAATTAGCATGCATCAACCTGACCTAACACAGGAGGTGTGCAACTATTAGATTTGGTTACATCTTATGCTCATAATTAGCATGCATCAACCTGACCTAACACAGGAGGTGTGCAACTATTAGATTTGGTTACATCTTATGCTCATAATTAGCATGCATCAACCTGACCTAACACAGGAGGTGTGCAACTATTAGATTTGGTTACATCTTATGCTCATAATTAGCATGCACCAACCTGACCTAACACAGGAGGTGTGCAACTATTAGATTTGGTTACATCTTATGCTCATAATTAGCATGCATCAACCTGACCTAACACAGGAGGTGTGCAACTATTAGATTTGGTTACATCTTATGCTCATAATTAGCATGCATCAACCTGACCTAACACAGGAGGTGTGCAACTATTAGATTTGGTTACATCTTATGCTCATAATTAGCATGCACAAACCTGACCTAACACAGGAGGTGTGCAACTATTAGATTTGGTTACATCTTATGCTCATAATTAGCATGCATCAACCTGACCTAACACAGGGTGTGCAATATTAGATTTGGTTACATCTTATGCTCATAATTAGCATGCACAAACCTGACCTAACACAGGAGGTGTGCAACTATTAGATTTGGTTACATCTTATGCTCATAATTAGCATGCACAAACCTGACCTAACACAGGAGGTGTGCAACTATTAGATTTGGTTACATCTTATGCTCATAATTAGCATGCATCAACCTGACCTAACACAGGAGGTGTGCAACTATTAGATTTGGTTACATCTTATGCTCATAATTAGCATGCATCAACCTGACCTAACACAGGAGGTGTGCAACTATTAGATTTGGTTACATCTTATGCTCATAATTAGCATGCATCAACCTGACCTAACACAGGAGGTGTGCAACTATTAGATTTGGTTACATCTTATGCTCATAATTAGCATGCATCAACCTGACCTAACACAGGAGGTGTGCAACTATTAGATTTGGTTACATCTTATGCTCATAATTAGCATGCACCAACCTGACCTAACACAGGAGGTGTGCAACTATTAGATTTGGTTATATCTTATGCTCATAATTAGCATGGACCAACCTGACCTAACACAGGAGGTGTGCAACTATTAGATTTGGTTACATCTTATGCTCATAATTAGCATGCATCAACCTGACCTAACACAGGAGGTGTGCAACTATTAGATTTGGTTACATCTTATGCTCATAATTAGCATGCATCAACCTGACCTAACACAGGAGGTGTGCAACTATTAGATTTGGTTACATCTTATGCTCATAATTAGCATGCACAAACCTGACCTAACACAGGAGGTGTGCAACTATTAGATTTGGTTACATCTTATGCTCATAATTAGCATGCATCAACCTGACCTAACACAGGAGGTGTGCAACTATTAGATTTGGTTACATCTTATGCTCATAATTAGCATGCATCAACCTGACCTAACACAGGAGGTGTGCAACTATTAGATTTGGTTACATCTTATGCTCATAATTAGCATGCATCAACCTGACCTAACACAGGAGGTGTGCAACTATTAGATTTGGTTACATCTTATGCTCATAATTAGCATGCATCAACCTGACCTAACACAGGAGGTGTGCAACTATTAGATTTGGTTACATCTTATGCTCATAATTAGCATGCACCAACCTGACCTAACACAGGAGGTGTGCAACTATTAGATTTGGTTACATCTTATGCTCATAATTAGCATGCACCAACCTGACCTAACACAGGAGGTGTGCAACTATTAGATTTGGTTACATCTTATGCTCATAATTAGCATGCATCAACCTGACCTAACACAGGAGGTGTGCAACTATTAGATTTGGTTACATCTTATGCTCATAATTAGCATGCACCAACCTGACCTAACACAGGAGGTGTGCAACTATTAGATTTGGTTACATCTTATGCTCATAATTAGCATGCATCAACCTGACCTAACACAGGAGGTGTGCAACTATTAGATTTGGTTACATCTTATGCTCATAATTAGCATGCATCAACCTGACCTAACACAGGAGGTGTGCAACTATTAGATTTGGTTACATCTTATGCTCATAATTAGCATGCATCAACCTGACCTAACACAGGAGGTGTGCAACTATTAGATTTGGTTACATCTTATGCTCATAATTAGCATGCATCAACCTGACCTAACACAGGAGGTGTGCAACTATTAGATTTGGTTACATCTTATGCTCATAATTAGCATGCATCAACCTGACCTAACACAGGAGGTGTGCAACTATTAGATTTGGTTACATCTTATGCTCATAATTAGCATGCATCAACCTGACCTAACACAGGAGGTGTGCAACTATTAGATTTGGTTACATCTTATGCTCATAATTAGCATGCATCAACCTGACCTAACACAGGAGGTGTGCAACTATTAGATTTGGTTACATCTTATGCTCATAATTAGCATGCATCAACCTGACCTAACACAGGAGGTGTGCAACTATTAGATTTGGTTACATCTTATGCTCATAATTAGCATGCATCAACCTGACCTAACACAGGAGGTGTGCAACTATTAGATTTGGTTACATCTTATGCTCATAATTAGCATGCACCAACCTGACCTAACACAGGAGGTGTGCAACTATTAGATTTGGTTACATCTTATGCTCATAATTAGCATGCATCAACCTGACCTAACACAGGAGGTGTGCAACTATTAGATTTGGTTACATCTTATGCTCATAATTAGCATGCACCAACCTGACCTAACACAGGAGGTGTGCAACTATTAGATTTGGTTACATCTTATGCTCATAATTAGCATGCATCAACCTGACCTAACACAGGAGGTGTGCAACTATTAGATTTGGTTACATCTTATGCTCATAATTAGCATGCATCAACCTGACCTAACACAGGAGGTGTGCAACTATTAGATTTGGTTACATCTTATGCTCATAATTAGCATGCATCAACCTGACCTAACACAGGAGGTGTGCAACTATTAGATTTGGTTACATCTTTTGCTCATAATTAGCATGCATCAACCTGACCTAACACAGGAGGTGTGCAACTATTAGATTTGGTTACATCTTATGCTCATAATTAGCATGCATCAACCTGACCTAACACAGGAGGTGTGCAACTATTAGATTTGGTTACATCTTATGCTCATAATTAGCATGCATCAACCTGACCTAACACAGGAGGTGTGCAACTATTAGATTTGGTTACATCTTTTGCTCATAATTAGCATGCATCAACCTGACCTAACACAGGAGGTGTGCAACTATTAGATTTGGTTATATCTTATGCTCATAATTAGCATGCACAAACCTGACCTAACACAGGAGGTGTGCAACTATTAGATTTGGTTACATCTTATGCTCATAATTAGCATGCATCAACCTGACCTAACACAGGAGGTGTGCAACTATTAGATTTGGTTACATCTTATGCTCATAATTAGCATGGACCAACCTGACCTAACACAGGAGGTGTGCAACTATTAGATTTGGTTACATCTTATGCTCATAATTAGCATGCACCAACCTGACCTAACACAGGAGGTGTGCAACTATTAGATTTGGTTACATCTTATGCTCATAATTAGCATGCATCAACCTGACCTAACACAGGAGGTGTGCAACTATTAGATTTGGTTACATCTTATGCTCATAATTAGCATGCATCAACCTGACCTAACACAGGAGGTGTGCAACTATTAGATTTGGTTACATCTTATGCTCATAATTACCATGCATCAACCTGACCTAACATAGGAGGTGTGCAACTATTAGATTTGGTTACATCTTATGCTCATAATTAGCATGCATCAACCTGACCTAACACAGGAGGTGTGCAACTATTAGATTTGGTTACATCTTATGCTCATAATTAGCATGCATCAACCTGACCTAACACAGGAGGTGTGCAACTATTAGATTTGGTTACATCTTATGCTCATAATTAGCATGCACCAACCTGACCTAACACAGGAGGTGTGCAACTATTAGATTTGGTTACATCTTATGCTCATAATTAGCATGCATCAACCTGACCTAACACAGGAGGTGTGCAACTATTAGATTTGGTTACATCTTATGCTCATAATTAGCATGCATCAACCTGACCTAACACAGGAGGTGTGCAACTATTAGATTTGGTTACATCTTATGCTCATAATTAGCATGCATAAACCTGACCTAACACAGGAGGTGTGCAACTATTAGATTTGGTTACATCTTATGCTCATAATTAGCATGCATCAACCTGACCTAACACAGGAGGTGTGCAACTATTAGATTTGGTTACATCTTATGCTCATAATTAGCATGCACCAACCTGACCTAACACAGGAGGTGTGCAACTATTAGATTTGGTTACATCTTATGCTCATAATTAGCATGCATCAACCTGACCTAACACAGGAGGTGTGCAACTATTAGATTTGGTTACATCTTATGCTCATAATTAGCATGCATCAACCTGACCTAACACAGGAGGTGTGCAACTATTAGATTTGGTTACATCTTATGCTCATAATTAGCATGCACCAACCTGACCTAACACAGGAGGTGTGCAACTATTAGATTTGGTTACATCTTATGCTCATAATTAGCATGCACAAGCCTGACCTAACACACGTGTGCAACTATTAGATTTGGTTACATCTTATGCTCATAATTAGCATGCATCAACCTGACCTAACACAGGAGGTGTGCAACTATTAGATTTGTATATGCTCATAATTAGCATGCAGCCAACCTGACCTAAACAGGTGTGCCACTATTAGATTTGGTCACATGATCACCATTAGTGTATAAAACACTCATAGTTACACATGAGCCAGCCATAGAGGCCCCTTAGAAAGCCACTAGCTAATCTAAGAAGTCTGTGGACTTTCTTTGTGAGGAACATAGGCCTGAGCAGCTGCTATAACTTATAGCTGTGGTCTAGCAATAGCTTTCTCTCAGCACTGATACAAGAGCAGTGTTTAGTATTGTAAGGAAAATCTGCACTGACTATTCCACTGAAATGGAACAAAGCACTTTATTTGCTCTTGTGCCATTCAAACTGAACAGTGACTGAATATTTTGAACTGGGCACCCGAAAGGACTATCCTAAAGTAGCTAAAGGTACCACAGTGCAGTGCAATAGATCAAAACAAAGCCATTAATAGTGTAGTTCTCGTGAATTGTACTGGATGTCATGATTTTTGGTTCAAATTCCTGATTTTTAGCAGATTGTCATCTTCGTCCTTTGATTTGGTTGACACCTACATATGGTCTAGTGCCAAACATGGTAGTAAGTAATATCACTAATTTGTGTCAAGGAGGTACATCATGATCGAGAGCATCTTTCCGGTATATCATATTTATAAGGCATCCGAGCATGGATGAAGAATTTCCCTGGGAGAGAGAGGATGGCAATGATAGATCCATATTCGGCGGAGGTGTTACAAAAGAACACCACTGTCGACTGTCTGTACCTCAGAAGGCGTCAGCTGCATGTTCTTTGTCCGACAACAACGAAACCAGCTCACTCTAGCGAAAGATCATGCAATGTGAAAGTAGCAGACCCCACCTACCAGATAACAATGACATCATGACAAAGTGTTGAAATGGGCAATGCCTCCATTAAACTGCAAAACACCAAATTAAACTCCCTGCCAAACCACTAAATTAAATTCCCCGCCAAACTTTCCATATATGCCACAGTTCCTTGCCTTTGTAAAAAAATTCAACCAATGAAAATATCCTGCTACACATGGCTATTTTTAATTTTCTTGTTTACCTATTTATTGTTGTTGTTGTTGTTATTGCATTACTAAGTTAAATTAACAATGCTGCATTAATTGATAGTTAATTATGCCTGAGGCAGTATTATTAACCAACTTACAGTTAACTGCTTTCTCAATAATCAACTTAAGGGGGAGGGGGGGGGCAGTAACTTAAAAAAAATAATAACTCTGTAACTACTGGTAACTCTGTAACTACAGTGTACTGCAATTTTATGTTACGAATTTTAAATTTTGCTTGATGTAAAATAAATTACAGGAAAAGTGGGTGTGGCTTGTTACATTTTGCAGCGGAAACGGTGAGACAGGCATTTTTCAAGGAATATTCTAACTTGGGTAGATCCTGTGGGTGATATACTGAGCACTATTATATACCAATAATTCAACAACTGAAATGTGGCATCGGTGCTTTATATGATGTATATACTCTTGCCTTTTTATGCAATCTCCACATGAAACTTGAAACTTGCTGCAAACCTGATATTTTATTTTACAAGCATACTTCCTTGCTGACTTTTTAGGTTTATTTTAGAAGGATATCAGAACTCACCGAGACAATTCAAATGATATGTAAAATCACTATTTTAATATATTTTTCAAGATAATTAACACTCCAATATACGTATTTGGGAAATCGCATGACCATATACACCAAATGAATATAACTTTCAATCAGTTAGATATAAACATCCCAAACACAAGGTATAGACTATGGAACATACTCCCAAGTGTGGGTTAATTAATTGCTCTTTCACTTGGTCCTGGGCCCGCCGCTGTGACATCAACACCCCCATCAAATCCCCCTGATTATACAGTACCACTTCGTCTTCATCATGCACATCTTCGTAGATTCTTGTAGCGATCTGTAACTTTGTAGTCACACTTTTTGACGTGGTTATAGTCTCTCGACCGTAAAACGAGTTCACAATGCCTGGATGGCTGAAGGCCCAGGCTCTCGGACACATTCTTGAGGGATGAGATACCATCATTGAAGACACTGCAATAGCGCATGCAGTATCAACAGCCAATTTCCCTAAGACTAGACAAAGTCAATTGCACAAAGGAATTTTGGGTATGTCCCCCAACACAGTATGTCCCCCAACACACCTCTCAAGTAGGTCCTTGCTGCCTGGGATTGGCTTTAGAAGATGAACTATGTTATGGCTTCAGGGATTGGCTTCTCTTTGTGTGGAAATGGTTCATTAGCTTATACGCTTTATACCATTTAAATTATGAATCTTTTCCCAGTGGACAAAGGTGATGAAGTGGTGTTTAATTGCAGTGAAGCAGGGATGCTTGGACAGATTCCATCATTCCAGGATGATCTCCTTTGCAACCTGTAATAGCTTGACCTTAGTCATTCTGAAGTGTCAATTAACTTAGTATATATAGCAAGTCTACAAACTCCTCCAGTTGTCTCTCCATCAGAAAGCTTTTCACCTCTTCATTCTTTCTTGAGATTGGCTGTTCCCATTCTCTTTTGCACGTGGCAACACAGTCTACCTTTCCCACCTCTAGACCAGAACCATATGACTTCTCAAGCAAAATAGAATGAGTTTTACCGTCTAAGTCACATATATAGAGATCTGGCGAACATCATGGATATCCCTTTTGGTTCCATAGCCACAGCTCGATTCTTGACTGGTCTTCTTCTTTCTAGAGAAAATGCTACTAGGAGACTTCACCAGCTTCCTATATAGATACCGGCACATTTTTTAAGGTGCAGAAGTGGTCTTTCTCTGTGTGGAGGACATATCTTCCTTCTCTTCTTTACTCTCCTTTGTTTGATCCCTGGCATTTTCTCCCACTGAAGGTCAGCAAAAAAAAACTTGAACACGTAGTCCCATATAGCTCATATAAATTCGTTATTCTATGCTGGCTTCCTTCTATATAGAAGGGTTCAGAGTATTATTGATTACATCATCTGAAAGAACATGCTTTCCCTATTATAGAAAAGTAAATTTGAAGGTCAGCAACTTGCCATGAAGGAGATGTGGCTAACTGCAAAATGGCAAGAAAATGGAGGTGGTTTCTTCCTGGGAGATCTAATGGTGGTAACATGGGTGTGTATTATCACCTCCAAGTACTTTCTCATGCAAATTCAGATTTTCAGAAGTAGTGTATCATGATTTGCAATAGTCGTAGCCTAAGAGTTTTACCCTGTGTCCTTCGGGACCATAAAATAGTAGGCGCTTGAAAAAAACGTGTAGTTACAACTTTAGAGCTCCATAGATTCTGTACATGGACTTGATATATAGCTCAAAAGATAGGTCTCTTTGTGTGCTCTCTTTTGATGCTAAAACATTTTTCATAAATAAAACTATACCCAAGTTACTGGAGCTAAAGTGGGGGTACCTCAAAACTAGAGTGCCTGATTTATTAACTCCAGTTCGTCAAGTGCTATATAGAGAGGCTAGAGGAAGTCCCTCTGCATAAGAGTCGTTTCATTAGGCACTAGAACTCGAGTGTGTGGTCAATGTGGTCAAGCATGCAGTTGGAAAATTAATTTTGATAAAGCATCTAGTTGAAACATCAAAGAATAAATTTAACTTTTAAGTTGGTTATTGAGAAGTCACACCATCACTTCACAAGTGTGTTTATGACATGGATGACCTTTACCAATTTAAAGATTAGGTTTTTAACTTTTTGGGACTGCTGGTTTACTACTTTGGCAAAGGATTCAAGCCACACTTGAAGTGTTTTGCGAGTCATTATGGATTAAGTCACTGCTTATGGTACTAATAAACTGTCAAGGCAATCCCCCCTTCAAAAAATTATTATAAATTGGGGGGGGGGGGGGGGGGGGAGGAGGTGGAAGGAATGAAGTCGACGGGCAACAACTGCATTTGTTGTGGTTGCTTCTTCAATTTCTTGCTCTTTCTTTCCTATTCTTTCCTCTGTGTGTTGCAGGTATTGCAGTGGGGCATGCATATTACTTTCTAGAGGATGTGTTTCCCAACAAACCTGGAGGATTCAGAATACTTAGAACACCCTCCATCATGTAAGTATTGGGGAGCTGAGAGAGGAGGGGGAAGTGTGAAGTGAGTCAAAGAGGGTGAGAGGAGAGGGGATAAGTTGGGGGGAAATGAGGAAGTTGGACACGTGTAGGGCAGTAGTTGGATCAGGAATCTAATATGAGCTTGGTCAAGGAAACAAAGAATTTTCTCTCTTCCCTCCCCTCCCAACCATGTATGAAACCCAGGTGTAGGTGCATGTTGAGGTGCGAGTGATTGAGAGAGAGATATGGTAAGTGCATGGGTGAGGTATGTATGTAGGTGAATATGAGAGATCTGTGTGTATAGATGGGTGTGTGAGTGTGTGGTGTGGAACAAGAATCGAATACAAAAGAGACAGAGGAAAGGGCAGAGTGAGAAACCTTCTTACTATCACAAGAACTCAATAGGTCAACAATGATGAACAACCTCAACTATTCTCTGTAAGGAGTTAATCAATACATTGTATATATGCAGGACAAGACTATTTGATGGACCCCAGGGGGACTCTGAATATGTACCCCCTGTTGAGGACAGACCAGGAGGCTTTGACTGGGGACAAGGTAGACCGGCGCAGAACTAACAGCCTCCTGCTAGGAGCACCTTCACAACAACAACAACAAACAACTACGACAGCAACAATAGGAGGATTGTATTCAGCATGGTACCCACAATATGGCCACATATATATTACAATGGACTTGTTGTATGTGTGTACACATGTTATTGATTATAATTGACAACTTTTTTTTTTAAATGTACATGTGTACTTATTTCTGCCAGGGTTGCATACATGACATGTTTCTTGTTGTTCAGTTGGTTGGCATGCTAGGAAAGTGTGGCAGGGTGTCACGCAAATTTCTCTGGCTTGCTCTTATTACAGTCACCAGATTATTAACTTGTTGATTGGCATCTACCTTAGTCTTTTAATATATACACAGTGTTTCTATGCTAATGTAGTATGTTGTAATGTACACCCACCAGACCACACCCTCCATTATTGTTCATGTTTCTTCTCCCTCTGTAGCACATGGGGACGTCTCGAGCCATCCCCATCAGCTTTAGCTCTCTCCTTTCCTGGCTGGTATAATGTTTTCCTGGTCAGGGCCACCTCAGGAAGGATTTGGCTGGAGCCGCTACTCCACTGGCATGATGTTTTCTTGGTCAAAGCTCCCTCAGGAGTGAGGCTGGAGCCACTGTTCTGCTGGTGTAATGTTTTCCTGGTCAAACCTCCTCCTGGAGGGGCAAGGTTGGAGCCAGTGCTCTGATGGTATAATGTTTTCCTGGTACAGGCCACCTCAGGTAGGGTTTGGATGGAGCTATTGCTCTCATAAATAACTGCCTGTTTGGAAGGTTGAGAAGTCTTCTTGGTTCTATCATTACCACAAACACCTGCTGTGGTTCTCACTGTGTCAACAGATCTTCCTACGATGCCTAGAGATTCTGTAGCTTGCCTTCTGGTTGTGGTAGAGTGTTGGTGACTGGTATGGGAAGGGACACCTTGCTTAGTCCTTGGATTACTTGCCGCTGCTAATGCATCACCTGTGCTGTTTGCTCCACCCACTTGCTCATGCTGCACACTCATAACCATGCT
The DNA here is from genome assembly GCA_028752905.1 of Cladorhizidae sp. MBARI D1340-BT2. Taxonomy (NCBI): domain Eukaryota; kingdom Metazoa; phylum Porifera; class Demospongiae; order Poecilosclerida; family Cladorhizidae; species Cladorhizidae sp. MBARI D1340-BT2. The sequence goes on from JAQNBH010000009.1 coordinate 14,668,538, forward strand.
AACTGGAGCAGAACTGGAGGCGACGGTCATGCCACGTGCTCTACAAGTACCCTGAAAGAATACACACACTGTAATGTAGTATTACAACACATGGATGTATACATATGTATGTCACACACAAAAAAGCTGGCTGTTAAATTAAATTAAGCATGTATCTGCAAGCATTGGTTAAAGCGAATCTTTTGTTTGGAATTTCACTTCTTGGTTCTAGTTCTAGCTGATTGTTCAGCGCATATCACGACTATTCATCCTCTTGCTTAAAAGTTGGCTTGATCATACCGAGTTGTAGATGCGATGTCCATAGTGACACTCGCCAGGCTGCGCTCTGCAATAATATGACTTTCTATACATAAACTCATCAATTCGAAACTAGACTTAAGTCAGAAGTCCAATGTGTATTGGTTGATGTTGCTAGCAAGACAAAGAACTCAAACAACTTTTGTCATGGTAACACAATAGCCAAACATTGCCAAACCTTCCCTTCCAGACATATTAAATCGTTCTGCCTAAATGTAATTATTGGTTACTCTAATGAATGGAACTGACAACATCAACAGAAGGAAATGACATCAATGGGGGACATCTTAACCATCATGCCCTCCCCCTCAACAATTTTCTAAGTGAAACCCTGACTAGAACAGGTTTAGCATAGTATTCCTACACTCTTTCCCTCCCCTCTCCACAAGGGAGACAAGGGATCAGCTAAGCAAGACTTCACAGCTCATTTAAAGCTCATAATATAATTTTAATTTAAAAAAATTGGACGAACACGAAACACTCGCACACTAACACTTCTTGACTTAATTTTTCACCATCCTGACCTCGTGCCTGACCAAGGCGTCAATTGGGACAAGCTCCCCACAAACTTCACATGGCCCCTTATCGTTGAGATTGACTGCACCCACTGCTAATGTCGGCTGATGTTGGGTGGGCATGGCCAACAGAGACTCATCAGATTGTCGTGGAGTTCTGTGAAGGTAGGCATTCCTCAAGTGACTGTTGGGATTGGACTCACAGGTAACCTGGGTTAATTAATCATCAATGGTCAAATAGGAGCATTCTATTTTATTTCAGTAGAACAAGTTCATGCAACCCTAGGATCTAGGAAAATTCAGTGTGTGTGTGGGGGGGGGGGGGGGGGGGGGGAATGGCAGGCCTTAAATAATATCTCTGCTAAAAGTCACTCTGGCTACTTATCTAAATCAATAACCCTCCATGGATCTACAGATTTTTAAAAAAACACTGATGTCTTGCTGCGTGTTGTCAAGACCTTTTCATGGTAACTATTAATGACATTACTAAACCTCAGATGGCATGTTTTTTTAAATTAACTTGTATCAGCACTATTCTTAGCAGGTTACAGAACTCTCAACAAACTCAGTTGACATAAATGATTATTCCTGAAGATAGGAGAGCATCTTGTCAAATGTTGAAAACCAAATTTTAAAGTCGATTATTGAGGAAAGTTATCATATATGTACAGCTAAAATAGTTCCTAGACCTTTTCCTGGTTACTTCTATGGCATTGATAAGCCTCAGAGGGAATTTATTAGCAATGGCTATGCCTGCCAGTTATACCCCAACACTCCTCAGGCTTCTGTTTTCCTTATGTACATGTGATGATGTGTGTGCCTCTATTAGTGCACATCCTCTTACTATGTTCCATTTTTACTTCCCCATTCTAAACGCCCATTCTAAACGCCACAAGCGCACCTTGGTTTACCATGAACTAAAGTGTTTTTCCATGTCGCTACAGTCTCGCATTCAACTATAGGAGAACAGTGGCTCCAATTTCTGCTGGCGTTGCAAGATAAATTCAAACTAGAAGCCTTTGTCCAACATCTAAATTGTTGATATTTCCAGTTAGTATATTGGGAGGGAAGTGTATAAAAAACACTTGGATTGACTAATAGTTGGGTTTTTTGGAGTCTTCCACTCACAATATAGAGAATGCTCTTTGATACAGCACTCTATGGTATCACTCGTCTTAGGTGTGAGAAATTACGGCCAGAGACTATAATAAGGTTCTCCATCAAAAAAAAAAGTTTAATGTAGCAGGAAAGACCAATACTGTGTATCAAAATAACAACTTGAAAAATTTAAATTTGCATTATTATTTCCTCTCTAAATGCGGCTAGTCTATCTAGTGCAGCATCTTAACTTTTTAGGGCCTTTTCTAAGGCCTGAACTTTTTTAGGGCCTGAACTTTTCTTGGCCTGATACATCAGCTACGGTCTTGCACAACAACTCACAGGATCTCATACAGGGAGGGGAGAGAGGGGGAGCAGTTATATGGAAGATGAAGTGCACCACCATGCTTCCCATTATATTCAATGGGAGTGTTTGCATTCCAAATGTCTTCTCTCTCTTTCCTATATATCCATCCACTAATACCTCCAATCCACCCACACATGACCTGTCTATATATGTCTATATATCTATCTACAAGTGTATGGTATATAAATATATTTGTGTTTTGGAAAAGTGAGTCCTTGTATAAAATATTTGTGTTTGGGAAAAGTGAGTCCTTGTGGAACTACTTAAGAAATTTAAAAGAGCCCTATCTCGTTAAGTAGTTATAATACCATTGCATGTCAGTATGTTCACCATGTATCAGTACCTGATGAACTCTAAGAACATCCACTGTCATCATTGCATTGCAGTGCTCACACTTCTCACTCGCTCTCTCTAGACAAATAAAACAACAACAACGACAACTAATTACAAAACAAAGCCATTATCAGTTCTCCTCACCATCCATTCTGTTCACCGGGGTATTTGAGACACCTTGTACAGCCTCTTCTTCTAGCACCATGTCTTCGTGGCACCCTGACAGGTGGATGCTGGAATGCAACTGCTTTGACATGCAACGTTCCTAAAAGAGAGGAGGAACGATGATGACCTTGACTCGTATCCAGTTTTCTGGTTTTGTGCACACTATTGTGGCTAGAATTGTTCGATATTGTGTCTGTGGTGCGCAGATTGCCCTCGTAGAGTTTATATGTATTATCACCACAACCACATATGTACTGTACTGGGGAAAGTGGCTCTCCACTAAAAATTCCACTCACCTGGTGCTCCATGATCATCTTGAAAGGAAACAGACTGTAGCAATACTGACAGGGAACTTCTCCCTCACCCCGTGGAGATTCCAGTTCTGCGGCTGGACTCTTGGAACGCGGTTGCTCATTCTTCAAAACACCATGGTTGTAGCCCTCCATGTGTGTGTGGGAAGCACTTGATGATGCTCCGAAATCCTGCTCCATTTGAATCCTCCGAGCCACCTCAAAGTCATCCCGAGTGTTATTGAAAGTTCCCTCTTCCACTTCCTGTATCTGTTTGGCCAGCATCCTGTCCATTTCCACTTCTTTCACATAGTCCCTTTCCCTCCGAGCAATAGCTCTCGCCAGCATAGAATCCGAACTTTCCAACGTGCCGACCTCCCTTTTGTCATAATGAGATGTGCCCCTATTGTGACTCCCGTCTAATAATTCAGTATCTTCTGTGCTGCCCCAACCAAAACTCTCCCTTCCATCAGGTCTGGAATTCTTCATAGCATACGCGAGATCTCTTTCATGGATCCTCCTTGCCATTTCAGCATCATCATCCTCTCTGACCCTGCCAACACTGTTTCCTCGTTCCAAATTCCTGTTTATCTGAGATTTTGTTGTGCTGCTTCTGAGAACCCTCCCCAATTCAGACTCGTTCTCCTCTGCGCTTGCCCTCCTAGAACCATACCGAGTGTAAGACAACCTGGGATTGTGATTTCCAGAACTAGTTGTCTCATTTGCATAGTATTCTGACCCGTTCAGTATCCTATCTGTGCTGTAACCATCTTTCCTCTGATTTCTCTGGGCATACATGTCTCTCTCATGTATCATCCGTGCCATCTCAGCATCGCTTTCCTCACCCACGTTTGAGCCACCCACAGTTATTTTGCTGCTTTCATCTCCATGCCAGGAGTAAGCATTGTCTCTTTCGTGAGTCATCCAAGCTAATTCAGCATCTTTCTTCTCGGTCTCGATTCTTTCCAGTTCCTCTTGGCTCAGGCCTCTTTGAGGCAGTGGAGGTATGAAGTCGTCTCTTCTGTGGTAACTCGAGTTCTTGTCAGGGTCATATCTGACAGAGAGAGCAGCTAATCCTTGACTGTGCCCCTCATGTACGTTCCGTCGTTGGACCAGGTGTTCACTGCATCCATCATCTTCAATTGTTTGAAGCAAACATAATTATTACGAATTTTTATTTATTTATTTATTTATTATTTTTTTGAAGTGTGTTGTTTTGATTCGCCAGAAATGGTCACTAAGTTTTCTAATGACTAAAGACTGTTTTATCAATTATCAGCCTCTGATCAGCTTGATGGACAGATGCTAAGTGGTTGGCAAACAGGTGAATGCACTATCTATTCCCACCACAGCCAACCCCCATCTATATTTTAATGCTAGACTAATGCATGAATGTCATGCCACTTATCGTCCCTCCTCTTTTCCAGTGGGAGTCAGAACAAAACATGCCTGCCAGTCAGCCACACCCTTTCATTATAAACCACCAAATAAGGAAAGGCTCAGCTATATATGTGAGACAACTACAGAGCAAGCACACTTGTTTTTTTTTGTTTTTAAGATGTCTCACCTGGTCGGAAGCTCTCCACATCTCTCTTACTTCCATGATCCGAAGAACACAAATTTGCACTACCACCACCGCCGCCGTACTCCTCCATGGCCTGCAGATTTTGTGCCAGAACCCGATCCATACTGTCCTGCCCACACACGTCTGTCACAGAGGCTAACCATTGGGAATCCACACATACAGTGTTGTCTGCGTGGGTGTCATGACCGGTGGAATGGGAAAGGGAGGGGATGTAAGGCTGGTGCGCTTGGAGGGGGAAGAAATTGGAAGGCCTACTCAAATCACCACCGCGAGCCAACGGGAGTCCCTCCGAAGACCAATTGACATCATCCACATCACCCTCTCCTCCTTCAAACCTCATCCTCATCGGATCATGAGAGTTCATAGTGTACTCTGACTTCATATGTCCACACATGGCTTCTTCATGCTTGTTCATGTCTTTAAGCATTACTCGTTGATTACAGAGCTTACAAAGGTCAGTTCGTGAACCGCAGACATTCTGGTGTTCTTCATACTTTGACCTCAATATTTCTAACTCACAAAAATCGCACACCACTCTCACTTTAGGACAGGAAGTCTCCTACAATAACAAAAAAGGAGAACTGTTAACTCTCAATGAACTCTCAGTTGACATAATATAAACCTTACAATAACCTTCTCATTATCAACTTGAAATTGTATTCTCTCAACGTTTCGACTAGATGCTCTAGCCTTCATCAGGAATGATGAAGGCCAGAGCATCTATGTCGAGAGAATACAATTTCAAGTTGATTATTGAGAAGGTTATTGTGAAATAGTTCCCCCCCCCCCCACTACTCAGCTTCTCTTCAAACCTTCTCACCAGTCGGATTGCTGGGCGAGTTAAAAAACAACAACCCAAACCAGCTTCAGTTAAACATATAATCAGAAATTCACTAAAGTCCCTGGCAACCACATATTATGGAATAGCAATATTGTTGATAAACACATCGGTCAGCTTTGTGTAACCACATCCAGACCACAAAGTGTGAATATTGTCTTTGTTTTAATTTTATCACTAGTAATTTTTTGCATGTAATGTGCAGAATCGATTGCTTACTAACATTCATTTGCTTTTGTTGTTTTACATATGGCTATATGCAGCTAAGATATGGAGACAAAGGAAGTATAATGCCTGGGTCACTATAACACACATATTACTACTCTCAATATTTTATACCCACATAGGTGCTATATCCACTACCCAAGTTGATTATTGAGAAGTAAATTAATTAAAAAAATGTGACCAGCATTCACTTTGCACCACACATATTATTCTATATGACATAGTTTATAATACTGAATCTTTAAATATTTGTTATAATTGAGTTGAGAGAGATGGAGAGCGAGGAGGACAAATAGAGGCTAGTCCTCCAGCAACATCATCCATCATCAAGTCTATCACATAATTCCAAGCTATACCTGGAACAGCTTACCCACGTTTTACATGGGGGGGAGGGGAGCTAAGTACTGCCCTTTGAACAACTAACAGGCTAATACTAGAGCTAGATCTCATTCACAACCGTGAAGCCTTTTTATCTATGCCTGCGTAGCCATCACTTTCCACTATAGCACTAAGCTCACCCACATTCCAAAAGTTTCGACTGTTGTGGCCAACTTATCCAAGACTCCATGCTTGCAAGAAAGCTCACCCTGGTAAGCATGGACGCCACAGATCTTCTTCCTCACTCAAGTCGTCCTCAGAAGAGTCAATACTGCCTGTCACTTATTTAAAAAAATGACTTTGGTGTAGATTTAGTTCCCTAGTCATTTTTTTAGGTAGTCAAAACCGGGACCATCAGTCTTTTAAGATTTTTAACCTTGATTGATTACTGGAAAGTGACACAATTAAGTAGCTAAATGAGCAGGAAATAAATATTTTTTGATTGACGAAACCCAGAGCATCATATGGTGCCATTGAAGGCGAGATAGTTAATGGGCACACAGGCACACACAGTTAAGTAACAGTTTTTTCCTTGCTTGCCAGGATCTTTGTCGTCACATGCACACAACACATTTTATACGGATTTGTCATCAAACTATTTCACCCTTCTTGCTTTGTACATGTGCAGTGCTGGATGAAATATGCACAACTAAGAAAGATTTAAAATGCTGACTAGGCAGAAACAAACAACACATTTGACCAGTCAATTCAAAGCTGTGTGTGGGACTTCAGCTGGCTAGCTCCACCTACAATAGTACCTTGTGATCATCCAGTTTGTCCCTGGGTAGTTCCTCTCCACAGAGGTCACAAAACTCAGGAGCATGCTCATTCTGATAGTGCTGCTTTAGCTCTGCCTTGGGGAAAGGACAATGACATATATCACACAATGTCAACCTTTTGCAGCGTGCTTCATGGAGGTCAAAGTTTGCTTCTGAGATGTACACCTTGCTGGAAGTTATACATCAAACAAAAATAATATGGAACTAGCATTATTTGCCCAGCTAAACACTAACCAGTTGCTACACTGCTTGGCGTTTGGTTTCTGTACAATATCCATTTCTTGTTCAACGGTGGAGCGACTTACGGAGTTTGCTTCCTGTACAATATCAACGGTGGAGCGACTTACAGAGTTTGAACGAGTAAAAACCAGGAGGGAGCCAGCTACCGCCTCTCCCCTCTCAAATAACCATACTCCGAACAAAAATTCAAATGGCTGGCTAGCGTTTGTGGGTGGTCACCGCAAGAAACATCCCCGCAGGATTCCCCTTCTGACGTCAGTGTTATTTATAGCGCTGAGTATGTGACGTCGGTAGCACTCTCGTGCTCTAGTTGCGGTGCCTTTCAATAATCAATCATAACTACCCCTCCCCCTCTTCAGAACTGTTTTCCCTCACACAGCTAGTGGGCATGGGATTGACCTCTCCCAAGTGAGTGAAGGGTCATCATGGACCTTGAGAATGATTAGAAGCTGTGCTGAGATCATAAAAAATTGGGGGGCAGGCTCAATGACATGATATATATATTGCGAATAATTCACAACAAAATTCACAACAAAAAATGATGTTCACAACAAAAAATGGATGTTCACAACAAAAAATCGCAGTTAATATTCAAGTTGTCTCTGTAAAATTCATTTGCCACTGATGTCAAATTAAGTATGCTCTTTGTGTATATGTAATAATAATTATAAGCGGAATTCTGTCATTGAAGATTGTAGGTAGGGGTAAATCATTTCAAAGCAGAAAATGATCTCTCAGTACTTGAATTCTTGGACCTCTTCCAATATCTCCTCACCAATCCTCCAATGTACTCCTACTTCCTTTTCCCTACTACCATGACCTTGCTCTTCTTACTATTCATCTTCCACCTTAACACAGCCTGTACCACTCCAACATGGCTTGCAGCTCCACCCCCGAGTCTGCCAGAAGAACAACATCATCTGCATACATAAGTGCCCCACACCAACACCCTTCCATTTTAACTTCTAGCTCAGCTCTATCCAACTCCTCTGCCATTCCCATCAAATAAAAGAAGTGGAGACAAAGGACATCCCTGCCTAAGTCCATTCTCCACAGCGAACCACCTTGACCTCCTTCCGTTCAATATCATCGTCGTCTCCACCCTGCTATACAATCCTACACATGTCCTCACAAGTTTCTCCTCTACTCCATACTGCCTCAACTTCTGCCACAGTCCTTCCCTCCACACACTATCATATGCATTACTTATGTCCAGGAAAGCCAGATATGGAGCTTTCTTCTCATCTTCCTCGCTTCACAAACTCCTCTTAACACTAACCACGGTCCGAACATCTCCTCCAGCTCCTAAATCCTCCTTGTGCTTCCGTCAAAATCCTATCCTCAGCGAAACTCCAAACCTCCTTGCCAACACTCTCACAAATACCTTCACCACACTACAACACAATGAAATTCCCCTACTTCGTCCTCGTCACCATCCTTGTGGAGAGGTACTAGTAAACTTCTTTTCCAGTATTGGGCAGCACCAATTCTAATCACCACATTCATCACCTGCACCATCACCTCCACCAACCTTCTACCTCAGCATCTCATTCAACATTCCATCAGGGCCTGGAGCCTTTCCTCTCTTCAAACACTTCATTATCTGTACTACTTCTTCCCAACTTACTTCTTCAATATACCCAACTCATGCCCACCTGCTTCTCCTATCTCACTGTGGCATCTTCTTTTTTCCTCCCCAGCTCTTCCCAATGTTTTACCATCACCTCCAACACATCGTCTTCCTCCTCCACCATCCTTCTCTCATCATCTTTCACTCCTTTTATCTTTCGCTTCTTCCTCTTAGCTCTTAAATCATTCCAAAAACCTTACAACTAGTCCCACCATGCTCTCTAATCTATACATGTAGTTCTCTTCCTCAATTCCTTCTTCTCTTTCCTTATAGTATTTTTCACTTCCTTTCTTGCTTCTCTATAGTCATCCCATAGTTGTCTTTGATGTAGCCTCTCCCTCCCCTCTCTTCCTGGCTTCCCTCAGCCGCTTACATTTCTCCTTCCTAACACCAATTAACTTCTCCACATCCTTTGACCACCATCCTCTGACCTGTCTGTAATCTTCTTCCTTCCAATTCCTTTCTCCGCTGCAGCCAAAACTTTCTCCTTCCACCTACCCCACACCTCTTCAACTATGTCTCCTCCCAACTCATGCTCAAGCTCTCTCACCTCCTCTTCCCACCCATGAACATTTCCTCCGCTGCCTCCTTATACTCCTCCCAGTCTAGCCTATTGTCAACTCTGCTTTTATGTCGCTCTCTTCTCACTTGTACCTCTCTCTACCAAACATAATTTCTCCCCAAATAATGTTATGGTCCGACCCCACATCCAGCTTGCCTGAATCCTCAACTACCACCCTAGCTACATCCATGTCCTCACTAAACAACATATAGTCTATGACCGACTATCTCTCTCCACATTCCCATGTCCACCTGCCCTCACAGCACTGCAACTCGTTCCCTACAACCAGACTAACCAACTCCAACAACCTCCTTCCATTACTGTTTGGGTTATCCTCCACTCCTAATCCAATCTTTGCATTGGAGTCCCCCATCATAACAACATCGAAACCTTTATTTTCATACTTCACCACATCCTCCTGCAGTACCTCAAACAATCCCTCCGTCTAGTTTTTCTTCTCCCTGCTCCGCTCAACTCCACCCACAGCAAACCTTCTCTTGACTTCCTCACCCTAGAATCCAAACTCTCGTGCACCAGAACTCCCACACCTCCACTCGCCCGCCTGCCACCTTCTCTATTCCTGCCGTACCATTTATATCCTGCCACGCTCACCTCGTCCTCCTTCTGCAAAAATGTCTCCGCTAATTCCAGCACATCAAACTTCTTCGTTCCCAACACTACCCCACCTCCCTTGACCACCATCCTCTGCAATTAACAAACGCCACACTCAACTGCCCAGTATCCCTATCTTTGGGCCCTCTCCCAACCCCCACCCTCCTTAACAAACTTTTTGCACTCACAACTTGGATTTGTTCATGATCTTGTACATCTTTTCTTTGTCCAACAGGTGCTCCTTCCCTGATGGATGAATCTCCTCCCGGTGCTCCCCCACCTGATGGTTCTTGCCTCTCTCCACCCCCCTCTGTGTTGTCTGCCAGAGTGTCTCCACTGGCAGCTCACATGTACCAAGCCACGGTGGACACGACATTCCCCTTGACTTTTCCTCCTGGCACACTCCCCCCACCCTTTTGCATAATGACTTCTTTCCCCGCATGCCTTCTCCTGCTGTTTTACTTGCTGGAGACTCTTCATTTGCCGCTGCCGATTCACCCTCTGCACCATATACCCTCCATTTCCCCCCAGACTCTCTTTCCTCCTCTTGTATCTTCCTCTCTTTCTCATGATGATTGGCCTCCCTACTAGTTTGCTCAAGACCTCCTGAAAATTTTCTTCTTCCCTCTTCGTAATATCCTCATATATATTGCCTCCATCCCCTTCACCAACTTTGCTCGTCTTCTACAACCCCCAACTGATTTAACTTCCTCCCCAAAACTTCGATTCTTCTCTGCTTGTATTCCACTTGTTTCTCCAACTCTGCAATATATTCATGAGTACACCTCCCATTTCATGACTCTCCATTATATTATCCAGACATCAGCATTCTCCTTGTGTACCAGTTGCTTTAGCACCTCCCTCATCAGCAGCTGTATTGTGTTAGTAGTATTAGTGTCTATAAATCCGCCATCCCTTTCTGCCCGATAATGTTCTTTTGTAAAAGTTACTCCTTCTTAAAAACAACCTCTTACTACCTTTTCCATTGTTCTGTCTCGTGCCTTCTTTCGAGCCTTCAGATCAACATTCATCCCAACCAGTGTTCTTTCCCTCTTTTCTGAGGCTTCAGCTACTTTTCTGTCCACATTTAACGAAACAATTTCCACTCTGGGAACAATGACTACAACTCCAACTTTCCTCACCCAACCTCTTGATATCTTCCTCAGCTATCCCAACGCAACTTTGATGATACAATTCCCCACAAGAACAATCCATCTTGAACCTCAGAGGGTTTTTTTGTCCTTAAGACACACAGTGCACTTCTCTCCACCTCGTGTAGTTCGTTATTCACTGCATAAAATCGAATCGAATCGAATAACCACTCTGTATTCAGAATTTCTAAGGCCGACTCTGTCGCAGAGTATCTTCTGGCTGTCAAAATATTTCTCCTGTCAGCTTTGATGGATAACTAATGTTTTAATACCTCTACAGGAACATTGCCTTTTTGGAATTGAAAAACAACAACCTTGCCACTAGGAGTTCTATAGCTAAGCAAGGAAAGGGATGAAGGGATGGGGTGGGATCCTCTGACCCCAATGACCCATAGTTCCACCACTGGTGCTGTCGATTAGTTTTGTTGTTTTTATTTTGTTTTGGCTCTATCAATGTTGTTGTCTAGCACCCTCGTTCAACTACTTCGGCTAACCAATTATAGCACAAAATTAGACAACTGACAATTCGTGGCGTAATGCTTGCTGTTAATTCATTCCTCCATTCTAAAGTAATGGCATCCCCACTCAAACTGGAGATTATTCTACATAAACAATAAACTTTCAGGTCCATTACCAGTCACCTCTGGCATGCCGCAAGGCAGTATTCTTTATTTCTCTTATATATAATTGACATGACTCTCTCAGTGCAACATTCAACAGTTTTCCTGTTTGCAGACGACACTTAAATCAAACTAATAGTCCTACCAGTTCTCAATATCTTCAACGTGATCTTTCCTCTCTTTCCCACTGGAGCTCTGAAAACAACCTCTCCTTTAATGTAGGTAAATGTGCTCTTCTCCAATTCATACCAAAAGATTCTTCCACTGATGTCTTTTTTTAAAACTTGCTTTTTCATAAGGATACAACTACCAGTTTCAATATATCGAGCCACATAACTTTCGCCTCCACCAACACTCGATCATCACAGTCACTAAAGCTCAACCACTCGAGGATGTGTTATAATCTTTCCAGGCACTTTTATTTTACTCGACTACCCAGGCTCTGGAACATCATTCCACCTATAGATGTGCAACAGACTATGGCCACTATTAAACTTAAATTAAATAAGCATTTATGGTCTGTATTTCTCTCTACCTTTGATCCCGTAATCCATGCACCTTATTATGTCCATGTAGCAAATGCATGTTTGTCCCCATCTATAATGGCTTTCAGTAGATCTTATTGTTATGCCAATGGTACAATTAACAGACTCAACATCTTCATTGTATATATCACTCACATTCTCACAAAATGTACTGTAAAATTCATAATAATAATGATAATAATAACTCCATTCACGCCCACACTTTGCCTATTCAAAATTTCTAATACCAACACATCTGCTCGTATGTTGTTGCTGCTTTACCTGTCCTGTGGAGGCCTCAACCAAAGACAACTCAGATGGATAAAATCCAAAAGAGAGCCACAAAATTCATATTGTGCAACTCAACACTTAATTACAGAGAAAGGCTGGTTAACCTTGATATACTTCCACTCATGTTGTGGTTCAAGATTGCAGACATCTTTTTTCTGAAGCAACTCAAGAACCCATCTACCAGCTTCAACATACATCAGGGATCACATCTCTTTCTGTTCCTCCAACACCAGATCCTCAGCCCATGTCAAACTTAGCACACTCTATATAATCAGATACCAATTATTAGAATAGTCACTTTTACTTCAACCACCTGCCAAGGCTATGGGACTCACTGTCACCCTTAAATAGAATCTAGACATATCACTGATAACCTTCCATATTAAGCTGCTCAAGATATTTTGGTCTCATTTTAATGATTGTCCATGTTCTTTCACTTTTGATGTCTTTGGCCTAAATATAAATTTATCCCCACTACTTCTAAGGTCTGGCTTAATCTTAATCTAATTCTTACTTAGCTATAGGTATGCCTTCATCACGTTAACGTTAACAAATTATTATTATTATTATTATTGTTGTTGTTGTTGTTTTTGTTACTGCTGTTGTTGTTGTTGTTGTTATTATTATTATTATTATTATTATTATTATTATTATTATTATTATTATAGTGAAAGTGGTTTGTCAATGTAGTTCGCAAACAGTGCTCAATGCTAAGCAGAGCTGATATAGTGACAATTTTGGAATTGACTGGTCTGATTATAGTCTCATGCATAAACAATCATCAGGGACAATGAGGAACTGAGATGAGAGATAGGTATATATGAGGTGGAATGGTGGATATTATATAAATGGGTGATGTTTCATTTGACAGATGAGGTGATTTTTTCCTTTCTCAGGATGTCTCTATTTTGTGTGTGAAAGATTGTGATATTATGCTCTTCATTGTCATTGTCATGATAACTAAACTTGAGGGTGGTTTGCTATTTTCACTCTGGCTTAATGCAGGCATCAATTGCATGATTTAAAAAAATAAATGATTATGCTGGAGGAAAGATGTTTGAATTAGTGATGCTAATAATACTTGCCAACAGTAACCTGGCAAGGCATCTCTCCTTGAGCCAACCCACCCTCCATTTTCCTTGATATTCGCATGTTTTCCTTGATCCTTGTAATGTTTTACCTCTCACTCTTACTCTTTCAGTCCTTACCACCCCTCTTCCCAACCGAAGATAAAAGGAGGAGACCATTGGTATAGCTATTTACAACAACCTATAAACCCTAGTTATGTTCAGCATCTGCATGCCAAGTTTCCAATATATTCTCTCCTGTTATTTCTTGTTTGAGGTAGAAGTTTCCATTCCTTGCTTCTCTTTTGATGGCAATAAAGCTTCCTTCTTCAACCTGTACTTTTTAATGCTTTTTATTCTAATTCCTTTTCTTGGTTTTATCCAAGTTGAAGCTTCTTCTCCAGTAATCATCCTGCTACCACCATGTAGTTCAGCAATCCCAAGTGTGATCTCTAGCACTTGAAAGGCTACTCCAGGTGGTCATTCCATATAGGGGAGAATGTGGTGATTTTACTGGTGTTGTTGTAAGGTGGAATGTTTTCTGTCCCTTACCCACCTATCCCAGATATTTCTTTCTCTTATGTTAACAAAAAAAACTGAGTCGCATGTAACAAAAACATCTTCCTATGCCATTGAATCCTTGATGTTTCTTATTAACACACTAGTAATTATTTTCAAACACATCACACACCATAAACTTCATGCAGAGAGTGAACGTTTACTTGAAGAGTTTTTTTCTTCTATATCAATCCTGGAGTGGTAGTACAAACTACATAATTGTACAAGTATCACATATATGCATCATCTCTCTGGTGGAAAAATCTTCATAGGAGACAACAACATTTCTGCTGTTGTGATCCCACCTGCAAGAAAATGAAGGAAAGTCAGTTGATACATTTTTTTGCAGGGTCAAACAGTTTCATCAAATTTTTAACAAGACACTTGACAAATTTGACTTGTCTATTGTGTGATTCTGAGACTTATTAATCCCACACAATGCCAAGACATTCCATTGACTCTGTTTGATAAACAAATGATTTTTCATACCATTGACAAAGCCGCTGTCACCAATGAGTTCCAAAAAGTTGCAGCCTATATACTCAGATGTGACTGGAATTCTGGGTGAAAGTCAAAACAAAGTCAGCAAAGGGTGAATAGTGAGTACAAGTATAATTATTATGAAGATAGCAACATCACTATCCAACAATGCCTATAGCCAATGCATTTTTAATGCTAATTCATTTTCAAAAATAGTTCAGTGAGGAGAATAAAAACTGATTTTCTATTAAGATGATGCTGGAAACCGTTTCTGCTCTTGTTAGAACTCATTTTAACTGGCTTGAAATGATGCTTTTTATTCTTTCCCGATGCTTTTTATTCCCCCAGCCAGGCCCAAGATGGTGCTAAACTTAAGAAAGAGATTAGTTGTTGCAGTGTCCTGGACAGTTGGAGTCTTCAAGCAGTAAAATTATGATGAACGGACATTATACTTTACACAAGTTATGTGTGTGTGGGGGGGGGGGGGGAGGGGGGGGGGGATGATAGATACCTAGATAGATACAAGATCCTGAAAATGAAAATTCAGGTTTTAACAGGTTTTTTGTTTGCCAGTTTACTACGTGAAGATTCAGAAATGTTTTTGTGGTCAAAATTGGTTGAAGGCATCGTTTATGATACTAGAAGCTGCCCAAGTGAGTTTTAGCTGCGATATAAAACTTGGCTGCCATTTTCAAACCCATAGGCATAAGAACCAAAGGAGCCATGCCCCTCCCCCTCCAGATTTGCACATGATATGAGTCTTCAGCTACCATAGCAGGTGCATGTCAAAATGTGGAATGCCACAGATCAATTAACAATATTCCTGATACCAATAACCTATTTGACTAATTAAGTCACCTGGAGTGCCCATATGCTAATATTGACTTCTGAGTAATAAGTCAAAAACCTTGATTATGTTTTGTTCTATATATCAATGAAGAGAATGAGTACAAAACCTGACAGGTATGCACTGTACACTGTAAGCACACCACTCTGCTCTTGTATTAAATATCATATAAATATTATCTTTTTTTGTTCATCTATGCAATACTAGCTACCCCACCCCCCACTCAATATATGCTTCCTACATATATGTTGCCACAATCCCCAATGACATTTTTTGTCTTGTGTATTTGTTATAGGGACAAAAAAAGAATGTCAACATAGGGGAGGCACCAAACCTGATTCCTGAGAGTGGTCATGTCATAGCACAAACTGCAACTGTTACTACAGAGTCCATGAGATGATCTATATAGTCACCTCTTCACCTAATAAGCCTGAGTATTTCACAGAACCAGTAGGAGTTCCTAACTACATTCATAATCACATGGTAAGCATACTGCATGCACTTGATTTCTATAACACCCAGTCCAAGCTTATAGTCATGATTACTACTACTACATTTGGAGTGGGCCTTCCCTTCCCTGGGGAACATTTCACTGGAGTTCATCAATCATTCTGGAAAGAGACTAGTTATGTTGGCAGAGATAGTAAAGAATCCATAGCAATTTGCCTATAATGTATTAGGAATTCAACATGTGGATGAGTCATAGTGTGAAGAGATTGTCAGAGGAAATTGCTTCTAAAGATTTTTTTTTATAAAGGTGACCTCAAGCAAATGTTATGCAGGCTAGCATATATGGCATTCTTTCAAAGCAGAAATATCATGGCCTGAGTTAGTTTCTGTAAATTAATCATGTGTACATGTATATAAATGGACAGTGAGTAAGATAAGCCATCCATGTAGGTCATCTCAGCATTCTACAAAATTAAGCTTCTTTTCATAACCTTGTCATCTCACCCAGAATTCATAATAATTATACATGTGCTTTAATATTATGATCACAAAGGGTTAATGGGTTAAGTCATAAGTCCTTTGAAGCCAATTCCCTTTTTGTCATTAGGAGCTATTTCCATCTCACCATAAAGAATGGCTTTGCTTACGAGTCAGCCACGCAAGTTGGTTCAAATCTTAAAATAAATTAAAAAACCCTATCAAAGTGTATCTTTAATAAACTTTTTTAAACCTGTCATATCCTTCTGAGATTCAAACAACCTTACTCTTTGCATCCTAAGTAGCATAAAGGGAGTACTGTTTCTGGGCCAACTGCCAGAATACTGTACTCCATAATAGTACTACTCAGATCTGGCCCAGACTTAATAATAAAAAGTGGCCCAGGGTTACAAATGCACTCTTAGAAGTCAGGCTGGGGAGAGGGTTGTTTGGACATGCAGGTGCCTCATCTGTGGGAGATTTCCATGCAGGAGGGAAATCCACTCAGAGATGGGTGAATATATATATATTAAATAGTGGTCAATTTGGATTCCATCAACAAATTATTGGCACTCCTTGAACAAGATGTGATAGGATCAGAGTCTTTGAATACTACTTTGAATTGTATCCCCACCAAATTTGGCTAACTTTTTCAATTCAAATATATACCAAAGACTGACTGAATTTATTCCTGATGAAGACTAGAGCATCTAGGCGAAACATCGAGTGAATAAAAATTGAAGTTGATTATTGAGAAGGTGATTTTAATGTATTCTTGATTCCAGGAAAACCGAAGAAAAAATGGAAATGGAGTCAGTTTACTCTTTTCAAGTGTATATATCATAGCAAGCATGTAGCTATATATATATATACATAGTATTGAGCATGCCAATATAGCAGCAATTGTTATCATTCGTAGATGACATTTCGAGATAGCACAGCAACTATTTTAAGGGTATTCTAGTGCTTATTTTCATGTTGCCCTTGAGATATGCTTTCTAATGGCATATTTACTTGGGTGTAAACTCTCAGATGTCAGCTGTATTCTAGGGGTCCCTCATCCCCCCCCCCCCTCCCCCCCCCCTCCCACCCTTCCCCACCCCCAAAAAACTACTCGGCAATGAGAGCCAGTGCTTCCCTGCATTTCTGTGGTTGATTGAGCAATTTTTCATAGTGACAGATTAGCACTATTCATGTATGGGCATAACACTACTGACAACACATAGTCTGTCTCGGACTGTCTGACCACAAGGCTATATCACTAGTAGAAACACAAAGTAAAATCTGTTAAAACATAGAGTATTAAAATGTGATATCAAAAGTGTGGACTGCAGATAAAAATTGAGGGAGATATAATTTTTGGCAGTCCAAAAGGTCACGTTTTTGGGAATGTGGGAATGTGGCCTCAAAGTTTGGGCATTGAATATCACTTTCATTATATCTATCTTTCTTGACAATGGAAGAAAAGAAAAGATGACATGAAGTGGTACATAACACACAACAACTACTCAGTTCCCCCCCCTCCTACAAGAGACCAACAGACTAAGAGAAACCACATGCACATACAATCCACCCGAAAAAAACACACAAAAAATCAGAATTCCCCAGCCCCTAAGTTAACTCCCTCGGCAGCAAGGAGCCTCTCCTCACTCGCCTTCTTTGCCTGTTGATGTGTTTTCCTCCTCCTCCTGGTCACCAACTCACTCTTCCATTCTGCTTGTCTCAGGCGATCCTCATCACAGACTGTAAAGAAGTCAGATCTCTCACATTACTCAGCACCAAGATGTAATATCAGAGATGGAATGCTAGCCATGTCATTGTTAAAAATACTAGCAGCCATCCAAACTGTTTGTCTTAGAGCACCTAGACCAGTTAAAACTCTCCTGATTTTGAGTTGTGCCTAGAATACACCTACTCAACAACTCTTTATCTGCTAAACTTTAAAAGAAATTGGCCTAATAAAAGGGATTAAATCTTGTGGGATTTTATTTTTGGATGGGTGGGATATACTCGGACCTGGCAAGGGCACACTGGTACTTGCACCAGTTGTCGTCACCAGTAGGGCAGAACTGGTGCTGAGGATCCTCATCTGTGGATGCAGAGTGGTGGAACATTGCCCAGATAGCCCTCTCCATCTCTTCCACATCACCTACATTGTTTATGGATGGAACCACTGTAGTATCTAGACACTCAAGGCATCAATGATCTTGGCAGTGAAGTTGTCCCAAATTTTGCATGTCGGTCATCAGAGTTCTTTTGTCTAGACTATACATGAGCCTGGAACCAACACACTTCTGGACGTGGTTCACATACTCATGCTTGATGATGTCAATGCCATCACCATACAGCTGGAGCTGTTGGAGTCACTGCTAGAGCATGAGGAAGCTCTTGGAATCACCGTCACTGCTAGAGCACGAGGAAGCTCTTGGGATTACCGTCACTGCAGGAGCATGAGGAAGCTGTTAAAATCACTGTCACTGCTGGGGCATGAGGATCTCTCGGGATTACCGCCACTGCAGGAGCATGAGGAAGCTGTTGGGATCACTGTCACTGCTGGAGCATGAGGAAGCTCTTGGGATCATCATCACTGCAGGAGCATGAGGAAGCTGTTGGAGTCACTGTTGTTGAAACATAGGAAGCTGTTGGAATCACTGTCACTGCTGGAGCATGAGGAAGCTCTTTGGATCACCATCACTGCTGGAGCCTGAGCCTGTTGGAGTCACCATCATGCTGGAGCATGAGGAAGATGTTGGAATCACTGTCACTGCTGGAGCAGTAGCAAACTCTTGGAATTACTGTCACTGATGAATGAAATGCAGTTCAGCTTCAGCTCTTCTACAGAGCACAACCAGATTCTCTTGACACTCTTGACCTCCATGGCTAGTAGTTGACATCACAAGAGTCCTTGTACCCATCCCACCAATCCTGGTATTCTTGTGAGTCCTTGCTTTTTCTACCACAAGCTGCACAGTGCTTGCAGAGGACCTCATATCCAGTTACTTACCCAGATTCCTACGGTATCACCACCATAACAACACCATGCGCATCACAGTAAAGCAACACTTGGACCATGTGCCATCTACACCAACCTTGAGCTCATCTGTCTATGTGGCTTATGCAGGTGTTTAGATGCTCAAAGAGAACTAGTAGTGGCAACCTCACTACATGCAGACACTCAAACTCCTTGGCATACTGGATCCATGATGACTTGTGCAGTGGAGGTAGTAGGTCCATGCATGCACAGAGATTAGTTAGAGCATTCCTCCCTACGCCACTCATCTATATCCCCAGAACAGAGCATCTATTGATCACCTTGGCTTTCCCTGAGAGGGGATCAGACAACTACAGTCTTTTCACAACCAGATAGAACACTCTATGATGGTCTTCATGACCAAACCCTTCCTCCTGGAAAAGCTCTCAACTAAAGTAAGGGGAGACCAACAAACTAAGCACTGCCGTATTTGCTCAGTGCCGAAGGTAGGGTCTGATGTGGTACAGACTGTAGCCAGTCATCTCCCCCCTCATCTTAAGCCTTAGCATTACTCTCAGAAGATGATGGGGAGGAAGGGTCAGCAGCTACAGAGTCTAAGCTGGTTGAGGCAGAGGCTGAGCCAGTAGCAGGCATGGTGAAGACATACCAGAAACAGAAGCGGGAAGAACTAGTGGCCAGAATGTGGGGAGAGAACAGAACCAGCTTGTTCCTTGAGGCAGTCAGAATGGGTACAGGAGTCTCAGGAGAAGTTGGAGTCTCAGGAGCAGTTGGAGTCTCAGGAAAAGTTGGAGTCTTAGGAGCAATTGGAGTCTCAGGAGCAGTTGGAGTCTCAGGAGCAGTTGGAGTCTCAGGAGCAGTTAGAGTCTGGGGAGCAGTTTCTCAGGAGTAGCAGTCGGATCAGTTGTAACCTTCTTTCTGGGAAACACCTTGGGGCTCTTCTTGATGTATTCCCTGCTTCTAGCCTTGCAGGAATCAAAGAATACTGGCTTGCAAATCAAAGATCAAAATGTGCAGTCGACTTACTACAATGCAGTAGCTATATTTTGATAGGCTACTGCTCAAATGGTCACCAAGATAGCTTGATAAAAGGATCTCTTTCACGCCTTCTTCACGAAATTACTAAGCTTCAATATAATTTTCCGAAACATCAAATCTCTTCCACACGTTTTGCTATCATTTTAAGACAAAAAAAAGGAATTTTTTTAAAAGGGGAACCAATTTCCATAAACTAGTAGGCGCTAACAACACACATTCACACAAAATGTTCTTGCTAAAACCTGCACACAGACAACAATCACACATGGAGAAGGCCTGAACTTGCAGCAGCAGGATCTTGCAGGTTTGAGCAAGCTCCTGCAGTGTAGATAACATCTCAACTACTACATTTCATTTTTTATTTCATTTGATTTCATTGGATTCTACAACATGCAAGGCAATAAGATAATGAATATGTTTAAATGTGTCGAGGGTAAGTTAGACTGAAGCCATGTATTGGTGCAGCTAGTCATGAACCATGAACAAAAACAAATTATTTGGCCTAGGTATGTCAAAGCACTTAGAACAAGGACAAAAACTACACATAATATATTCTAGAGTTAACTTGTACAACTGTTACCAAGTCTTTGAAGGAGGCTGTAGATGATCCTCTAACAAGAGGCTAACTCCAATAACAAGCCAGCAACAATAACAACAGGAAAGTATCTGATGACTTGTGTAATGTACAACACGAACGCAATAGATGTGTTTTAAAGGTACCCATGCTGCCGAGTTTTTCCCAGCTCTATGCTGAAAGAGGTTGTAGAAAAACAATTTTTTTAAAACTAGAAATACGAAGTGCACCCAAATAGACCACAACCCACGGCTGGTTAGATGATTACTTCAGATTACCTGCGCATTGTATGTACTAAAAAACATGTTCAAAATTGTGTACCCACAACTATTTAGCAATCCTTTCCTACTTAAGATCAATGTATATACAGTGCACATTGTAGAGGTATATGTCGTCTCGTTAGCCAGACTCTAGACCGCGCACGAGAGTCTGTTAATCCTACATTCATTATATATATATATATACATATATATATACATGTATGTCAATTCAATGGAGTCGTTTGCTTTTAAACTCGAAAATAATAATTTAGTCTGTTGAGCCTTGAGACAGACCATCACTAAGTACATAGTGATAATGACTGATGAAGAAATCCTGCTGATGCCACTTTTTTGAATCCTTATCTTCGATACTGTGTGTGTTAGCGTGTAGGGGGTCGTCAATTCAACAACCTGTAAATGGGTGTGGCGGCTCACTGATATACTTTAATAACTCATTTGCTAGTTAAATCTAGTTACTTAGCTTACAGTCTCGTCAAACAGGCTGCTAGAGATGTCTTACTTGCTAGGACAGGCTGAGAGGTTCCCAGAAATCATTGACAAGGAAAAGTTTGAGAAAGAACTGGCGAGTATTGAATATCCATAGCTCTAATATCTTGCAACGATGAAGTCAGCTCCTGTTTCACATTCCTCCCCCCTCTCTCTCTCTACAGTTAGATGTTCTTCAGAAAGCACTCAAGGCTAAAGAAGAAAGACCCAAGGAAAAGCATGTTAGGAGTAAGTCCTATGATAAGATGCATTCTTAACTACTAACTAGTTGACTGATCTCCATCAGCTTGGCAAGCTTCTCCAAATCTGTCAACCTCACTCAGACAGCAAGTACTAGAAGCGCTTCTACAGATTCAGTGGTAGCCTGATCAGAGTTTTGTTAAGTATTACAAGTGTAGTTTGTATACATGGGTTGAAAGGGAAAATATCATTGTTTTATTTATCTTTCCCATCCTTGCATAGGCTGGTAGCTGGTTTACTAGAGTTTGTTTGTGGAAGGCTGAAGCCTACCTGACAGGTGTTCATTAACAGATGTTCATTACCAAGAAGCTGATTTCAGATTATTTGTGGAAATATTTCTACAAACACTAAAAATTTGACGAGCAAACAAAATGAATGCAAATATTTTATCTGTATTTCTAGTGGCACTTATATCTACTTGGACTGAGAAGGGGTGTGCCACCTTCTGGAAGCAGCTGCGCCAATTTCCGATGTTGCGTGCACACGTGGTATGCTGGAAGGCATGCTTCATCGTCCATCGAATGTTTAGAGATGGCCATCCAGACGTAAGTTATAAAGTGGCTGTCATTGTCTTTGCTCAATAAATACGTGTCAACATCTGAGTTATGATGTGGAGATAAGCATTGCATGCCGAACTGATGCAACCTTGCCAAGCCTAACTGGTGCAACCTTGCTAAGCCAGCATACAAAGTTGTGATTGCGTCACACCCACTTGCAAATGCAATCTCGATCAGATAGAAGTGGTTGCAATTCCTTCTTGTCTGCAAGGATCTGTGTCTTCATTTGGGGCAACCAAGGCAACATCTCCCTTTCTCTCCTCTGCTGGCCCTGAAGTTGAAATTTTTCCCTTTCTTTGAGGTCTAGATTCTTGACTAGCGACAGTCTGTTTCTGGATGACCATTTACCACTTGAGTAGCTACGACGGGCATGTATCCAAACAGCACTTGTGCAAGTATTTGTTCCTATTTTTGGGAGTGTAGAAACATTTGGACATGCACATCAATGCAAACTCCCACAGTGTTAGTGTCTGGTTCTCTCTATTTGCCAGCTAAAAGCGGTTTAGTGATTTGTGGATGCCCTTGCACATGTATAGATGGAGCACCTAGTTGGTGTGTTATATTGCTTGTTATATTTGTGTGTGTCTCTACACTCTCCTCACCCACTTCTCCTTCCCTCTCCTCCCTCCCTCCCTCCCCCTTTTCTCTCCTCTCTCCCCTTCCCTCTCTCCCTCCCCTCTCCTCCTCTCTCTTCCTCCCATCTTCTCTCTTCCCCTAACAGGTTGTGAAGCAATCAGTCAGCCACATGAGATATTTCGGTGAGATTGGAAAGCACTGGGTGAGTATGTGTGTGCTTGTGTATGCTAGTCAGGGCAACTGACACACCTGTGAGGATGGTGGTGCCTTGGTGGTGGTGGTGGGTGTGAGGTGTAGTGTGTGCATGTGTGTTGACCATTAAGACCTGGTGGCCTTTTAAAGAGTGCATGTAATTAATTTTTTATTCCTTCCAGTAGTTCAGCTGCTTTGAGCCAGGATTTTTACCCATGGCTTGAACTTGAATTCTATACCCCTCTATTTTCCAACCTCTCCCTCTCACTATCTCTTTTGCTTGTCCTCCCCAAATACTGTCTATCGCCAACCTCCTTCACTTCTACGTACATTTAATTTGCTCTGCCACGCTTACAAAATTAACCTCCTCTCTCTGCACCCCTGTTCTTTCCCCTCTCTTGGCATCTGAACCAACTCTCACTTCTCTCACACACATCCTTCTTTCCCTGCCCTCTCCTCGATCCACGACTTCACTCCCTCCCTCTTCCCACTCTCTCTGCTGGCAGAACCAATCACTTGCAGGGTATGCCCCTTTAATTTCAGCATATGTCCGTGTCATCATGACTCGAGTTAACTTCATTGTCAAGGTAACCTGCAACCTCCACCCCCTTTCCTCACCTACTGCAACTTTTTAATGTTCTCGTCCCACTTAGAACCCCGAGATACCGGGGAAAATCAGCTTTGAAGACAAGGCGTACGAAATCCCAACCGACATTGATCATGTGTAAGTGTTAATTAATGTGTTGAATTACTGAGGTTTCGTTTTTGTTGCTATTGCCAGCAGCTATGCAGGGAAACCAGTTGGTCATTGTTAGTATACATGCTACACTCTTTTCATATTCTACCCACAAGCCAAGGCATTGGTATATACTTATGCTAATCACTGGTGTCAGGTATTTACTTACTGGTGTCAGGTATTTACTTATGCTAATCACTGGTGTCACCTCCACATTCCACGACAGACCCTTCCAAGACAGACACTTCCACCTTCTAAGACAGACATTTTCACCTTTTCCAAGATAGACATTTCCACCTTCCAAGACAGACATTTCCACCTTCCTCAACATACACTTCCACTTTCCATAACAGACATTCCACCTTCCTTGACAGACACTTCCATCTTCCAAGACAATGCTCCACCTTCCAAGACAGACACTTCCACCTTCCTGGACAGATCCACCTTCCTTGACAGACACTTCCATCTTCCAAGACAGATGCTCCACCTTCCAAGATGGACACTCCCACCTTCCTTGACATACACCCCACCTTCCAAGACAGACACTTCCACCTTCCTTGACATACACTCCACCTTCCTTGACAGATACTCCACCTTCCAAGATGGACACTCCCACCTTCCTTGCCACACCATCAGCACGAACATAATGCAATAATTGTGTGTGGTGGTTTCCCAGTATCCTGTAGCAAATGGCTTCTGATTGCCAGCAGAGTCTGTGAGCAGAACAGCTACCACCATTACGGAGAGGAAGCTGCAAACTTTAGTTTGAACATGCACCATAATGGGGGACTTCATTATTACATCACTATATTCAACCACAGTATCAATGATTCTATGCCCCATAGGAAAATGTATTGTTCTTCGCAGTTCTCAATGAATCCCAAGCATTGGGCATGCAGTGGAAAGCTCACAAAATTTACTACAATCTGATATATTTTTCGCATTTGTGCAAGTGCGAGTGAAGAGACTGAAGTGGTGTTAGTGCTGAGCTTACCTGAGAGAGCTTACTGCTAGTCTTCTCAGAACTCATTGCAAGGTGGAGGTTTACTGGTTTGTCTCGGGGAAGAATATGTTCCTGGAAGGAGTGAGCCTGCTCACCTTTTTCCTGCTTCTTCCCAGCTGTTAGATAGACCCTGTTAGATAGACCCTGCACTTCAACCAGCGCCTGACTACCACAATTTGGTCCATATATATACTGTATATTACACGTGCAATGCTCACGGACTCATTGAGAATCACAATGAACAATACATTTTCCTATGGGGCATAGAATTATTGATCCTGTAAGTAACGTGGTTCAATGTAGTGATGTGATTTTCTTTCCTTTTGCAAGCCACATTCTCATGCTCATAAAAGATGGTGGTCTATTTTTGTGCATTTAGCATGACTTATTGGCTTCATCAGGTTCAGTCTCTCTGTGGAGGTCTTCGACCTCCAGTCGTCCCTGCTGCACTTCTACTTGGCCGTAATGACGTCTCTGGATATCTCCCAGGGTCCCAGCGCAGATCAAATCCAGTGCCGCCTAGTGGCACTCATCCCTGCCATTCAGGACTCGGCCACTCTTTATGATCTCATCTTCAAGCTCATGAAGGCCTTACACGTCGGTAAGTGTGTGATAGATAGAGGTGAGTGGGGGAGATGATAGACATATCTGCTTGAGTTGGTGAGTTGGGTAGGTGGATGGAAGCACGTGCAGGGTTTCACATAGTTTTGGCGGGGAGGGGGGATGTCCCACTTTTGCATACCTCATCTCATATGAGAACATGAAGTGGGTGGGAAGACAGATTGTGTAGGTGTGTGTTTGGCACCTCACGAGGATAAGATGAAGTCGGTGAACGAGTAAGTTGGCATGGTGAGTGACAGGAAGAGAATGGTTGAAAAGTGCAGGAAGAGAATGGTTGAAAAGTGCAGGAAGAGAATGGTTGAAAAGTCCAGGAAGAGAATGGTTGAAAAGTCCAGGAAGAGAATGGTTGAAAAGTCCAGGAAGAGAATGGTTGGGAAGAGAATGGTTGAAAAGTCTTGGAAGAGAATGGTTGAAAAGTCTGGGAAGAGAATGGTTGAAAAGTCCAGGAAGAGAATGGTTGAAAAGTCTGGGAAGAGAATGGTTGAAAAGTCTGGGAAGAGAATGGTTGAAAAGTCCAGGAAGAGAATGGTTGAAAAGTCTGGGAAAAGAATGGTTGGGAAGAGAATGGTTGAAAAGTCTGGGAAGAGAATGGTTGAAAGGTCTGGGAAGAGAATGGTTGAAAAGTCCAGGAAGAGAATGGTTGAAAAGTCTGGGAAGAGAATGGTTGAAAAGTCTGGGAAGAGAATGGTTGAAAAGTCTGGGAAGAGAATGGTTGAAAAGTCTGGGAAGAGAATGGTTGAAAAGTCTGGGAAGAGAATGGTTGAAAAGTCCAGGAAGAGAATGGTTGAAAAGTCTGGGAAAAGAATGGTTGGGAAGAGAATGGTTGAAAAGTCTGGGAAGAGAATGGTTGAAAGGTCTGGGAAGAGAATGGTTGAAAAGTCCAGGAAGAGAATGGTTGAAAAGTCTGGGAAGAGAATGGTTGAAAAGTCTGGGAAGAGAATGGTTGAAAAGTCTGGGAAGAGAATGGTTGAAAAGTCTGGGAAGAGAATGGTTGAAAAGTCTGGGAAGAGAATGGTTGAAAAGTCTGGGAAGAGAATGGTTGAAAAGTCCGGAAAGAGAATGGTTGAAAAGTCTGGGAAGAGAATGGTTGAAAAGTCTGGGAAGAGAATGGTTGAAAAGTCCAGGAAGAGAATGGTTGAAAAGTCCAGGAAGAGAATGGTTGAAAAGTCCAGGAAGAGAATGGTTCAAAAGTCCAGGAAGAGAATGGTTGAAAAGTCTGGGAAGAGAATGGTTGAAAAGTCCGGGAAGAGAATGGTTGAAAAGTCCGGAAAGAGAATGGTTGAAAAGTCTGGGAAGAGAATGGTTGAAAAGTCTGGGAAGAGAATGGTTGAAAAGTCCAGGAAGAGAATGGTTGAAAAGTCCAGGAAGAGAATGGTTGAAAAGTCCAGGAAGAGAATGGTTCAAAAGTCCAGGAAGAGAATGGTTGAAAAGTCTGGGAAGAGAATGGTTGAAAAGTCTGGGAAGAGAATGGTTGAAAAGTCCGGAAAGTGAATGGTCTGGGAAGAGAATGGTTGAAAAGTCTGGGAAGAGAATGGTTGAAAAGTCCGGAAAGAGAATGGTCTGGGAAGAGAATGGTTGAAAAGTCTGGGAAGAGAATGGTTGAAAAGTCTGAGAGAATGGTTGAAAAGTCCGGAAAGAGAATGGTCTGGGAAGAGAATGGTTGAAAAGTCTGGGAAGAGAATGGTTGAAAAGTTTAGGAAGAAAATGGTTGAAAAGTCCATGAAGAGAATAGTTGAAAAGTCCAGGAAGAGAATGGTTGAAAAGTCCATGAAGAGAATAGTTGAAAAGTCCAGGAAAAGAATGGTCCAGGAAGAGATTGAAAAATCTGTTCTACCTTTTTACAACGAGTTTTTTTTTGTGTTGTTGCTGTTTGGCTTTTGTGCCTGCAGGGCTATAGCTAGGGGGTGATCTTGCTTTGTTCATTAGCTGTTCTGTGCTCCACCTGATCACATGACACTTTCACCTGACCTCATTGCAGTTCCACCTGAGCACATACAATGTCAACTGACCCATGAACTTGAATCTGAGCACATACTTTTACGCATGACACTTTCACCTCATTGCACGACTTTCACCTGACCATAACACTTTAATTGACCATAACACTTTAACCTGACCGTAACACTTTAACCTGAACACTTTAACCTGACCACATGCCACTTTCACATGACCACACCACTTTCACCTGACCACGTAACACTTTAACCTGACCACGTGGCACTTTAACCTGACCACATGAGTTTTTTAAGCACACACTTTCACCTGACCACATGGGACTCACCTGATCACATGACACTTTCAGGCGTGAGTTGATTTTGTACAGTATTTTGCACATGCCTAGCTCTTGGTAAAGGGTCATTTATAGCTTTGAGCAACGGTGTGTAGAGCATGACGGATACTGTCTTGATCTAGTTCATGAAGGATTAGGAAGGTCTCTAGATGGCTCCTGCAGATGGGATCAGCTCAGAGGCATCCATGGCTAGATGGCTCATTGCATGTTTGACCAGGGGCAGTGGCTTGGAAGTTGAGGGCAATGCACTCTTCTCCAAACTGATTATCAGATATGACCAAGGAAAATGACCAAGGAAAATTATTCAAATATTGTCACGTGGACTGCAGAGGACATCATTATCTCTGTGACATTTTGAGCAGGTGGCAATCTCTGTGGCCTTCGCATAGTCTTTTAGATTTGTGCTCTACACAAAGTCAGTGCCTTAGGGATCTTGAAAACTTTCTGCAGGAATATCCAGAAAGCTCCCCCCACTTTTTCCTTCCTTCTTCATTCCTGAAATCACTCTGGCTGCAACGTTGTAGCCGACTGGCCATGTGCACATCTCCACATGCAATAGCTCCACATGCAATACAGCTGTATGTTCAAGCTTTTTCTGACTTGGTCAGCTCTAAGCCTTGAATTCAACGGGAAGCCTTTTCTACATCACTCCCTTTTCCCACCTTCTGCACCTTCTACATTCTCCGGTGCAGTTGTTTGCTGAGCTGCTCATGAGCTATTGGCTGAGAGGATTCTTCTTACTCCTCCAATGGCCGAGCTGCGCGAGGAACTGGAGCAGAATGAATTCATAATGCTAATTGGTGTTAATAAATGCATCTTACAAAGATGCATCTGATTGGCTAGCGAGTGATCAGCAGTGCTATTGTCTATTTCATGCTTTGCACTCAGTGCTAATTATCAAACAGAATATTTTTGGGGGTAAGGGGTGAGGAATGTTTGGTTTCCCCAGGGTATGTGGTACATGTAATAACATAATCAGCTCTGGAGCAAAGGGGATTTCCTCTTTTTGTATGACCTTGCTAATTAGTACTTTGCGCAATGCTTTTGCAATAGCAACCTTTTCTGGTACCGCAACTTCTCCCATTGGAGATGCGGCAGTCCAGTGCTGTGTATGTAGAGCATGCAGGAGTTGGTTGCTCTGACAGAGCAGCTACTGTCTGGACCCAAGGAGTGCTGTGTATGTAGAGATGCAGGAGTTGGTTGCTCTGACAGAGCAGCTGATGTCTGGACCCAAGGAGTGCTGTGTATGTAGAGCATGCAGGAGTTGGTTGCTACTGACAGAGCAGCTGATGTCCTTGACCCAAGGAGTGCTGTGTATGTAGGGCATTGAGTTGGTTGCTCTGACAGAGCAGCTGCTGTCTGGACTCAAGGAGCCATTTTTTTGTTGCCTCTCTTTCTTCCTGCCTCTCTTTCTCTCTCTCTCTCTCTCCCTCCTTTTCACAGCTCTTCCAGCCGATACCCTCCAAGGACACAGAGAACGATTCAAAAGACAGTACCATGCGTGAGAGCTCTTACCTTGTCATTAGTTAATGTTCAGTATAGTGCCATATTCTTGAGAGGTTTGATGTCATGGTGTGAATCCACCCTGCGAATACATACATAGGTAGGTCAGGGTGTGGCTTCCACCGTACCTGCACATTACACAATTTTTTCCCCGCGAATATTATTTACCATCTGCGAATGCTTAACCCGTTAAGCACGTCTCACTCTTGGGTGTTAATAGAGTAAACCAAAGGGAAGTTTTAGTTTCCATTCCAATATTCCCATAAACATTTTGCCGCCTCCATTCTGAGGTGTTTCATCTTGTTGGTGGATTAGTCGCTTGTCTTTTTTCCCCTTTCTTTTTTTCGTTCCTCTTAGAACTAGTTTAAGTTTACAATAACCTTCTCAATAATCAACTTCAATTTGTATTCTCTCGATATTTCGACTAGATGCTCTAGCCTTAGTCGAAACATCGAGAGAATACAGATGGAAGTTGATTATTGAGAAGGTTATTGTGTCGACTGAGAGTTCATTAAGGGGGGACTATAACTATACGTAAAAAAATAGACATTTTTCCCCCCTTCTTTTTTTCCTTCTTCTTTCAAACTGTTTTTTTTTGTCTATGTAACAGATCAAGAACTACAAAGAGAGCATAATATTTGCCCTAACTTGAACTATATTTTTCTCATTTTTTCAAAAAATCTTTTTTTTTGCCATAAAGCTCATAACTTTCCTACACTTCACTAAAAAATGATACCACTGGATAGCTCGTCTAATTATCTGTTTAATGTACGTGCCAACTTTTTAATTACTATAGTATTAGCGATTTGAAGCGGTGAGGGTTGGGATTTTCGGGATTTTCGCTGGTGTTTTCCAGTTGCCAAAGCGGTGGCCTGCCACTCAAAAACCACTACATTTATTGATAATCTGTTCATATATTTCAGATTAGGGCCTCCTCTATCAACTGACCAAATCTGGGACTTTGGTCTTGATAATTAGGGCAGTTATGAACTTTACTGCAAGTTAGGTCAACTTTTTTAGGGATCTTGATGTATCTTCCGAGAAAATATGTCTGCAGAGACATTCAACATATCATTAGGAAGCACAAAGCATAAGGAACACACAGGGAATAAAATTACCTGCATAGAGTGTATACCTGCATAGAGTGCAGAGCTAGAAATAACAGGCGGTCATTGGTCATTTTCTGAGCAATTCACCAATTTGTCCAACCAAATCACTACTTGCTCTGCCAGATTGTCCTAACAGCAAATAACAAGCTAAGTGGTCAGCTGCTTAGTGTTGCAGCTGCAGCGGTTACCAGGAAGTAAAATTCACTTAGTGTTGTGGAAAAAGAAAAAGGAGGGGGAAAAAAACATAGTGTGGTTAGCTAATAGCATGCAGTGCTGCCATTGGCTAATTGTATCCCCTAGGCTAATTGCAATGTACTAGGCTGAGGTCTGCTGATTGTAGGAAACAGCTGAGCTAGGTGATTGTAGGAAACAGCTGAGCTAGGTACAAATTATTTCAATGCTGATTGTAGCATTGAGTTATGGCGGGGAAAGTACAACTAGACCAAGCCAATGGCCAAGGAGAGTACAGGAAGAAAACCTGCTACTGCTACACCAAGCACCTCAGCATTGGTAGTGAATGAAAATGAAGAGAATGAGTCAGACAGAAGTAGTGAGTCTGGTGACACCTTTAGAAGACTGGGATAACTGGATGGAGAACATGCATTGACATTTTTGTCTTACTTAACTATGCTCATTTGTTTTTGTTTTTATGAATCATTATTATTGCAAGTATACCAACATTTAGTAGAAGTATAATGACTGACCAATATTAGAAAATGACCTAGCAAATCTTATTATGCTAGGACATGATGTCCTACCAACATTAAACCTTATTTCTAGCTCTGAGAGAGTATACAACAAAAGTTATGGCAAATTATAATACTTTGGTGGTGCTGACGTACAGTCCCCCCCACACACACACCCCGGGGAGGACTACACATGAAATTTCATTTTATTTTATGATTATTATATTTTAAGTTCAAACTGTTGTTGCATCTATCTACTTGCTATTTCCAAAGTTTTAGAGACATAGGATGCTTCATTTCAAAGTTATGGTGGATCTACTTCATCATACATTTCTTTGACATGTACAAATATTCAGCTGTAATGGAAAATTCCACATCTATCATACTTTTCTTTGTTACATGTAGATACAGGCACAGAAAAACTCAAGAAAGTCATGGAAGTAATTTAAAAAAACAGATCAAGGAATTGCTAAAACTTGTAAAAGAACATATTTTGTCAAGTTATTTCACTGCTAACTCAAACATTTCGTTTTCCAAACTTGGACTGTTTATTCCCACAATTAATGGAAATATTTCTTGTGGCGAGAATAACTTTAAAACCGTTTGCTCATTTTTTTGGCTGTGTATGTCATTTGAGAGCTCTTTTAGTACTCTGTGATTTCCATGAATCAGATTTTTGTTTACTGCAAGGACTGCCAAGAGATGGTGGTTAGAAGAGGTGGCCTCTAGTTTTTATCAGTTTTTCAGACTCTGTAATGTGTAACTAATCAACATGACAACATATGGTAACTTTGGTCCATGGATATCACTGAGACACTCCTTAGCAAGCCACACACCAATTATGAGTAAATGACTTCAAATCGTTAGACAGCTAGGTCTGCCACAAATATCTTGGAGTCACCTCGATGTTTCTGCATGTATCTTCGAGAAAATTTGTCTATAGAGATATTTAACATTTTATAAAAACACACACAGAATTACAAAGACCTTGGTACCATAATTACCTGTGTAGACGAAAGAGAAAAAAAGTTATGGCAATTAGAAATAGGTACAACTGTTTTGTGGTTTTGACGTATAGTCCCCCCTTAAGTTAATTTTAATTATCTTGCCGATGGTATGTAAACCATAGATGAGCACCAATTAGAATGAGTGGTATTTCCCTCCTTTAATCATTATTCTTCATACGATTGTAATTATTCTTCATTAGCAACACATTCTAAGAAACAAAGGATGTTTGTCGTATAAAAAAATTCTGAAGCTTTATTTTGACTTGATGTGTTGAAGTGTTGGCAATCTAATCCAGTTATTATCAGTAATTATACGTGTGGGAGTCTAAACATCGTCTAATAGACACGCCCACTTACTCACACCCTGGTTTATTGAGTGGGTGCGACTCATTGGACACGCCTCTTTATTGGGTGAATGTGACTTATCGGCATGCCTCTGTTGGGTGGGTGTGGTTTAACAGCTGCACTTGCTAATTGAGGTGTTTAGTGAGGCACACCTTTATTGAGAGAGTATTATTGCTTATTTGTGGGTATCACTCTCAAACACACCTCCTTATTGAGTGGGTGGGACTGTAGATTTGGTTTTTGCAGCACTTGTTTAGCAATTAACACCAACTTGGCTTTTCAAGGCTTCCCAGTGCGATAACGATTTTAACCCATACATGTATATATTTGTACGTGCATGTACAGTGTTGTCTGTGCAAGAGTGGCCCGTGTGCAAGAGAGCATGGAGGCATGTCATTTTCTCATGACCAAGGCAGTCTGTGTGTGATCCTCTTGTAAAGTGTACATTATAAACACTGCACATCACCATTGTTCCCTGGACTGCCAACCACCCGGGATTATTCCTGGATGTCCCTAGTGAGGGTGCCTGACTCTATATATGCATCATGCATCCCAGAATCAGTGCCAGGGCTAGGCCTAGGGGTATACTACATGTCTAGGAACACCCTGAAGTATCCACAGATCCATGCAGTCTAGCCGGTCAAGGTTGCCAATTATCCTGGGAGTCCTAGTGGTCCACGCAGTATAGTCAGTCACCCCTGCAAAGTGTGGCACCAAGTTGACTGGGAGTCCTAGTGGTCCATGCAGTATAGTCAGTCACCCCTGCAAAGTGTGGCACCAAGTTGACTGGGAGTCCTAGTGGTCCATGCAGTATAGTCAGTCACCCCTGCAAAGTGTGGCACCAAGTTGACTGGGAGTCCTAGTGGTCCATGCAGTATAGTCAGTCACTCTTGCTAGGTTGCCAATTATCCTTGGTGTCTGGAGCAGTGCTGGATCTCTCTCTCTTGCATGTGCCAGTGATTCATAAAATTTCTCTGTCTGACCAGGTGTGTGTGACATGCTAAAAACAGCAGAGCACCTGTCTTACTTTACTCCGGTCGTGACAAGATCACTTCCCCCTTCCCCCTGTTCTCTACCCTTTAGCTCACCTGCTTGTCTCGTTCTTCTACATCTTCTTTTGCATCTCTTCCGTTTCTTTCTCCATTTTTTCCCCCCCTGTCTCCTTCAATCCTAACTGTATGAACTGTTAGGATGCTGTGCAAGGTTTCTTGGAGAAGATGGTGTGTCACAGGAAGGGAGGGGATTGCAACGTGGAAAGGAAAGAAGAAAAGGAAGCGTGACTGAAGAGGGCTTTCCCCGAGGGGGGGTTAGGAATCTCGTGCTTAGAATGCAAATCTGCGAGTGTGCAGGCAGGATGAGGAGCTGCAGCACACAGTGTGGCTTCCATAGCTCCCTGCACAATCCATGGATGTCTCTTCAGCAGTTCTTGTTAGTCATATATGCATACAGTAGACTCCTTGGAAGCGCCTCTTTACACTACATAGGCAGAGGGTTGGGTTTGAAAGGAGCGCAACTGTCATCGAACAAATTATTTTCTGAAAGATTTCCATGATGATCACTGGCCGCGAAATTAGACCAATATCGGGATATCATACCCCCCTTTTTTTTAACCCCCCCCCCCATGGTTTGCCTTGCATTGGCATACAGAGGACACAAGTTGCAAATACTTCACCATTGGTGTGTGCTATGCCACCCATAAACTCCTCCCTTAACCGCTTCCCTTTTCCATCCTAACAACTTCCTTCTCCTCTTCTTCTCCTCTCGGCCTCTCTGTTGCTCGTCCATCCAGCTTGAGAAAGTACTTCAACCAAGCCAGCAAAATGAAGTACCTCCAAACTCTGGTCCAGATACCCACTTTGGATGCAGAGCCACCGAGCTTCCTTCTCCCCGGAAAAATGGTCGAACAGGAACTGGCCAAACAAGTCAGACTTGCTCCCATGCAGAGTGAGGAAGATTCCATCACTTCGTTTGGGTCTCTGATTGAGCCCGGGGAAGTGGAGGATTCACCGAGTCCAAAACAGAAGCCAAAATTTCAGTCTCAGGCTTCATCCAGCAGCATGTTTGACAATCAGTTTGGGTACAGGACCAATGAAGAATTCGACTTCAATAGCCATCAAAATCCGATCAGGCGTGGAGATGAGAAGTGAGGGCTATTTTATTCACAGTTCTTTCCCCTACCCCCTAGTCACTCTCTCACCTCCACACTCCCCTACCTCCCACTTGCCACCTCATACACCCTCACTCTTCACATTACCTCCCCCCACACACACAATTCCATTATTGTTCCATCTCTTCCTTACAAATACGCATGCATGCACACGCAACTGTTTGGTGTTGGTCGCAGGGACGAATTGATCAGCCAGCTGATTCGTGAGATTGTGAAGCTGAAGGAGGAAGTATCAGTGTTGAAAGAACAGAAAGACGCTGACCACACCCTCATGGCTGCCCTGAGGAACCGTCTGGTTCAACTGGAGGCGGAGCTCAATGACTACAAGGACATTGCTGAGCAGACATGCAATGTAAGAGACATTCTGCAGGACTCTATCTGGAGATTTATTAGGGAGGGAGGGAGAGAGAAGAACAAGAAGCTACCCTCACTCACTCACTCTCATTTTTACTTTTGACTCCCACACATACTTACTCACTTGCCCGTTCATTCACCACACACACACACACACACACACACACAACATGCACATACACACAACACATACACACAACACACACACACAAAACACACACACACACAACACATACACACAACACACACACACAAAACACACACACACACAACACACACAAAACACACACACATAACACATACACACAACACCCACACACAAAACACACACACACAAAACACACACACACACAAAACACACACACACACAACATGCACATACACAACAAATACACACAACACACACACAACATACACACACAACACACACACAACACACAACAAATACACACAACACACACAAAACACACACGCACACAACACACAACAAATACACACAACACACACACACACACAACACACACACACACACAACACATACACACAACACACAACAAATACACACACACCACACAACACACACACACACACTGGAGCAATCACCAAGTGCTGAGGAAAGCACTCATTTGTCATAGCTGTTAAGTGCCAGTAGTTATGCATTATTTAGAAGAGATATTAGTGCCTGTGGACATGTTTAAGTTCTTACCAAGTGGAATCTCCCTTTACAACTATTCAAGAAGGATGTACGGGTAGCAAAGTTTGCTGTTAGAAGAGCCACAGCTGTTAATTTCTAAGGAGCAGGTGTTTTTCCCCTATGTGGTACCTTCCAGAATAAAGAAGGTTTCAATGTGTGTAGTAAACACAGGCCAGGTGTTGTGGCGTGACGCTTGTTGACGTTGGCAACTCTTCATTTTCATTTTCAGGAAAACGTATTTCTCAAACGGCAGATTGACGCCTCCTCAACTGGAAAGGGAGCACAGAGTGAACTGGAGGGTAAAGGATGGTTCACAACTTGTCATGAATTTATGCTGAACGATACGCTAATGCTGGATAGACTAAAGTTCTATTCCGGCATCACCAGTGTCACCAGTGTAAAAAATCACGACATTTTGTGGAGCTGGCTGGTGTATGGTATTGATTGCTTTGTTTGAATCCTGCCTGTTTCTCTCCATCTCTTCTACCATCTCCCTCCCTGGTCTCTTCCCGTGCACCTCTTCTCTCTCTCCCTCTTCTCTCTCTCTCCCTCTTCTCTTCTCTCCCTCTTCTCTCCCTCTTCTCTCCCTCTTCTCTCCCTCTTCTCTCCCTCTTCTCTCCCTCTTCTCTCCCTCTTCTCTCCCTCTTCTCTCCCTCTTCTCTCCCTCTTCTCTTCCTCTTCTCTCCCTCTTCTCTCCCTCTTCTCTCCCTCTTCTCTCCCTCTTCTCTCTCTCTTCTCTCCCTCTTCTCTCCCTCTTCTCTTCCTCTTCTCTCCCTCTTCTCTCTCTCCCTCTTCTCTCCCTCTTCTCTCCCTCTTCTCTCTCTCCCTCTTCTCTCTCTCTCTCCCTCTTCTCTCCCTCTTCTCTCCCTCTTCTCTCCCTCTTCTCTCTCTCTTCTCTCCCTCTTCTCTCCCTCTTCTCTTCCTCTTCTCTCCCTCTTCTCTCTCTCCCTCTTCTCTCCCTCTTCTCTCCCTCTTCTCTCTCTCCCTCTTCTCTCTCTCTCTCCCTCTTCTCTCCCTCTTCTCTCCCTCTTCTCTCCCTCTTCTCTCCCTCTTCTCTCCCTCTTCTCTCCCTCTTCTCTCCCTCTTCTCTCCCTCTTCTCTCCCTCTTCTCTCCCTCTTCTCTCCCTCTTCTCTCCCTCTTCTCTCCCTCTTCTCTCCCTCTTCTCTCCCTCTTCTCTCCCTCTTCTCTCCCTCTTCTCTCCCTCTTCTCTCCCTCTTCTCTCCCTCTTCTCTCCCTCTTCTCTCCCTCTTCTCTCCCTCTTCTCTCCCTCTTCTCTCCCTCTTCTCTCCCTCTTCTCTCCCTCTTCTCTCCCTCTTCTCTCCCTCTTCTCTCCCTCTTCTCTCCCTCTTCTCTCCCTCTTCTCTCTCTCTTCTCTCTCTCTCCCTCTTCTCTCTCTCTCCCTCTTCTCTCTCTCTCCCTCTTCTCTTCTCTCCCTCTTCTCTTCTCTCCCTCTTCTCTTCTCTCCCTCTTCTCTCCCTCTTCTTTCTCTCCCTCTTCTCTCCCTCTTCTCTCCCTCTTCTCTTCCTCTTCTCTCCCTCTTCTCTCCCTCTTCTCTCCCTCTTCTCTCTCTCCCTCTTCTCTCTCTCTCTCCCTCTTCTCTCCCTCTTCTCTCCCTCTTCTCTCTCTCCCTCTTCTCTCTCTCCCTCTTCTCTTCTCTCCTCTCTCCCTCTTCTCTCCCTCTTCTCTTCTCTCCTCTCTCCCTCTTCTCTCTCTCCCTCTTCTCTCTCTCCCTCTTCTTTCTCTCCCTCTTCGTTCTCTCCCTCTTCTTTCTCTCCCTCTTCTCTCCCTCTTCTCTCCCTCTTCTCTCCCTCTTCTCTCCCTCTTCTCTCCCTCTTCTCTCCCTCTTCTCTCCCTCTTCTCTCCCTCTTCTCTCCCTCTTCTCTCCCTCTTCTCTCCCTCTTCTCTTCTCTCCTCTCTCCCTCTTCTTTCTCTCCCTCTTCTCTCCCTCTTCTCTCTCTCCCTCTTCTCTCTCCCTCTTCTCTCTCTCTCCCTCTTCTCTCTCTCCCTCTTCTCTCCTCTCTTTCTCCTCTCTCTCCTCTATCTCACCCTCTTTCCTCTCTCTTTCTCTCTCCTTCTCCTCTCTCTCCTCTATCCCACAATCTCTCTTTCTCCTCTCTCTCATCTCTCTCTTTCATTTCTCTCCTCTCTCTTTCTCTCTCTCTCTGTGGTGTGTGCAAATAGATCGGGCCAAGGCTGGCGAGGAGAAGTTTGTGAAGCTTCGTGATGTCTACCACAAGCTGAGGTCCGAGCATATCATCTTGCTCAGAGCTAATGGAGAAACACAGAAACAAGTCCAGTCTGTTGAGAAGGAGAAATTCGCCATCGAAGACGAGGCGAAGGTGAGTTTATGCTGGTTGCCACGGTAGCAGCTGCACACTATGATCAGATGTGTAACACTCTATCTAGGACCTGGAGGCAAAGGTGTCAGCTCTGATGATGGAAATGGAGGAGATCAAGATGCATGCTGTGAGTGACACAATGTAACACTGTGTAGCACCTTTTTATCAGCAGATTTTTAATGTGTGGTGAATGAGATGGGTGGTGAATGAGATGAGATGGGTTTTTTTGCTTGATTTTAATATTGCTGTTAAGACAAAAAAATCTGTTATTCGTGTGCTTACAAAGGGTGAGATCAAGAATGTCGGAGTCATAATGGGTGTTCAATTTCTTCATGAGCCATTGTGTACCCTCCAGCACAGCTCTCTGGTCCAGGGTCTCCATTTTGCTATTATCTTGGCTCCAGTCCAGCCTGCTGGTCCACTGGCCGCACACACGATACAATCCTCTAGCAGACGCCGTTAGTCATCGTTTAAGCGTGCGAGGATAAACGGTTCCTTGCACAGGTTGTGGTACAGTTTGTTGGACATGATTCTTACCTTTCTTTAAGATTTATCTTTAAATCGGCTTTTGGGCCCTCGAAGGCATTTAAAAGATGAATCTTAAAGCATGTGATGTCGACTGAGAGTTAGCGTACAGAGTATGATTTTTACCGTTCGGAGAAGAGCAGATATCCAAACCTAAGGTCTGCTCCCATGCGTGACTGTTTGTGCTAACTCTAGATGACATCTCTGGTCTGTTTGTGCTAACTCTAGACGACATCTCTGGTCTGTTTGTGCTAACTCTAGACGACATCTCTGGTCTGTGTGTGCTAACTCTAGACGACATCTCTGGTCTGTTTGTGCTAACTCTAGACGACATCTCTGGTCTGTGTGTGCTAACTCTAGACGACATCTCTGGTCTGTTTGTGCTAACTCTAGACGACATCTCTGGTCTGTGCTAACTCTAGATGACATCTCTGGTCTGTTTGTGCTAACTCTAGACGACATCTCTGGTCTGTTTGTGCTAACTCTAGATGACATCTCTGGTCTGTTTGTGCTAACTCTAGACGACATCTCTGGTCTGTTTGTGCTAACTCTAGATGACATCTCTGGTCTGTTTGTGCTAACTCTAGATGACATCTCTGGTCTGTTTGTGCTAACTCGAGACGACATCTCTGGTCTGTTTGTGCTAACTCTAGATGACATCTCTGGTCTGTTTGTGCTAACTCTAGATGACATCTCTGGTCTGTTTGTGCTAACTCTAGACGACATCTCTGGTATGTTTGTGCTAACTCTAGACGACATCTCTGGTCTGTTTGTGCTAACTCTAGATGACATCTCTGGTCTGTTTGTGCTAACTCTAGATGACATCTCTGGTCTGTTTGTGCTAACTCTAGATGACATCTCTGGTCTGTTTTTGCTAACTCTAGACGACATCTCTGGTCTGTTTGTGCTAACTCTAGATGACATCTCTGGTCTGTTTTTGCTAACTCTAGACGACATCTCTGGTCTGTTTGTGCTAACTCTAGACGACATCTCTGGTCTGTTTGTGCTAACTCTAGATGACATCTCTGGTCTGTTTTTGCTAACTCTAGACAACATCTCTGGCCATCTGGATGTTTTTCTGCATCTCTTACTGTTCACACCTCTGGTCAAAGCTCGTTCACAAGATGCCATGAGCTCAGTGTCACATTGCGTAACACGCTGAATTGATTTGTGGCTGCAACATGTTCAAGTAGCACTGTCAATCTGCTACCAAACTTCGACCCTAGTATATTATGCCGCGCACTTTGTATGTGCTCCTTAGCTTCAGTAGTAGCGAAACAAGATTTCATTGAAACGACTCACACATTAGGTCAAGTCCTCTGTTAAAGTCTGCAAGGATTAGTGGCCCGAGAAAGAACCTCAAGTAGAGAAACATATCCATGGCAACAGGACATACTTGCACAGTGCTGTTCAGCTCCAACTATATTAAGCCTCAGGAGTTCCTGTCCACATGAAGCACTTCTTCACGAAGCTTGTCAAGTGCGGAATTTTGTTGTTGTTGTTGCTACGTTAGCCACCCGTCTGTTGGTGTGAAGCCACGTGAGAGTTAGGAACTCTGATCCGGTCTTCTTGCATTTGCACTGCGTAAAGCCGTGTAGCATTGTATCTGTGCAGTGCATCACACTGCTTGATGGAACTTGATGTAAGGCTATGCGATGTAACGCAAGGGCGTGCATCGTGACATGGTCCACCGTCCTTTTAAGGAATGAAGGGGAGGGGTTAAGTCACTGCATGCAAAAGGCGTAGAGCCAGAAATCTGGTATGATGTGAGGGTATGTGTGGGCGTTGTTGTTTTTTGCTTTTTTAAGGGGGGACAGTTGCATTTTTTGGGGGGAATGACCCACATGGTTTTTTTTTGTGTGTGTGTGGTTACCACTTTATAACTCCATAGATTCCGTAAACTTCATGTTATGGACTTGATATATAGCTCAAAAGATAGGTCTGTCTTTGTGCTCTCTGTTGATACTAAAATATTTTTCATAAGTATAACTATAGCCAAGTTACGGGAGCTACAAGTGGAGGGACCCTAAAAAACCTGAATGCCTGAAACCTCTGCATAAATATCTCCAGATTGCAAAGTGCTAAAGAGAGGAAACCCTCCTCTATTCAACGAGTGTTTTCATTAGGCATTAAATTGTAAGTACGTGGTCAAGCGCGCGGGTGGAAAATGAATTTCGTTAATAATCCATAAAACTCATTTCCCACCCACGCGCTTGACCGCATGTTTACATTTTAGCACCTAATGAAAACACTCATTGCATAGAGTAGGGCTTCCTCGAGCCACTGGTGCTTAATTTTAAATCTTAGCACTTAGCAATCTGGAGATATTTATGTGGCAGTTTCAGGCATTCAGGTTTTGAGGTCCCTCCACTTTAGGTCTAGTCACTTGGCTATAGTTATACCTATGAAAAATATTTTAGTATCAAAAGAGAGCACACAGAGAGACCTATCTTTTGAGCTATATATCAAGTCCATACCATGAAGTTTGCAGAATCTACGGAGCTCTAAAGTGGTAACTATAAGTAAAAATATTAAAAAAATTAAAAAAATGCAACTGATGTATAGAAATTTGTGAGAGACATTTGATAGTGTAATGATAACTAGAATTGACTCCCTTCTTTTGACTCCCCCTCCTCCCCCTTTTCTGAGCAGAGTGATGAGAGCGCTCAGGCAGCCTTGCTGAGAAGTGAACTAGCACTGAAGGAGTCCGTGAGTGGATGGTTTTTTTCTTGTGTCTGCTGAGAAAGTATGTCAATTTCTTCCTTGTTGCTTTATTTTAGCAATCGGTGGAGCTGGAGAGGACACAGAGGTCACTGACAGAGCAGCTGGAGGCCAAGAGTGAAGGAGCTCCTCACACACTCATAGGCAAGTGAAGTCTGAGAGTTGACAGAGAGAAGCTTTGCTGTGTCATTGAGCAGGACACTAAGAACAACATGGCCACTTTATAAGCTCTCCAACCTCTTCATCTCCACCCACTTCTTATCTCTATTTAACCCCCACCTCTCCTTCTCCTCTCCTGCCCCCCCGCTCTCCTCTTTCTCCCTCCTCACCCCTACACTCTCCTTGTCCCCACCTCACCTTCACTTTGTTTATTCTCACACACCCTCTCTTCTCCTCTTCCTTCCCCACAGAGGATGCGGTGGAGGAGGCTGCGAACTTGATCAGAGGAGTCTTGGCAGAGCTGTGTGACCCGGCCATGGCAGGGAGCACATGCACTCCTGCGCTCCTCCTGGAGAAGACCAAGTCTTGTCTGGACTCCATCGATACCTCCACCTCCAACTTCTCTCTGTACAATAACGACCCATCTGGTAGGCCAGAAACATTTCCTAGAGCCTCAATGACTGCATCACATCACGTTACTCTCTCCCCCCCCTCCTCTTCCCCTCCCTCTCTCCTCTCCTCCCTCCTCCTCCACTCCCTCCTTCCCTCATCCCTCACCATCTTCCCTCCCGCTCCCACATCCCTCTCTCCCCACCCCTCCCCTTCCCTTCCCCCCTTTCTTTAGCCATCAGTAAGGCTCTATGTAGCCTTCCATCTCTGTCTCACTGTCTGGGAGAGGTCATGTTACAAGGCGTGGCTACTTCACACATGGCGCCAGCTGAAGATGGCCAAAGTAAGTGGCTAAACATGAGTCACTACGAGACTATGTATACATGTACATGTACTATATAATGTACATGTACTGTATATACATGTACATGCATTGTATATACATGTAATATACTGTATATGCATGTATACATACATGTACATGTACACATACTGTATGCATGTACATGCAATATACTGTATGTACATGTACACATGCTGTAGTATATGCATGTACATGTATATGTGGTTGTTAAAAGCAGAGCACACATACACACACACACACACACACACACTTGAATAGCAGAGTGTTGTGTGGACAAGATGCTAATTAGCTCTTGTTGTTTTGACAATGTTTCAGGTGAATGCTTCAGTCATCATAAGAACTGAAGCATTCAGTCTCCATGAGGACTGAAGCATTCAGTCTCCATGAGGACTGAAGCATTCAGTCTCCATGAGGACTGAAGCATTCAGTTTACATGAGGAGACTGAAGCATTCAGTCTCCATGAGGACTGAAGCATTCAGTCTCCATGAGGACTGAAGCATTCAGTCTTCATGAGGACTGAAGCATTCAGTCTCCATGAGGACTGAAGCATTCAGTCTTCATGAGGACTGAAGCATTCAGTCTCCATGAGGACTGAAGCATTCAGTTTACATGAGGACTGAAGCATTCAGTTTACATGAGGACTGAAGCATTCAGTTTACATGAGGACTGAAGCATTCAGTCTCCATGAGGACTGAAGCATTCAGTCTCCATGAGGACTGAAGCATTCAGTCTCCATGAGGACTGAAGCATTCAGTTTACATGAGGACTGAAGCATTCAGTCTCCATGAGGACTGAAGCATTCAGTCTACATGAGGACTGAAGCATTCAGTTTACATGAGGACTGAAGCATTCAGTCTCCATGAGGACTGAAGCATTCAGTTTACATGAGGACTGAAGCATTCAGTCGTCATTAGGACTGAAGCATTCGGTTGAAGTATTTGGCAAAAGTGATCAAAAGGGAAATTGTCAGTACATGTTATATTGTGTCTGTTAAATATGACCATTCTGTTGTCAAGAGCCATTCACATCACATACTGTACAGAGGTAATTCAGTAAGAGAACAAACTTGCTGAGCTCTCAAGCAACAATAAGCAGCCATTTAAAAACCGTCTGTTGTGATGTTCTCCAGAGTTGGTGGAGGACAGTAAGGTCATTGGTGGGAATGCTTTGAAGTTCCTGGACATCTTGAAGTTGGACAAACCAGGCTCAGGGAAAATTGCATCTGCAGCTAATGACTTGCAAAAGACCATTCGTACCTTGCAGAGAAATGCCTCAGTGAGTTGGTAGATGACTCCATGTGTAGTTGGTAGATTAGTACAGTGAGTTGGTGGATTACTACAATGACTTGGTAGATTACTACAATGAGATTACTACAGTAAGTTAACTATATATTGAGTTGGTAGATTACTACAGTGAATAGGTAGAATACTGATAATATGATATAGGCCTTTAACCCTTTCGCTGCCGGATTTTTTCCCCACGATTTTGCCGAATTAATTTAGGCCAATTTTGATACTTCTGCTTAAAAATGATTTTTTTCTTCCATCACTTGGTTGGGTCATGCAGCAATTTTTGTACCTATTAGCCCCTAGAAATAGAAAAGTAGCACTTGCAATGAGCTGTGCTTCCAATATGTTATGACCCTGTGTGTAGGTAGAGAGTGTCAGGAAAAAATATCGGCCGTTTTGAACTGTTTTTGGGGGCCTGTGGCCCTTATAGGCCCAACCCCCTTTTTCTAGAGAATTCACGTTTTTCAAGGTAAAGACAAAATTCCAAAGAAAATAACAAGATGATGTCTGCCATGAAGCCTATTGTATGCCAAGTGAACACAGTTACATGCTGGATCCCACTGACAAGTCAAAATGCTATAGCCTCCAGCCCCTTCCTGGGGTCGGAGATGATATGTACAAGATTTTATATGGAGGCCCTAAATCTTGTTCTGAAAAGCAATATATGAATTATGAATATGAATTATGAATATGAATATTATGAATTAGGGCCCCACCGCCAGAACTGTCTAGT
Source organism: Cladorhizidae sp. MBARI D1340-BT2 (assembly GCA_028752905.1). Lineage (NCBI taxonomy): Eukaryota > Metazoa > Porifera > Demospongiae > Poecilosclerida > Cladorhizidae > Cladorhizidae sp. MBARI D1340-BT2. The sequence continues at coordinate 14,712,887 of JAQNBH010000009.1, forward strand.
TGTTCGTTCTCAGTTTATACTTTATAGTCCATTTGTGTGTGGGTAGCAGACATAGCACTTTCCTGGATGAACATGTGGATGGTCAGCACAGGTCACACACACCAGCACAGGTCACACACACCCAGCACAGGTCACACACACCCAGCACAGGTCACACACACCCAGCACAGGTCACACACACCCAGCACAGGTCACACACACCCAGCACAGGTTACACACACCTAGCACAGGTCACACACACACCCAGCACAGGTCACACACACACCCAGCACAGGTCACACACACCAGCACAGGTCACACACATCCAGCACATGTGGATGGTCAGCACAGGTCACACACACCCAGCACAGGTCACACAGACCCAGCACAGGTCACACACCCAGCACAGGTCACACACACCCAGCACAGGTCACACACCCAGCACAGGTCACACACACCCAGCACAGGTCACACACACCAGCACAGGTCACACACATCCAGCACATGTGGATGGTCAGCACAGGTCACACACACCCACACACACCCAGCACAGGTCACACACCCAGCACAGGTCACACACCCAGCACAGGTCACACACACCCAGCACAGGTCACACACACCCAGCACATGTGGATGGTCAGCACAGGTCACACACATCCAGCACATGTGGATGGTCAGCACAGGTCACACACACCCAGCACAGGTCACACACACCCAGCACAGGCCACATACACCCAGCACAGGTCACACACACCCAGCACAGGTCACACACCAGCACAGGTCACACACCCAGCACAGGTCACACACACCCAGCACAGGTCACACACACCAGCACAGGTCACACACACCAGCACAGGTCACACACACCCAGCACATGTGGATGGTCAGCACAGGTCACACACACCCAGCACAGGTCAGCACAGGTCACACACATCTGGATGGTCAGCACAGGTCACACACACCCAGCACATGTGGATGGTCAGCACAGGTCACACACACCCAGCACAGGTCACACACATCCAGCACATGTGGATGGTCACAGGTCACACACACCAGCACAGGTCACACACACCCAGCACAGGGCACACACACCCAGCACAGGTCACACACACCCAGCACAGGTCACACACACCCAGCACAGGTTACACACACCTAGCACAGGTCACACACACACCCAGCACAGGTCACACACACACCCAGCACAGGTCACACACACCAGCACAGGTCACACACATCCAGCACATGTGGATGGTCAGCACAGGTCACACACACCCAGCACAGGTCACACAGACCCAGCACAGGTCACACCCAGCACAGGTCACACACACCCAGCACAGGTCACACACCCAGCACAGGTCACACACACCCAGCACAGGTCACACACACCAGCACAGGTCACACACATCCAGCACATGTGGATGGTCAGCACAGGTCACACACACCCACACACACCCAGCACAGGTCACACACACCCAGCACAGGTCACACACACCCAGCACAGGTCACACACACCCAGCACAGGTCACACACACCCAGCACATGTGGATGGTCAGCACAGGTCACACACATCCAGCACATGTGGATGGTCAGCACAGGTCACACACACCCAGCACAGGTCACACACACCCAGCACAGGTCACACACACCAGCACAGGTCACACACCCAGCACAGGTCACACACACCCAGCACAGGTCACACACACCAGCACAGGTCACACACACCCAGCACATGTGGATGGTCAGCACAGGTCACACACACCCAGCACAGGTCAGCACAGGTCACACACATCTGGATGGTCAGCACAGGTCACACACACCCAGCACAAGTCACACACACCCAGCACAGGTCACACACACCAGCACAGGTCACACACCCAGCACAGGTCACACACACCCAGCACAGGTCACACACACCAGCACAGGTCACACACACCCAGCACATGTGGATGGTCAGCACAGGTCACACACACCCAGCACAGGTCACACACATCCAGCACATGTGGATGGTCAGCACAGGTCACACACACCCGGCACAGGTCACACACACCCAGCACAGGTCACACACACCCAGCACATGTGGATGGTCAGCACAGGTCACACACACACCCAGCACAGGTCACACACACCCAGCACAGGTCACACACACCCAGCACAGGTCACACACACCCAGCACAGGTCACACACACCCAGCACAGGTCACACACACCCAGCACAGGTCACGCACACCCAGCACAGGTCACGCACACCCAGCAATGTCACACACACCCAGCAATGTCACACACACCCAACACGCTTCATGTCTCTCTGCTGGCCTATTGCTACAGACTTTGCTATCAATCTTTGTTCTTGACAGTTCTATGACATGAAATGTATTGTTTAGTCTCTCCAAAGGGAGACCCAGAGGTACCAGTACCATCAGCACTGCCTACATCATGTACACTGTCATTGTCATCGACACTCATTGGGCCTGGGCCAAATTTGCAACCTAAACCATCATCCAGCTCATCATTCTCCGATTCTGAGCCATCATATTCATTTGCACCATCACTTTGTTCATCATTATTATCGCTATCACCTTCATCATCTGCCATTTACTTCTTCCTGCCGTTCGCCATTTTTAAAAGTCCCGGTCAGCTGATCTGCTACTATGCTCGATTCCAGCCCAACTCGCCAACCTATGCAGAATTGACTTGTATAACCTGATCCACGCTACTTAAGATTGCCACAGAGCTTGCTATGGTGTAGTTCGATCTGGCGAGAAGTTAAACCAATGCCGCTGTAGCGGTCGCATTGGCATGCAACTGAAAATTTCCAATGCCGCAGTGGGAGTGGCATTGGCAGCGAAAGGGTTAAGATGATGTTATGTCCGCAATATACAAATCATAACTCAACAGGGAGTGGTCTTCTTTTGATTGAACTAGGAGGGCAGGAACACCCCCTTTAAAGAATTAAAATGGACGTTACTCTCACATGCACAGCTTGCATCATAATCCTGTGCCTAGAGGTGAAGATTCCCTGCAGACAGTGTGAAGCACACCTCATGATGTGTGTCAAGTACACCTCATGATGTGTGTCAAGTACACCTCATGGCGTCCGGGAGTGAACTACCACTCACAATTTACTTGCAGAGTGTGTGAAGCACACCTCATGATGTGTGTCAAGTACACCTCATGGCGTCAGGGAGTGAACTACCACTCACAATTTACTTGCAGAGTGTGTCAAGTGCACCTCATGATGTGTGTCAAGTGCACCTCATGGTGTCAGGGAGTGAACTACCACTCACAAGTAGCTTGCAGAGTGTGTCAAGTGCACCTCATGGTGTGTCAAGTGCACCTCATGGTGTCAGGGAGTGAACTACCACTCACAAGTAGCTTGCAGAGTGTGTCAAGTGCACCTCATGGTGTCAGGGAGTGAACTACCACTCACAATTTACTTGCAGAGTGTGTCAAGTGCACCTCATGGTGTGTCAAGTGCACCTCATGGTGTCAGGGAGTGAACTACCACTCACAAGTAGCTTGCAGAGTGTGTCAAGTGCACCTCATGGTGTCAGGGAGTGAACTACCACTCACAATTTACTTGCAGAGTGTGTCAAGTGCACCTCATGGTGTGTCAAGTGCACTTCATGGTGTCAGGGAGTAAAGTACCACTCACAAGTTGCTTGCAGAGTGTGTCAAGTGCACCTCATGGTGTGTCAAGTGCACTTCATGGTGTCAGGGAGTGAACTACCACTCACAAGTTACTTGCAGACAGTGTGAAGCACACTCATGGTGTGTGTCAAGTGCACCTCATGATGTGTGTCAAGTGCACCTCATGGTGTCAGGGAGTGAACTACCACTCACAAGTTACTTGCAGACAGTGTGAAGCACACCTCATGGTGTGTGTCAAGTGCACCTCATGGTGTCAGGGAGTGAACTACCACTCACAAGTTACTTGCAGAGTGTGTGAAGCACACCTCATGGTGTGTGTCAAGTGCACCTCATGGTGTCAGGGAGTGAACTACCACTCACAAGTTACTTGCAGAGTGTGTCAAGTGCACCTCATGATGTGTGTCAAGTACACCTCATGGTGTCAGGGAGTGAACTTAGCACTTCCTCTCATTTTACACACACTCCCACAACCTCTTAGCTACAACTCACTGGCTACTTCTTAGTGGCCTAGGAGGTGGCTTGGGCTGTTGTCATCTCCGAAAACACTTCTTGAATTCTTCTCTAAGCCGGCAGACCTCTGGTGTAAATAAGTATGAAGCTCATCTTCAAAGGACCTATCAGCTGTGGGTTCCCTCCGCGCATAACTTGCATGCAATAGGTCCATTCATAATAGTTTTAGCACAAGAGACTCCAAACATCCCAATGCATGGCCACGACTCATCTGTTTCTCCATTTTCTCGATTCAGTAAAATGTAAAAAATGGGTCAAGATTCTCTCTCCCTCTCGCACGGCGCATGTGTGAGGATTGTACGTCAATTGGTCGAGATATCACCGGATGAGGTAGGGAGGCGACAAACAGAAGTGAAACTGCCTGTGCCCCATGCAGGACTGCGTTTGTGTGTGCACACGTGTGTGTGTGTGCATGTGTGTGTGTCTGTGTGTGTGTGCGTGTGTGTGACGCCAGTTTAGAACAACATCTGCTTTAATGATTGGTTAGTTACGGTGTGCAAATGTTGTCGACGGCTTACCTAATAAAACAACAGCAACAACATGCATGGTACGGTGTACGTGCTAACTGGTGTAGAGCACAAGCAGAAACAAGTTAAACATGTCATGCTGGAGTCACAGAAGGAAGCTCAGACTTGGCAGAACTCGGACACGGATGTTGTTGGAGGTGTGGCTCTCACTCAATACATTGGCACAGCTGAATGTCACTCAATAGTACCCCCCCCCCCCCCCCCCCACACACACACTTCTAAAAAAAATACAAAGATATTTTGATTTGAAAAGACATATCAAGAAAGCAAGAAAACCAACTGTATCCACATCCACACACAGCTAGTGGAAGCATGAGAGAGAGTGTGTGTGTGTGTGTGTGGTGCTCTGGTTTGCCTTGACTAGGACCAACCAAGAGTTTCACTAAGATATGTACCCTTTACCAGGACTATAATTATTAGGACCCACTGTGGCCTTTACTCAGTACCAGGGGCTATTTAGTAGCCTAGCTTGCCTGCCATGAGCCAGCAGCTGTGTAATACATGAACTCCTCCAAAATTCATTTGTCCTTGAATAGTCCCTTTAAAATAATATATATATATACACACCTCAATGTAAACCTGACAACATTTTACCAATCATGCACCAGTTAAATGGTAAAGGGTGATCTGGTTTAGTGTGTGCATTATCCGTTTGTTATTCAAATAGACGTTTGTATTGTACATACATCCTATTGGGTTCTGGATTGCACGTTCCTTTCCAATTTCAAAGGTCCAATGCTCAGTTATCATTGGATAAAAATGGCACTGGATACATCGAGTGAAAAAATGTACTCTAGGGAGTTCTAATGAACACACGGCAACTCCTCTCCCTCTGGGGAGTAGCAGTGACATTTCTATGTCTGTGTTATTATTGGCATGCATGTCATGATGGTGGCCATGGCAGGCTATAACTGTCATCGTGACACCTCATTCCCCCCACTCCACTGTGATCATTGAAGCAGTCGTCAGTCCAGTGTTGTTGCTTGTATTGCACAGGAATTAGTTCCCGATGTGGTGAAGAACAACGACACGATCGCTGATCTAGTGGAAGAAGAACTTGCGTCTACGGCCCAGGCGGTGGAGACAGCCGCCCTGAGGATCCAACAGATGCTCCAGAAGAGCAGAGAGGACGACACTGGAGTGAAGCTGGAGGTCAACGAGCGACTGTTGGACTCATGTACGGGCCTCATGATGGCCATCAAGATTCTGATCGCCAGGAGCAAGGATTTGCAGTCAGAGATCGTGGGGGAGGGGCTGGTGAGTGTGCAGCGAGGGCTGAGATCGTGGGGGAGGGGCTGGTGAGTGTGCAGCGGGGGCTGAGATCATGGGGGAGGGGCTGGTGAGTGTGCGAGGGCTGAGATTGTGGGGGAGGGGCTGGTGAGTGTGCAGCGAGGGCTGAGATTGCGGGGAGGGGCTGGTGAGTGTGTAGCGAGGGCTGAGATCGTGGGGGAGGGGCTGGTGAGTGTGCAGCGAGGGCTGAGATCGTGGGGGAGGGGCTGCTGAGTGCAGCGAGGACTGAGATCGTGGTGAGTGTGCAGCGAGGGCGAACAAAGGGGAGGAAAGTGTGCTTTTCTGAGTGGGCAGGGAGGAATGGCGGAAGAGAGGGAAGGGGGGCGTGGCTAGTGTGATAATGGAAAAGTGGGAGATGTGTGATGATTGAGCGATGTAGAAGGAAGAGAGGGTGTTAAGCTGATAACGCAACACGAGGAGTGTGTTGTTAGCCGAGAGAGAGGGGAAGAGGACGTGTCTTGTACACACGACACTTTATACCTGTTGCATTGCGTAGGGCACTCACAGTAATGCTAACGACTTTTACAAGAAGAACTCGCGGTGGTCTGAAGGGCTCATCTCTGCCGCCAAGCAGGTTGGCTGCGGAGCTTCGATTCTTGTGTAAGCTAAAAGTTTGTGCATGCATTTATAACCAAGTGAGTAGAGGAAGTCCTATACTATGTGCTACATTTTGTTACATTGCTTTACATCATGTTACTATTATGTTACACTAAGTTACATGCCATTTGGCCCATCTTATACCACACTACACCAAATTAGATGGCATTAGGCCTGTCTTACACCATGTTACATGACACTAGGCCAGACTTAATACCATGCTACACCATGTTACATGACATTAGGTCTGACTTACACCAAGCTATACCGCATTATTCCTGGCTTGAAACAGCATACTACATGTATTTCCTTCACACCTTTCAATGGGTTTCCTGTGTTCACGATGATTTAACCCCTGACACTAGTACACACGTATATATGTAATCGTCACGTGACATGCAGCGAAGCAGCTGATAAGGTGGTAACTGGAACAGGAAAATTCGAGGAGCTGGTCGTGGCATCACATGGCATAGCGGCCAGCACCGCCCAGCTGGTTGCCGCCTCTCGGGTCAAGGCAAGACAACGCAGCGACAAACTCAAAGCCCTCAAGGCTTCATCCAGAGATGGTGAGCATTATTTGTGGTGCACATGCTCATGTCAACGTCCGAATGGATTGTGAAGTCCCTAGATTAAAAGTTCAAAAGTTCACAAACTGTTGCCCTTTAAAGCAGCAGTCGCATATTCAGTGCCCCCCCCCCCAACCCCCCAATACTTAGCTGGTGCTAACATTAGGCGGTAGGTGGGCAACAATGTTGGACATCTGTAGACGCTCCCGTGGTTGTCCTTGGCATCTCTGCATCACCCCGAAGCTGGCCAGACGAGAACTCATCTCTTCATAATATTGATTTGGAGGACGGCTGACGGGTTGGGAGGTGCTGAGTGGCCTCTCTGTCTGGAGACCACACACATCTGATGTTGTAGCATTTCTCTGTCAGGAGACCAGACACATCTGATGTTGTAGCATTTCTCTGTCTGGAGACCACACATCTGATGTTGTAGCATTGCTTGAAGCAAACGTTTGTATTTTTCAGATCTGCTATCCTGCATCTCATGGGACAGTCCCTGCGTCCCACACCGCCTGTTCCCTTGTCCCTCGCCTACTCATTTCCTGCTACTGCAGTCCCAGCCAGTTCTTTCTTGAATGTGGTACAGCTTTGGTCAGCCATGGAGAAGCACATGCTGTTTGAGTCCCCCTCCGTAGCCTGCCTAGTAGCTATTAGCAGAGGCCAGCTCCCCTACTGTAATCCGTATGACTTTCGCACTCTATTACGCCTCTGAGTACTTTAAATGTTAGTGATACTGAGCATGCATAAACCAGCAGAAGTGTCGTCATGAGAACCACCATAACTGAATTTCTAGAACGGATCAGGTCATGCTCTGAATTTCTAGAACGGATCATTTCATGCTCTTTATCAGACAAGACACTTCCAATATGTCCGATTCAGACAATGAATTCCAGTCGGGTTCCACAACTCCACCTAGAAATCAAAGTACGAACTAATAGGTGCCAAGACTGGGTGGAGAACCAATCACTGTAGCTGAAGAAATTCCATGGCTTGTGGAACGGTTCAGATCCTGAAAATGCCTGGTATGGAATGCAGGAATGGGGTTTTGGCATCTGGAAGCAAAGATTGCTACTTCCATTGCCAGGAAGCTAAAATGAAGTGGACCTCAAACATGAACAAAGTGCACTCATTGACCTTGAAGCTAACAGATTTCCTGTCCTAGTTTGTAAGAAAACACGCCATTTATCAAATTTGGGTGAGGGGGGGGCATGTGTCAAGACTCTCCTAGAAATGTATGCCTTCCTGTATCCCTCATTTTGGTCACAAAAAGCTGGTAGGTTTACAAGACGACTGGTAAGGGATGATGGCACATATAGACCAGGAGTATGAGGCGACAAGTTTAGGGTGTGGTGAAATGTTTCTGTGACACAGAAATTGTTTTTAAATTGTTTATTTGTTTTTAGTATATATTTTGCCCCTAAAGCTTTTCCTTCGCTAGTGGCAGACATTTAATCACAACCTTAACGGCTTGTCGAGTTTGTTTTTAGAGGAGCGAAAGGTTCAAGGATTTGTAACCAAGTAGTTCTGCAGAATATGTAGGTTATTGTAATCCCTTACCAGATCTTATTATTGACTAAAGGGCACAATTTTTGCAACTGGCCATGCCTTGGGCTCAAGTAACAGGTACACCATGTTCATCTTGACAGCGGCCATGTCTTGGCTCAAGTAACAGGTGCACCATGTTCATCTTGACAGCGGCCATGTCTTGGCTCAAGTAACAGGTGCACCATGTTCATCTTGACAGCGGCCATGTCTTGGCTCAAGTAACAGGTGCATCATGTTCATCTTGACAGCGGCCATGTCTTGGCTCAAGTAACAGGTGCACCATGTTCATCTTGACAGTGGCCATGTCTTGGCTCAAGTAACAGGTGCATCATGTTCATCTTGACAGCGGCCATGTCTTGGCTCAAGTAACAGGTGCATCATGTTCATCTTGACAGCGGCCATGTCTTGGCTCAAGTAACAGGTGCGTCATGTTCATCTTGACAGCATGACAGCGGCCATGTCTTGGCTCAAGTAACAGGTGCACCATGTTCATCTTGACAGCGGCCATGTCTTGGCTCAAGTACAGGTGCATCATGTTCATCTTGACAGCGGCCATGTCTTGGCTCAAGTAACAGGTGCATCATGTTCATCTTGACAGCGGCCATGTCTTGGCTCAAGTAACAGGTGCATCATGTTCATCTTGACAGCGGCCATGTCTTGGCTCAAGTAACAGGTACACCATGTTCATCTTGACAGCGGCCATGTCTTGGCTCAAGTAACAGGTGCATCATGTTCATCTTGACAGCGGCCATGTCTTGGCTCAAGTAACAGGTGCATCATGTTCATCTTGACAGCGGCCATGTCTTGGCTCAAGTAACAGGTGCATCATGTTCATCTTGACAGCGGCCATGTCTTGGCTCAAGTAACAGGTGCATCATGTTCATCTTGACAGCGGCCATGTCTTGGCTCAAGTAACAGGATGCATCATGTTCATCTTGACAGCGGCCATGTCTTGGCTCAAGTAACAGGTGCATCATGTTCATCTTGACAGCGGCCATGTCTTGGCTCAAGTAACAGGTGCACCATGTTCATCTTGACAGCGGCCATGTCTTGGCTCAAGTAACAGGTGCATCATGTTCATCTTGACAGCGGCCATGTCTTGGCTCAAGTAACAGGTACACCATGTTCATCTTGACAGCGGCCATGTCTTGGCTCAAGTAACAGGTGCATCATGTTCATCTTGACAGCGGCCATGTCTTGGCTCAAGTAACAGGTACACCATGTTCATCTTGACAGCGGCCATGTCTTGGCTCAAGTAACAGGTGCATCATGTTCATCTTGACAGCGGCCATGTCTTGGCTCAAGTAACAGGTGCACCATGTTCATCTTGCATGTTCAAGGCCGTGAAAACCTCAAAACTTTAGCTCCTTCTGTGGGGGGACGGAGGGTGGGGATGGGGGGTAGAATCATTTTGTTGTGCTTACAATAGCTGTTCATTAACTTCCTATCTGCGTGGACTTTCCCCAAGCAATTTCCAAGAGCTCTCAGTTCTTGTAGAGCAGCTGTGATTTGGTTTCCCCCACCCCTACAATTAACACGTGCAGAGTTGCACACATTTTGTGTTTCTATTTGTGATGGCTGCAAAACAATCACACCAGATAACTGGTGGGAATTAATCATGTTGACAATCTTTAACTGGTGTTAGTGGAGGGAATTAATCATGTTGACAATCTTTAACTGGTGTTAGTGGGGGGAATTAATCATGTTGACAATCTTTAACGGTGTTAGTGGAGGGAATTAATCATGTTGACAATCTTTAACTGGTGTTAGTGGAGGGAATTAATCATGTTGACAATCTTTAACTGGTGTTAGTGGAGGGAATTAATCATGTTGACAATCTTTAACGGAGGGAATTAATCATGTTGACAATCTTTAACTGGTGTTAGTGGAGGGAATTAATCATGTTGACAATCTTTAACTGGTGTTAGTGGAGGGAATTAATCATGTTGGCAATCTTTAACGGGGGGAATTAATCATGTTGACAATCTTTAACTGGTGTTAGTGGAGGGAATTAATCATGTTGACAATCTTTAACTGGTGTTAGTGGAGGGAATTAATCATGTTGACAATCTTTAACTGGTGTTAGTGGAGGGAATTAATCATGTTGACAATCTTTAACGGAGGGAATTAATCATGTTGACAATCTTTAACTGGTGTTAGTGGAGGGAATTAATCATGTTGACAATCTTTAACTGGTGTTAGTGGAGGGAATTAATCATGTTGGCAATCTTTAACGGGGGGAATTAATCATGTTGACAATCTTTAACTGGTGTTAGTGGAGGGAATTAATCATGTTGACAATCTTTAACTGGTGTTAGTGGAGGGAATTAATCATGTTGACAATCTTTAACTGGTGTTAGTGGAGGGAATTAATCATGTTGACAATCTTTAACGGAGGGAATTAATCATGTTGACAATCTTTAACTGGTGTTAGTGGAGGGAATTAATCATGTTGACAATCTTTAACTGGTGTTAGTGGAGGGAATTAATCATGTTGACAATCTTTAACTGGTGTTAGTGGGGGGAATTAATCATGTTGACAATCTTTAACTGGTGTTAGTGGAGGGAATTAATCACGTTGACAATCTTTAACTGGTGTTAGTGGAGGGAATTAATCATGTTGACAATCTTTAACGGAGGGAATTAATCATGTTGACAATCTTTAACTGGTGTTAGTGGAGGGAATTTATCATGTTGACAATCTTTAACTGGTGTTAGTGGAGGGAATTAATCATGTTGACAATCTTTAACTGGTGTTAGTGGAGGGAATTAATCATGTTGACAATCTTTAACTGGTGTTAGTGGAGGGAATTAATCATGAACAATCTACTGGTGTTAGTGGAGGGAATTAATCATGTTTACAATCTTTAACTGGTGTTAGTGTGGGAATTAATCATGTTGACAATCTTCAAAACAATTAACTGGTGTTAGTGGAGGGAATTAATCATGTTGACAATCTTTAACTGGTGTTAGTGGAGGGAATTAATCATGTTGACAATCTACTGGTGTTAGTGGAGGGAATTAGTTAGTGGAGGGAATTAATCATGTTGACAATCTTTAACTGGTGTTAGTGGAGGGAATTAATCATGTTGACAATCTTTAACTGGTGTTAGTGGAGGGAATTAATCATGTTGACAATCTACTGGTGTTAGTGGAGGGAATTAATCATGTTTACAATCTTTAACTGGTGTTAGTGGAGGGAATTAATCATGTTGACAATCTACTGGTGTTAGTGGAGGGAATTAATCATGTTTACAATCTTTAACTGGTGTTAGTGGGGGAATTAATCATGTTGACAATCTTCAAAACAATTAACTGGTGTTAGTGGGGGAAATTCTAACTAATAATCATGTTGACAATGTTGACAATCTGGCTAAAATTGTGTGCCACTTCTTTTTCCATTGTAGTGACGGAGGCCACAGGTCAAGTGGTTGCCTCCGCCCAGTCCGGTTCTGAGCTGAGCCAGAAAGGATCAGCTAACAAACTTGACTACTCCAAGCTATCACTGACGCAGGCCAAAAGGTTGGAGATGGAATCTCAAGTGAGGGCTTTGGAGCTGGAGAAGGAACTGAGAGACGAGCGGACGAGATTGGCGGAGCTTAGGAAAGCCCATTATCACTTGGCAGGAGCCAGTGAAGGATGGGAGGTGAGGATGGGGAGAGGAGGAGGGTGAGTGTGGTGGTGGGGGGAGTGAAGAGAGAAGGAAGATATGTGTGGTGTGTATGGGCAAGAATAAAGTGAAAGTTGTCAACTTTGAACTTTCTTTTCTGCAGGAAGAAAATGAAACTTGAATGACTTTTTTTTAAAGGAAGTACGAACACACCCACTATGAACACAACCATTATGAACACACCCATTATGAACACATCCACACATATTCTTAGATGTCATTAACTGATCTACAGTTCAGTTTTTCTGTCCACATCTTGAGGGGTGTGGTCCAGTCTGTCCACATCTTGTGGGGTGTGGTCCAGTAAGTATTCAGAGTAGACGTCCCAAGGGTCCAGAGGGGAGTGGCGGTGGAAGGAGACGGACTCCTGGAGCCTCAGAACGGCCTCAGGGAAACTGGGAGGCTGGGACTGTTGGATGAACGACACATAACAGGATTGATGGGGTTAGGTTGGGGTGTGGCTTATTGGGACACGAGACGTATTGAGGGGGCTAGGTTATGATGTGCATGAGGGGGCTAGGTTATAATGTGTACGAGCGAGCTATGTTATGACGTGCACGAGGGGGCTAGGTTATGACGTGTACGAGGGGGCTAGGTTATGACGTGTACGAGGGGGCTAGGTTATGACGTGTACGAGGGGGCTAGGTTATGACGTGTACGAGGGGGCTAGGTTATGATGTGCACGAGGGGGCTAGGTTATGACGTATACGAGGGGGCTAGGTTATGATGTGTACGAGGGGGCTAGGTTATGATGTGCACGAGGGGGCTAGGTTATGACCTGCATGAGGGGGCTAGGTTATGACCTGCATGAGGGGGCTAGGTTATGACGTGTACGAGGGGGCTAGGTTATGACGTGTACGAGGGGGCTAGGTTATGATGCGTACGAGGGGGCTAGGTTATGACGTGTATGAGGGGGCTAGGTTATGATGCGTACGAGGGGGCTAGGTTATGACGTGCACGAGGGGGCTAGGTTATGACGTGTACGAGGGGGCTAGGTTATGACATGCATGAGGGGGCTAGGTTATGATGTGTATGAGGGGGCTAGGTTATGACATGTATGAGGGGGCTAGGTTATGACGTGTATGATGGGGCTAGGTTATGACCTGCATGAGGGGGCTAGGTTATGACGTGTACAAGGGGGCTAGGTTATGACATGCACGAGGGGGCTAGGTTAATGTGTATCGAGTAGTTTGTACTGTCGTAGCATCTACCCTCGCTACTCCTCAAACAAACCCCTCCTACTTCTCAAATAGACCCCTCCCTCTGATACAGCTTGATAGTTGTCCAGCCGTTTGGGCCTCGAGTGAGGAAGTCTCTAAACTTGGAGCACGATGTGTCTCCAGCGACTACAGAACTCTAGAGAAGTCTGTATAATATACCTTAGCCAAGAGAAACCCCAAATAATACTCTGCACCTCAGCTAATGCATTTTGGTGTTTGGTGGAGTGCTTGAACTCGTCCAGTCTTAAAGTCTTATTAAACCCGCTGGTCTTTCAACCACAAATACGTGGAGACTGCTGAATGCAAGCTCAATATGGGGGGGGATAATGATAAGAATGGTGATAATTAGCTGATGACATACTGAGTAAATAAAAAACTCTGCCCATCAGTTAATAACTGGTCACTCCACTAACACTTCAGCCTGGCCTACTTGCGCTTCTTCAGGGTGAGTGCATATATGCATGGAAGACATCTAGTGATACAATTTCATGTTTATTATTGAGAAGGTTATTGTAATGGATGCACAGTGCCTCCTTCACGAGCTGTTCCCTCCATTTGCTGGCTCTATCACTGAGGCTCTCTCCACAAGATTGGGTAGTGGTGGTGGTCCTTGCCCTAGCCTGAAGAATGTCAAGGTCTGTTGGTTGAAACATTTGGTGGAGCCACTAACTTGCCTGATAAAATGAGAAGTCTGCTATATATATATATACACTTCCGTAAATACACAAAATGATGTCCAATCAGCTGCTACAATGGACAATGTCAAGCATTTAATTCAAAACATTCTGATGGAAACAATTCTGATGGAAACAGCAATAAATGTTGCATTTAACACATGCACACACACAATCACACATGCACACACACTCACACCGCACACACTATACCACACATGCACTGCAGCCACCCACATATATGTGGCTGTTCATGATACTTATGATATGGTGGCTAAGCAGAACATTGCGTGCCATTCCATACTTACATTAGGTTCCGTCATATTGGGAACCGGCCAATACAAGGAAGCATAACGGAATGCAACAATGTTCTCAGTTAGGGGGGGGGATTCTATTCCAGCATCAGCAAGGCAGCATCGGGCCAATCAGAATACTGGAATCTAGCATGTGATAAACTTCACCATCAGCTATTTAGCTTCAAGTAGAAAATAATGGCATTTGTTGGTGAGAAGAAAGCTCACTGGAGGCTGGAAACTCCTCCTGCTTGTGGCATTTGTTGGTGAGAATAAAGCTCACTGGAGACTGGAAACTCCTCCTGCTTGTGGCATTTGTTGGTGAGAAGAAAGCTCACTGGAGGCTGCCTGCTTGTGGCATTTGTAGATGAGAAGAAAGCTCACTGGAGGCCTGGAAACTCCTGCTTGTGGCATTTGTTGGTGAGAAGAAAGCTCACTGGAGGCTGCTTGCTTGTGGCATTTGTAGATGAGAAGAAAGCTCACTGGAGGCCTGGAAACTCCTGCTTGTGGCATTTGTTGGTGAGAAGAAAGCTCACTGGAGGCCTGGAAACTCCTCCTGCTTGTGGCATTTGTTGGTGAGAAGAAAGCTCACTGGAGGCTGGAAACTCCTCCTGCTTGTGGCATTTGTTGGTGAGAAGAAAGCTCACTGGAGGCCTGGAAACTCCTCCTGCTTGTGGCATTTGTTGGTGAGAAGAAAGCTCACTGGAGGCTGGAAACTCCTGCTTGTGGCATTTGTTGGTGAGAAGAAAGCTCACTGGAGGCTGGAAACTCCTGCTTGTGGCATTTGTTGGTGAGAAGAAAGCTCACTGGAGGCCTGGAAACTCCTCCTGCTTGTGGCATTTGTTGGTGAGAAGAAAGCTCACTGGAGGCTGCCTGCTTGTGGCATTTGTAGATGAGAAGAAAGCTCACTGGAGGCCTGGAAACTCCTCCTGCTTGTGGCATTTGTTGGTGAGAAGAAAGCTCACTGGAGGCCTGGAAACTCCTCCTGCTTGTGGCATTTGTTGGTGAGAAGAAAGCTCACTGGAGGCCTGGAAACTCCTCCTGCTTGTGGCATTTGTTGGTGAGAAGAAAGCTCACTGGAGGCTGGAAACTCCTCCTGCTTGTGGCATTTGTTGGTGAGAAGAAAGCTCACTGGAGGCCTGGAAACTCCTCCTGCTTGTGGCATTTGTTGGTGAGAAGAAAGCTCACTGGAGGCTGGAAACTCCTCCTGCTTGTGGCATTTGTTGGTGAGAAGAAAGCTCACTGGAGGCCTGGAAACTCCTCCTGCTTGTGGCATTTGTTGGTGAGAAGAAAGCTCACTGGAGGAGAAACCTTAATTAATGATGGGCACACCTCACACCTTAGTGGACAGAATCACACCTTAATTAATTATGGGGACACCTTAGTGACGAATCACACCTTAATTAATGATGGGGCACCTTAGTGACAGGGGTACATCTTAGTGATGGGGGCACACCTTAGTGATGGGGCACCTTAGTGACAGAATCACACCTTAATTAATGATGGTGGCACCTTAGTGACAGAATCACATCTTAATTAATGATGGGGACACCTTAGTGACAGAATCACACCTTAATTAATGATGGGGACACCTTAGTGACAGAATCACACCTTAATTAATGATGGGGACACCTTAGTGACAGAATCAACCTTAATTAATGATGGGGGCACCTTAGTGACATAATCACACCTTAACTAATGATGGGGCTCCTTAGTGACAGGGTACACCCTAGTGATAGGGTCATACTTAAGGACGGGATCACAAATACTTGCGGCCATACCTGGTGAAACAATGGGGAGTGGACCACGTCCCACATCAACCGCTTAGCAACGACTCCAAGGTACATGTCGTCAGGGTGATCAGCAGCTGGACAGTTGAGGCCGGACTCCACAAAGTCAGTCACTGCTTGTTGGCTGAGAACCATCCTATTATAATCATTACAAGGCCACTGAAGGTCACACTTGCATCTCTGGGTGGACTCTGCCCTCTCACATGTCGGTGGTAAATAAATATTGTTAAAAAATTATTGTGGACAACAGATGGCTGGAGAGCTAGTGATGAAGACTCGTGGACTAAACACTGCACTAGTAGGAGCAGTGAAGGAGGAGTGATCATGCAGCTAGTGATGAAGACTCGTGGGCTAAACACTGCACTAGTAGGAGCAGTGAAGGAGGAGTGATCATGCAGCTAGTGATGAAGACTCGTGGACTAAACACTGTACTAGTAGGGGCAGTGAAGGAGGAGTGATCATGCAGCTAGTGATGAAGACTCGTGGGCTAAACACTGCACTAGTAGGGGCAGTGAAGGAGGAGTGATCATGCAGCTAGTGATGAAGACTCGTGGGCTAAACACTGCACTAGTAGGGGCAGTGAAGGAGGAGTGATCATGCAGCTAGCGATGAAGACTCGTGGACTAAACACTGCACTAGTAGGAGCAGTGAAGGAGGAGTGATCATGCAGCTAGTGATGAAGACTCGTGGACTAAACACTGTACTAGTAGGGGCAGTGAAGGAGGAGTGATCATGCAGCTAGTGATGAAGACTCGTGGGCTAAACACTGCACTAGTAGGGGCAGTGAAGGAGGAGTGATCATGCAGCTAGTGATGGAGACTCGTGGACTAAACACTGCACTAGTAGGGGCAGTGAAGGAGGAGTGATCATGCAGCTAGTGATGAAGACTCGTGGGCTAAACACTGCACTAGTAGGGGCAGTGAAGGAGGAGTGATCATGCAGCTAGTGATGAAGACTCGTGGGCTAAACACTGCACTAGTAGGAGCAGTGAAGGAGGAGTGATCATGCAGCTAGTGATGAAGACTCGTGGGCTAAACACTGCACTAGTAGGAGCAGTGAAGGAGGAGTGATCATGCAGCTAGTGATGAAGACTCGTGGGCTAAACACTGCACTAGTAGGAGCAGTGAAGGAGGAGTGATCATGCAGCTAGCGATGAAGACTCGTGGACTAAACACTGCACTAGTAGGAGCAGTGAAGGAGGAGTGATCATGCAGCTAGTGATGAAGACTCGTGGGCTAAACACTGCACTAGTAGGAGCAGTGAAGGAGTGATCATGCAGCTAGTGATGAAGACTCGTGGGCTAAACACTGCACTAGTAGGAGCAGTGAAGGAGGAGTGATCATGCAGCTAGTGATGAAGACTCATGGGCTAAACACTGCACTAGTAGGAGCAGTGAAGGAGGAGTGATCATGCAGCTAGTGATGAAGACTCGTGGGCTAAACACTGCACTAGTAGGAGCAGTGAAGGAGGAGTGATCATGCAGCTAGTGATGAAGACTCGTGGGGCTAAACACTGCACTAGTAGGGGCAGTGAAGGAGGAGTGATCATGCAGCTAGTGATGAAGACTCGTGGGGCTAAACACTGCACTAGTAGGGGCAGTGAAGGAGGAGTGATCATGCAGCTAGCGATGAAGACTCGTGGGACTAAACACTGCACTAGTAGGGGCAGTGAAGGAGGAGTGATCATGCAGCTAGCGATGAAGACTCGTGGGCTAAACACTGCACTAGTAGGAGCAGTGAAGGAGGAGTGATCATGCAGCTAGTGATGAAGACTCGTGGGTTAAACACTGCACTAGTAGGGGCAGTGAAGGAGGAGTGATCATGCAGCTAGTGATGAAGACTCGTGGACTAAACACTGCACTAGTAGGAGCAGTGAAGGAGGAGTGATCATGCAGCTAGTGATGAAGACTCGTGGGGCTAAACACTGCACTAGTAGGAGCAGTGAAGGAGGAGTGATCATGCAGCTAGTGATGAAGACTCGTGGGCTAAACACTGCACTAGTAGGAGCAGTGAAGGAGGAGTGATCATGCAGCTAGTGATGAAGACTCGTGGGGCTAAACACTGCACTAGTAGGGGCAGTGAAGGAGGAGTGATCATGCAGCTAGTGATGAAGACTCGTGGGCTAAACACTGCACTAGTAGGAGCAGTGAAGGAGGAGTGATCATGCAGCTAGCGATGAAGACTCGTGGGCTAAACACTGCACTAGTAGGAGTAGTGAAGGAGGAGTGATCATGCAGCTAGCGATGAAGACTCGTGGGGCTAAACACTGCACTAGTAGGAGTAGTGAAGGAGGAGTGATCATGCAGCTAGTGATGAAGACTCGTGGACTAAACACTGCACTAGTAGGAGCAGTGAAGGAGGAGTGATCATGCAGCTAGTGATGAAGACTCGTGGGGCTAAACACTGCACTAGTAGGAGCAGTGAAGGAGGAGTGATCATGCAGCTAGTGATGAAGACTCGTGGGCTAAACACTGCACTAGTAGGAGCAGTGAAGGAGGAGTGATCATGCAGCTAGTGATGAAGACTCGTGGGGCTAAACACTGCACTAGTAGGGGCAGTGAAGGAGGAGTGATCATGCAGCTAGTGATGAAGACTCGTGGGGCTAAACACTGCACTAGTAGGGGCAGTGAAGGAGGAGTGATCATGCAGCTAGTGATGAAGACTCGTGGGCTAAACACTGCACTAGTAGGGGCAGTGAAGGAGGAGTGATCATGCAGCTAGTGATGAAGACTCGTGGGGCTAAACACTGCACTAGTAGGAGCAGTGAAGGAGGAGTGATCATGCAGCTAGTGATGAAGACTCGTGGGGCTAAACACTGCACTAGTAGGGGCAGTGAAGGAGGAGTGATCATGCAGCTAGTGATGAAGACTCGTGGGGCTAAACACTGCACTAGTAGGGGCAGTGAAGGAGGAGTGATCATGCAGCTAGTGATGAAGACTCGTGGGCTAAACACTGCACTAGTAGGGGCAGTGAAGGAGGAGTGATCATGCAGCTAGTGATGAAGACTCGTGGGGCTAAACACTGCACTAGTAGGAGCAGTGAAGGAGGAGTGATCATGCAGCTAGTGATGAAGACTCGTGGGGCTAAACACTGCACTAGTAGGGGCAGTGAAGGAGGAGTGATCATGCAGCTAGTGATGAAGACTCGTGGGGCTAAACACTGCACTAGTAGGGGCAGTGAAGGAGGAGTGATCATGCAGCTAGTGATGAAGACTCGTGGGCTAAACACTGCACTAGTAGGGGCAGTGAAGGAGGAGTGATCATGCAGCTAGCGATGAAGACTCGTGGGCTAAACACTGCACTAGTAGGAGCAGTGAAGGAGGAGTGATCATGCAGCTAGTGATGAAGACTCGTGGACTAAACACTGCACTAGTAGGAGTAGTGAAGGAGGAGTGATCATGCAGCTAGTGATGAAGACTCGTGGGGCTAAACACTGCACTAGTAGGGGCAGTGAAGGAGGAGTGATCATGCAGCTAGTGATGAAGACTCGTGGGCTAAACACTGCACTAGTAGGGGCAGTGAAGGAGGAGTGATCATGCAGCTAGCGATGAAGACTCGTGGACTAAACACTGCACTAGTAGGAGCAGTGAAGGAGGAGTGATCATGCAGCTAGTGATGAAGACTCGTGGACTAAACACTGCACTAGTAGGAGTAGTGAAGGAGGAGTGATCATGCAGCTAGTGATGAAGACTCGTGGGGCTAAACACTGCACTAGTAGGGGCAGTGAAGGAGGAGTGATCATGCAGCTAGTGATGAAGACTCGTGGGCTAAACACTGCACTAGTAGGGGCAGTGAAGGAGGAGTGATCATGCAGCTAGCGATGAAGACTCGTGGACTAAACACTGCACTAGTAGGAGCAGTGAAGGAGGAGTGATCATGCAGCTAGTGATGAAGACTCGTGGACTAAACACTGCACTAGTAGGAGTAGTGAAGGAGGAGTGATCATGCAGCTAGTGATATTATTCACTTTCTCTCTTCTCCCACAGGTGTATATGTATCTCCCATATCCTATTCCCATCCATCCCTGATTCCAACCCCAAACCCGATTTCCCCCATTCTCTGTCTTCCACTATTTCCTATTCCCCCCCCCTCCCCCCATGATCCTGTCTTCTCCCATTTCCTATCTCCCGATCTATTCGCCCATTCCACTGATTCACTATTCCTCCCCCTGACCCCATCTCCTCCCCCGATCCCCTCGATCCCTATTCCCCTCACCACCCCGACTCATTCTTAACCCACTCTCTTGTTTATTAGTCGTACACTCCGAAAGTATCAAGAACAATATTCTTATTATTGCACACCATCAGTACCCTCCTCCACCAGTGATGTAGGTGTAGCCTCCTGCGGCATGCGCCCAATACCCATAAGCTTCTCCCAATAGGATGGGTTCGTGGTGGTCATAGCAACGGAGAAGTCTCAGCAACCGTGGAACACTGAAGGAACAAAATAACCGCGACCACGTTAAAACAAGCAAGACTATACCACACCTACTCCCACAACCACGAGGGGTGTCCGGTGCCAGCATTGGCGCCAAATCCCATTCATGGACGACTATAGTTACTAGGGTCATCCACGGTTCATCCATGACAACCAAGTTACTAGGGTCATCCAGGGTTCATCCATGACCAAGTTACTAGGGACATCCAGGGCTCATCCATGGACGACCAAGTTACTAGGGACATCCAGGCTTCATCCATGGACGACCATGTTACTAGGGACATCCAGGGTTCATCCATGGACGACCAAGTTACTAGGGACATCCAGGGTTCATCCATGGACGACCAAGTTACTAGGGACATCCAGGGTTCATCCATGGACGACCAAGTTAATAGGGACATCCAGGCTTCATCCATGGATGACCATGTTACTAGGAACATCCAGGGTTCATCCATGGACGACCAAGTTACTAGGAACATCCAGGGTTCATCCATGGACGACCAAGTTACTAGGGACATCCAAGGTTCATCCATGGACGACCAAGTTACTAGGAGCATCCAGGATTCATCCATGGACGACCAAGTTACTAGGAGCATCCAGGGTTCATCCATGACCAAGTTACTAGGGACATCCATGGCTCATCCATCGACCAAGTTACTAGGGACATCCAGGGTTCATTCATGGACGATCAAGTTACTAGGAGCATCCAGGGCTCATCCTGCAAATCCCTAGCAACTTGTTCATTGGATGGACATGGATGGCAATACTTATGCCAAACACTATGTGCCACCCTCGGTAACACCCACTCTCAACTACTACACATTTGTAGCAAAGAGCAATATATCATCAGTAAGCTTTTGGGAGGGGAGGGGAGGGGAGGGGAGGGAAGGGAAGGGGAGGGGAGGGCAGGGGGGATTGCGAAGCTGTCACTGAGCTCAACTTTAGGGTTAAAATATCTGTGTGATGGATGAGAAGGTGTTAATTAAGGATGAAGCACTTGGAGTCAGCAACAAAGCAACTGAAGCCAAGCCCCCCAGCGGGGTAACTTATTCTTATCATTTGGGGGATGGTGCTAGTAGATGGTGGCCAGCTGATGCTTGGCAACATTGAGTAATTGCTCGGTCTTTACGCCTAAAAGCTTTAGTTTCCATGGTAACGTGCGAGGATGTGTAACAGTGCAGAAAATCACAGTCCTAATACGTCCTTCACACATGTCGATGATGCAGACAGAAGGATATGCATGCACAGGCACACAAATTGTCGGTCACACACGAACCTTAACAGGGTGTCGTCATCAGCTATGACTAGCCACTTCAGAGGCGAGGACAGAGACAGTTCGTGGAAGCGTCTAATGATGGCCACTGTCTTCCCACAATGCCCTGCAGGAAACAAGACACACCCACAACAATATACATGCACACACACACACACACACACACAGAGAATAATGTGATCAAAGGGAAGAGCTGTTGAAAAAGTTAAATATTGGAGCTTCAGAGCTCCATAACTTACACGTGGTTTACCATGTACGTTAACATTGCTTGACATGTGTGCTTCCTAACTTGTGGGTACAGCAGGTACAACCCCACACCTACAACACACGCACCTCTACGTGGGACTGATCTCACAAGTTATAACAGGGATAGTCAGAAGTGTTGGCAGAGAAATGGTCTGACAAGTCAAGGGCAATAATTTACCTATATATATATTATATATATATACATGTATATATGTATATATATATATTCAATTACTGCCATTTACACGTCCTTCATCAAATAAAAAATGCAGCTCAGTGTAACTAATTTTTCTGTGCTTATAATTCAACAGCGATTATTATACAAGGCACCTCCTATTTGCTGAGAACTTAGACATGAGGTGCTGGTGTGACATGAGATGCTGGTGTGACATGAGATGCTGGTGTGATGAGGTGCTGGTGTGTGTGACATGAGGTGCTGGTGTGACATGAGATGCTGGTGTGACATGAGGTGCTGGTGTGATGAGGTGCTGGTGTGACAGAGGTGCTGGTGTGACATGAGGTGCTGGTGTGACATGAGATGCTGGTGTGACATGAGGTGCTGGTGTGACATGAGGTGCTGGTGTGACATGAGGTGCTGGTGTGACATGAGGTGCTGGTGTGACATGAGGTGCTGGTGTGACATGAGGTGCTGGTGTGACATGAGGTGCTGGTGTGACATGAGGTGCTGGTGTGACATGAGGTGCTGGTGTGACATGAGATGCTGGTGTGACATGAGGTGCTGGTGTGACATGAGGTGCTGGTGTGACATGAGATGCTGGTGTGACATGAGGTGCTGGTGTGACATGAGATGCTGGTGTGACATGAGATGCTGGTGTGACATGAGGTGCTGGTGTGTGTGACATGAGATGCTGGTGTGACATGAGGTGCTGGTGTGACATGAGGTGCTGGTGTGACATGAGGTGCTGGTGTGACATGAGATGCTGGTGTGACATGAGGTGCTGGTGTGACATGAGGTGCTGGTGTGACATGTGGTGCTGGTGTGACATGAGGTGCTGGTGTGACATGAGATGCTGGTGTGACATGAGGTGCTGGTGTGACATGAGGTGCTGGTGTGACATGAGGTGCTGGTGTGACATGAGATGCTGGTGTGACATGAGGTGCTGGTGTGACATGAGGTGCTGGTGTGACATGAGGTGCTGGTGTGACATGAGGTGCTGGTGTGACATGAGGTGCTGGTGTGACATGAGGTGCTGGTGTGACATGAGGTGCTGGTGTGACATGAGATGCTGGTGTGACAGAGATGCTGGTGTGACAGAGATGCGGTGTTTTTCTTTTCTTTCCTCCTGGGCAGAAAGCCGCTTGCTCCTTCAGGTTTGGTGTGGCATGATAAACTTAACTAGTTGATCATTTCTTCTTTCTATTCAATCGCTCATTATGTTCCGTTCAACCTCTCCCTTGCCGACTGGGCGAGCAAGCTTCTATGATCTCTGGAACGGTTGAAGCAGCTATTCCAAGGCCTTTGAGTGCAGGTCCATCTTCAACCAAATCTTAGTCTGGAGACTGCGTTCAAAGGCTTCCACCACTTCACTCTGTGAAACAATGAATGTGGTTGCAGTTAGAATTCAGACGAGCATCTTCAAGAACCGTTTCCTTTGAAGGTGTGGCATTTGGTGATGCATGTCAAGGACAACCTACACATAAGCTCTCATCTGCCACATCTATATGGCATGCATGTTTCCAAGCAACAAGCTTAAAATTAAAATCACCTCAATAATCAACTTCAATTTTTATTCACTCGACGTTTCGACTAGATGCTCGTCTTATATATATTATATATTATATATATATATATATATAATATATGTAATATGTCACATGTGCATACATGTTCGTATAAGACTAAGATGCTAAATTTGAACAAAAAATATTTGTCCAAAATGTTTTTTTACAGATGTATTCCGCAAATATTTAGAGGACCCTTTACCTCTTAAAACAATGTACACGGATATATATATATATATATAAATAAAAAATACCCAAATATATATAATAATTATATATATAATATAATATATATAAGACTAGAGCATCTAGTCAAAACGTCGAGTGAATAAAAATTGAAGTTGATTATTGAGAAGGTGATTTTAATGTTATGTCAACTGAGAGTTCATTGAATACTGCCATATTTATCACACCATTGTTAACATTCACTTCTGCTTCTCTTCATCAATGCATTGCCCCCTCTACTTAGTAACCATACAAACCTGGACTCTGACCTCTCAGTTAGAGGAGAAAAGATCAAAGATAGCAGAACAAAAATATGTATTGTACCTGCAACCTGTTGCTAGGGGTTACTTCAAGGGGAAGTGATGGAACTCACACATATATAATGCGTGGGACTTCTGGTCCTGGTAGTGAGAGGTGTGAGTGCTAGGCCCAGGGATGGTTGTGGGCACAGGCACCATCCACACCCTAGTCCAACCACCCAGGGATGGTTGTGGGCACAGGCACCATCCACACCCTAGTCCAGCCACCCAGTGATGGTTGTGGGCACAGGCACCATCCACACCCTAGTCCAGCCACCCAGGGATGGTTGTGGGGGGACAGGCTCCATCCACACCCTAGTCCAGCCACCCAGGGATGGTTGTGGGCACAGGCACCATCCACACCCTAGTCCAGCCACCCAGGGATGGTTGTGGGCACAGGCACCATCCACACCCTAGTCCAGCCACCCAGGGATGGTTGTGGGCACAGGCACCATCCACACCCTAGTCCAGCCACCCAGGGATGGTTGTGGGACAGGCACCATCCATGCAACACACCCTAGTCCAGCCACCCAGGGATGGTTGCGGACAGACACCACTGCTCTTGCTCCCTGCACTCTGGAGGAACACCACTGCTCTTGCTCCCTGCCCTCTGGAGGAACATCACTGCTCTTTCTCCCTGCACTCTGGAGGAACATCACTGCTCTTTCTCCCTGCACTCTGGAGGATGCTCTTTCTCCCTGCACTCTGGAGGAACACCACTGCTCTTTCTCCCTGCACTCTGGAGGAACACCACTGCTCTTTCTCCATGGACTCTGGAGGAACACCACTGCTCTTGCTCCCTGCCCTCTGGAGGAACATCACTGCTCTTTCTCCCTGCACTCTGGAGGAACACCACTGCTCTTGCTTCCTCCCATCTGGAGGAACATCACTGCTCTTGCTCCCTGCACTCTGGCGGAACATCACTGCTCTTGCTCCCTGCACTCTGGAGGAACACCACTGCTCTTGCTCCCTGCACTCTGGAGGATGCTCTTTCTCCCTGCACTCTGGAGGAACACCACTGCTCTTTCTCCCTGCACTCTGGAGGAACACCACTGTTCTTTCTCCCTGCACTCTGGAGGAACATCACTGCTCTTGCTCCCTGCACTCTGGAGGAACACCACTGCTCTTTCTCCCTGCACTCTGGAGGAACACCACTGCTCTTGCTCCCTGCACTCTGGAGGATGCTCTTTCTCCCTGCACTCTGGAGGAACACCACTGCTCTTTCTCTCTGCACTCTGGAGGAACACCACTGCTCTTTCTCCCTGCACTCTGGAGGAACACCACTGCTCTTGCTTCCTCCCATCTGGAGGAACACCACTGCTCTTGCTCCCTGCCCTCTGGAGGAACATCACTGCTCTTTCTCCCTGCACTCTGGAGGAACATCACTGAGCACTCTTTCTCCCTGCACTCTGGAGGAACACCACTGCTCTTGCTTCCTCCCATCTGGAGGAACACCACTGCTCTTGCTCCCTGCACTCTGGAGGATGCTCTTTCTCCCTGCACTCTGGAGGAACACCACTGCTCTTTCTCCCTGCACTCTGGAGGAACACCACTGTTCTTTCTCCCTGCACTCTGGAGGAACATCACTGCTCTTGCTCCCTGCACTCTGGAGGAACACCACTGCTCTTTCTCCCTGCACTCTGGAGGAACACCACTGCTCTTTCTCCCTGCACTCTGGAGGAACACCACTACTCTTTCTCCCTGCACTCTGGAGGAACATCACTGCTCTTTCTCCCTGCACTCTGGAGGAACACCACTGCTCTTTCTCCCTGCACTCTGGAGGAACACCACTGCTCTTGCTTCCTCCCATCTGGAGGAACATCACTGCTCTTGCTCCCTGCACTCTGGCGGAACATCACTGCTCTTGTTCTCTGCACTCTGGCGGAACATCACTTCTCTTTCTCCCTGGAACACCACTGCTCTTTCTCCCTGCACTCTGGAGGAACAGCCCTGCACTCTGGAGGAACACCACTGCTCTTTCTCCCTGCACTCTGGAGGAACACCACTGCTCTTGCTCCCTGCACTCTGGAGGAACACCACTGCTCTTGCTCCCGGCACTCTGGAGGAACATCACTGCTCTTTCTCCATGCACTCTGGCGGAACACCACTGCTCTTGCTCCCTGCACTCTGGAGGAACACCACTGCTCTTGCTCCCTGCACTCTGGAGGATGCTCTTTCTCCCTGCACTCTGGAGGAACACCACTGCTCTTTCTCCCTGCACTCTGGAGGAACACCACTGCTCTTTCTCCCTGCACTCTGGAGGAACACCACTGCTCTTGCTCCCTGCACTCTGGAGGAACACCACTGCTCTTGCTCCCTGGAGGAACACCACTGCTCTTCCTCCCTGCACTCTGGAGGAACACCACTGCTCTTTCCCCCTGCACTCTGGAGGAACACCACTGCTCTTGCTCCCTGCACTCTGGAGGAACACCACTGCTCTTTCTCCCTGCACTCTGGAGGAACACCACTGCTCTTTCTCCCTGCACTCTGGAGGAACACCACTGCTCTTGCTCCCTGCACTCTGGAGGAACACCACTGCTCTTTCTCCCTGCACTCTGGAGGAACACCACTGCTCTTGCTCCCTGCACTCTGGAGGAACACCACTGCTCTTTCTCCCTGCACTTTGGAGGAACACCACTGCTCTTTCTCCCTGCACTCTGGAGGAACACCACTGCTCTTGCTCCCTGCACTCTGGAGGAACACCACTACTCTTTCTCCCTGCACTCTGGAGGAACATCACTGCTCTTTCTCCCTGCACTCTGGAGGAACACCACTACTCTTTCTCCCTGCACTCTGGAGGAACATCACTGCTCTTTCTCCCTGCACTCTGGAGGAACACCACTGCTCTTGCTCCCTGCATTCTGGAGGAACACCACTGCTCTTTCTCCCTGCACTCTGGAGGAACATCACTGCTCTTGCTCCCTGCACTCTGGAGGAACACCACTGCTCTTGTTGCTTCCTCCCATCTGGAGGAACACCACTGCTCTTGCTCCCTGCACTCTGGAGGATGCTCTTTCTCCCTGCACTCTGGAGGAACACCACTGCTCTTTCTCCCTGCACTCTGGAGGAACACCACTGTTCTTTCTCCCTGCACTCTGGAGGAACATCACTGCTCTTGCTCCCTGCACTCTGGAGGAACACCACTGCTCTTTCTCCCTGCACTCTGGAGGAACACCACTGCTCTTTCTCCCTGCACTCTGGAGGAACACCACTACTCTTTCTCCCTGCACTCTGGAGGAACATCACTGCTCTTTCTCCCTGCACTCTGGAGGAACACCACTGCTCTTTCTCCCTGCACTCTGGAGGAACACCACTGCTCTTGCTTCCTCCCATCTGGAGGAACATCACTGCTCTTGCTCCCTGCACTCTGGCGGAACATCACTGCTCTTGTTCTCTGCACTCTGGCGGAACATCACTTCTCTTTCTCCCTGGAACACCACTGCTCTTTCTCCCTGCACTCTGGAGGAACAGCCCTGCACTCTGGAGGAACACCACTGCTCTTTCTCCCTGCACTCTGGAGGAACACCACTGCTCTTGCTCCCTGCACTCTGGAGGAACACCACTGCTCTTGCTCCCGGCACTCTGGAGGAACATCACTGCTCTTTCTCCATGCACTCTGGCGGAACACCACTGCTCTTGCTCCCTGCACTCTGGAGGAACACCACTGCTCTTGCTCCCTGCACTCTGGAGGATGCTCTTTCTCCCTGCACTCTGGAGGAACACCACTGCTCTTTCTCCCTGCACTCTGGAGGAACACCACTGCTCTTTCTCCCTGCACTCTGGAGGAACACCACTGCTCTTGCTCCCTGCACTCTGGAGGAACACCACTGCTCTTGCTCCCTGGAGGAACACCACTGCTCTTCCTCCCTGCACTCTGGAGGAACACCACTGCTCTTTCCCCCTGCACTCTGGAGGAACACCACTGCTCTTGCTCCCTGCACTCTGGAGGAACACCACTGCTCTTTCTCCCTGCACTCTGGAGGAACACCACTGCTCTTTCTCCCTGCACTCTGGAGGAACACCACTGCTCTTGCTCCCTGCACTCTGGAGGAACACCACTGCTCTTTCTCCCTGCACTCTGGAGGAACACCACTGCTCTTGCTCCCTGCACTCTGGAGGAACACCACTGCTCTTTCTCCCTGCACTTTGGAGGAACACCACTGCTCTTTCTCCCTGCACTCTGGAGGAACACCACTGCTCTTGCTCCCTGCACTCTGGAGGAACACCACTACTCTTTCTCCCTGCACTCTGGAGGAACATCACTGCTCTTTCTCCCTGCACTCTGGAGGAACACCACTACTCTTTCTCCCTGCACTCTGGAGGAACATCACTGCTCTTTCTCCCTGCACTCTGGAGGAACACCACTGCTCTTGCTCCCTGCATTCTGGAGGAACACCACTGCTCTTTCTCCCTGCACTCTGGAGGAACATCACTGCTCTTGCTCCCTGCACTCTGGAGGAACACCACTGCTCTTGTTGCTTCCTCCCATCTGGAGGAACACCACTGCTCTTGCTCCCTGCACTCTGGAGGATGCTCTTTCTCCCTGCACTCTGGAGGAACACCACTGCTCTTTCTCCCTGCACTCTGGAGGAACACCACTGTTCTTTCTCCCTGCACTCTGGAGGAACATCACTGCTCTTGCTCCCTGCACTCTGGAGGAACACCACTGCTCTTTCTCCCTGCACTCTGGAGGAACACCACTGCTCTTGCTCCCTGCACTCTGGAGGAACACCACTGCTATTGCTCCCTGCACTTTGGAGGAACACCACTGCTCTTTCTCCCTGCACTCTGGAGGAACACCACTACTCTTTCTCCCTGCACTCTGGAGGAACATCACTGCTCTTTCTCCCTGCACTCTGGAGGAACACCACTGCTCTTTCTCCCTGCACTCTGGAGGAACACCACTGCTCTTGCTTCCTCCCATCTGGAGGAACATCACTGCTCTTGCTCCCTGCACTCTGGCGGAACATCACTGCTCTTGTTCTCTGCACTCTGGCGGAACATCACTTCTCTTTCTCCCTGGAACACCACTGCTCTTTCTCCCTGCACTCTGGAGGAACACCACTGCTCTTGCTCCCTGCACTCTGGAGGAACACCACTGCTCTTGCTCCCGGCACTCTGGAGGAACATCACTGCTCTTTCTCCCTGCACTCTGGCAGAACACCACTGCTCTTGCTCCCTGCACTCTGGAGGAACATCACTGCTCTTTATCCCTGCACTCTGGAGGAACACCACTGCTCTTGCTCCCTGCACTCTGGAGGATGCTCTTTCTCCCTGCACTCTGGAGGAACACCACTGCTCTTTCTCCCTGCACTCTGGAGGAACACCACTGCTCTTTCTCCCTGCACTCTGGAGGAACACCACTGCTCTTGCTCCCTGCACTCTGGAGGAACACCACTGCTCTTGCTCCCTGGAGGAACACCACTGCTCTTCCTCCCTGCACTCTGGAGGAACACCACTGCTCTTTCTCCCTGCACTCTGGAGGAACACCACTGCTCTTTCTCCCTGCACTCTGGAGGAACACCACTGCTCTTTCCCCCTGCACTCTGGAGGAACACCACTGCTCTTGCTCCCTGCACTCTGGAGGAACACCACTGCTCTTTCTCCCTGCACTCTGGAGGAACACCACTGCTCTTTCTCCCTGCACTCTGGAGGAACACCACTGCTCTTGCTCCCTGCACTCTGGAGGAACACCACTGCTCTTTCTCCCTGCACTCTGGAGGAACACCACTGCTCTTGCTCCCTGCACTCTGGAGGAACACCACTGCTCTTTCTCCCTGCACTTTGGAGGAACACCACTGCTCTTTCTCCCTGCACTCTGGAGGAACACCACTGCTCTTGCTCCCTGCACTCTGGAGGAACACCACTACTCTTTCTCCCTGCACTCTGGAGGAACATCACTGCTCTTTCTCCCTGCACTCTGGAGGAACACCACTGCTCTTTCTCCCTGCACTCTGGAGGAACATCACTGCTCTTGCTCCCTGCACTCTGGAGGAACACCACTGCTCTTGTTGCTTCCTCCCATCTGGAGGAACATCACTGCTCTTGCTCCCTGCACTCTGGCGGAACATCACTGCTCTTGTTCTCTGCACTCTGGCGGAACATCACTTCTCTTTCTCCCTGGAACACCACTGCTCTTTCTCCCTGCACTCTGGAGGAACACCACTGCTCTTGCTCCCTGCACTCTGGAGGGAACACCACTGCTCTTGCTCCCTGCACTCTGGAGGAACATCACTGCTCTTTCTCCCTGCACTCTGGAGGATGCTCTTTCTCCCTGCACTCTGGAGGAACACCACTGCTCTTTCTCCCTGCACTCTGGAGGAACACCACTGCTCTTTCTCCCTGCACTCTGGAGGAACACCACTGCTCTTGCTCCCTGCACTCTGGAGGAACACCACTGCTCTTTCTCCCTGCACTCTGGAGGAACACCACTGCTCTTGCTCCCTGCACTCTGGAGGAACACCACTGCTCTTGCTCCCGGCACTCTGGAGGAACATCACTGCTCTTTCTCCCTGCACTCTGGCGGAACACCACTGCTCTTGCTCCCTGCACTCTGGAGGAACATCACTGCTCTTTCTCCCTGCACTCTGGAGGAACACCACTGCTCTTGCTCCCTGCATTCTGGAGGAACACCACTGCTCTTCCTCCCTGCACTCTGGAGGAACACCACTACTCTTTCTCCCTGCACTCTGGAGGAATCTGATACAGCGATTTTTTGCACATCTCAGATTTTGCCAACCATGGTTAAGGCAAAATGACAGTTGGCTTCAATAGTCAGGGAACCCATGTCTATATTGTGGCAGTTTTGCACCCCCCCCCCATTCTTTCCACTGATGATCATGAGCATGGGCTGGTCTGATAAAGAGAAGGTGGGGCTTTCTTGCTGTAGCCATGTCTTCTGAAGTTGAAAAGATGAGCGAGTACTGAAGCATATGGCTCCTAGAAAGAAGTGATGCGAGGCATGTTGCTAAGGTGCACCAGAAGTGATGTGAGGCATGTTGCTAAGGTGCATCAGAAGTGATGTGAGGCATGTTGCTAAGGTGCATCAGAAGTGATGTGAGGCACGTTGCTAAGGTGCACCAGAAGTGATGTGAGGCATGTTGCTAAGGTGCACCAGAAGTGATGTGAGGCATGTTGCTAAGGTGCACCAGAAGTAATGTGAGGCACGTTGCTAAGGTATGTCAGAAGTGATGTGAGATACGTTGCTAAGGTGCATCAGAAGTGATGTGAGATACGTTGCTAAGGTGCATCAGAAGTGATGTGAGGCACGTTGCTAAGGTGCACCAGAAGTGATGTGAGGCATGTTGCTAAGGTGCATCAGAAGTGATGTGAGGCATGTTGCTAAGGTGCACCAGAAGTGATGTGAGGCATGTTGCTAAGGTGCATCAGAAGTGATGTGAGGCATGTTGCTAAGGTGCACCAGAAGTGATGTGAGGCACATTGCTAAGGTGCACCAGAAGTGATGTGAGGCACGTTGCTAAGGTGCACCAGAAGTGATGTGAGGCATGTTGCTAAGGTGCACCAGAAGTGATGTGAGGCACATTGCTAAGGTGCACCAGAAGTGATGTGAGGCACGTTGCTAAGGTGCACCAGAAGTGATGTGAGGCACGTTGCTAAGGTATGTCAGAAGTGATGTGAGGCATGTGGCTAAGGTGCACCAGAAGTGATGTGAGGCACGTTGCTAAGGTGCACCAGAAGTGATGTGAGGCATGTTGCTAAGGTGCACCAGAAGTGATGTGAGGCATGTTGCTAAGGTGCACCAGAAGTGATGCGAGGCATGTTGCTAAGGTATGTCAGAAGTGATGCGAGGCACGTTGCTAAGGTGCACCAGAAGTGATGTGAGGCATGTTGCTAAGGTGCACCAGAAGTGATGTGAGGCATGTTGCTAAGGTGCACCAGAAGTGATGTGAGGCATGTTGCTAAGGTGCACCAGAAGTGATGTGAGGCATGTTGCTAAGGTGCACCAGAAGTGATGTGAGGCACGTTGCTAAGGTGCACCAGAAGTGATGTGAGGCACGTTGCTAAGGTGCACCAGAAGTGATGTGAGGCATGTTGCTAAGGTGCACCAGAAGTGATGTGAGGCATGTTGCTAAGGTATGTCAGAAGTGATGTGAGGCATGTTGCTAAGGTGCACCAGAAGTGATGTGAGGCACGTTGCTAAGGTGCAGCAGAAGTGATGTGAGGCATGAGGCTAAGGTGCGTCAGAAGTGATGTGAGGCACGTTGCTAAGGTGCACCAGAAGTGATGTGAGGTGTTGTTCTTGTTGGAGTGCCTTAGCATTAGTGGGAGGACTAAAGCGTCTTGCTAAGCTAGTATTGGCGAGTCTGCCAAGCAGTGGTTCTCACTGTTGAATTGGCTTTAATGAAGTTTATCCGAATGGAATCCAAAAGGTATCTAGGAAGCTTAAAGTTATGCACACAAAATAGCTACTTGCAATTACAACGTGTGAAATATACGGGAGGAGGTTTTGAGTGCCTTATTAGGTTTGTTCATAATACTGCATGTCTCATCACATCGCATTACATCACATCACATTAGTAGCCACTTCATCACACGCATTGCGAAATATCTGCGAAGGCTTGTCTTCAGCACATCTTGAATTATGAACTCTACCCTTTAGATTGTTGATGTCAGCGCTCCTGTTATTCTAAATATCACTTTCTAGCTGACCCTCAAGTTCCTGTAGGACTTCACTGGCCCACAAGTTCTGTAGGACTTCACTGGCCCTCAAGTTCCTGTAGGACTTCAATGGCCTTCAAGTTCCTGTATGACTTCACTGGCCCACAAGTTCTATAGGACTTCACTGGCCCTCAGGTTCCTGTAGGACTTCCCTGGCCTCAAGTTCCTGTAGGACTTCACTGGCCCACAAGTTCTATAGGACTTCACTGGCCCACAAGTTCCTGTAGGACTTCACTGGCCCACAAGTTCCTGTAGGACTTCCCTGGCCCTCAAGTTCCTGTAGGACTTCACTGGCCCTCAAGTTCCTGTAGGACTTCACTGGCCCTCAAGTTCCTGTAGGACTTCCCTGGCCCTCAAGTTCCTGTAGGACTTCACTGGCCCACAAGTTCTGTAGGACTTCACTGGCCCACAAGTTCCTGTAGGACTTCACTGGCCCTCAAGTTCCTGTAGGACTTCAATGGCCTTCAAGTTCCTATATGACTTCACTGGCCCACAAGTTCTGTATAGGACTTCACTGGCCCACAAGTTCCTGTAGGACTTCAATGGCCTTCAAGTTCCTGTATGACTTCACTGGTCCACAAGTTCTGTAGGACTTCACTGGCCCTCAAGTTCCTGTAGGACTTCACTGGCCCTCAAGTTCCTGTAGTACTTCCCTGGCCTCAAGTTCCTGTAGGCCTCAAGTTCCTGTAGGACTTCACTGGCCCACAAGTTCCTGTAGGCCTTCACTGGCCCTCAAGTTCCTGTAGGATTTCACTGGACCTCAAGTCAGGGACTTCTTGGAAACTTCCCATGCAGCAGGGAAGTTCCCCATCTCCTCAATGATTCAAAGTAGCTGCTTTTAGTTGCTGAAACCAAATAAAGCACATCAAGAGCAACAAGATGAGACGGCCACTTGAATCGATTCAAGTGATGCAATGTGACATGTTTTCATGTTTGCAATATCAGTGACGAGTTGCATCGCGTCACGTCATGTCACTGGTGTGACCGGTATATATATCGTGAACTAACCTAGGCTGCTGGGAAGGATTCCTTGCTCTTCAAAGGCATTAGAAGGTGCTTTGAGAGCACTTAGGGTGCTGTCACAAGGAATTTGGCAACCTATGGAATGTGCCCCACACCTCCCCACCCCTAAAAAAAAACCCAGGGAATTTGGTATCCCAGTTGAGTTATTGGCGGTCTGACCAGCAGCAGCATTCATAACACAAGGTAGGCGTATAATGGACACATCTTGAAGACTTATTGTTTCATAAGCAACTGTATCTCATGTCACATTTATATATACATGTGTATGTATGTAGGTAGATATAACGTATTTGCTCGATCAGAAGCTGCGGCTACTAAACTTTTCAGCCTCAAAGAGAAGGAGGCTACAATTTAGAGAGCGGTGTTTGGGAGGGTGAACGCAGGCACATCACGTGGTATTTATTTGGGAGGGTGAGCGCAGGCACATCACGTGGTATTTATTTGGGTGGGCGAGCGCAGGCACATCACGTGGTATTTATTTGGGAGGGCGAGCGCAGGCGCATCACGTGGTATTTATTTGGGAGGGCGAGCGCAGGCGCATCACATGGTATTTATTTGGGAGGGCGAGCGCAGGCGCATCACATGGTATTTATTTGGGAGGGCGAGCGCAGGCGCATCACATGGTATTTATTTGGGAGGGCGAGCGCAGGCACATCACGTGGTATTTATTTGGGAGGGAGAGTGCAGGCGCATCACGTGGCAAAATAAACAATGATGTGGCAACAATTGACTCGGAGCTCCATGCAGGGTGAAGTAAACTACGACACAGCAAGAACTTTTTGAGAGTTACTAGCAGTCATCTTCTCCAACAACTTCATTTTGTTCAATTTCAGCAACTGTGCAGGAACGGGGATGGCTAGTACTACTACTACTACTACTACTTCGAGAGAGAGAGAGAGAGAAGCATTTATTAACAAGGACCGAGTTAAACCAATATATACTGTGCTATTAAGCAAGTTATGAGCATGCACTCAAAATGTAGAGAGCACGTGGGATAGGGGAAGGGTGACTGCAACGGCTATAGTTTCGAGAGCGGTTACTATTTTGCGAGAGGCCACTATTTCACTCAGCAAGAGGAAGCATGTGTGTGTGGGGGTTGGGGGGGGGGGGGGGGGGAGGGGGGGAGGAGGGTGGACTATTAGAGGGCAGTGACTAAACAAGAGCAGCCTCTGATTGAGTGAATACATATAGACATATACATACATATATATTTATTATCTACAGTAGGTCTAAAAATCATTTCTTTTAAAAATTGGTCCAGTCTGCCTGCGTGGCCAGATTTCTCAGCCTAGCACAAGTTCCAAAGAAAAACCAGCTAAGCTAGTTTAAGAGTGCTAGGCCATGCAGTCCACTTCTCGAAACCGCCGATGTACATGTACACAGGATGAAACAGAAGCCAACCATACCTCCTTGCCTTCTTGTTGCTTCCAAACCACATAATATTCTAATAGTTTTATTTATCACAAATTACTTTTAGACTATCAACATTTACATTTATCAACCCAGACCTTCTGGTAGCTCTGACTGTCCTATCATGTTAGATGCAATGTCACCCCCAACCATACCTGCCTCTGTATGTCACCCCCAACCATACCTGCCTCTGTATGTCACCCGCAACCATACCTGCCTCTGTATGTCAACCCCAACCATACCTGCCTCTGTATGTCACCCGCAACCATACCTGCCTCTGTATGTCACCCCCAACCATACCTGCCTCTGTATGTCACCCTCAACCATACCTGCCTCTGTATGTCACCCACAACCATACCTGCCTCTGTATGTCACCCCAACCATACCTGCCTCTGTATGTCACCCACAACCATACCTGCCTCTGTATGTCACCCCCAACCATACCTGCCTCTGTATGTCACCCACAACCATACCTGCCTCTGTATGTCACCCCCAACCATACCTGCCTCTGTATGTCACCCACAACCATACCTGCCTCTGTATGTCACCTCCAACCATACCTGCATTTTATGTCACCCCCAACCATACCTGCCTCTGTATGTCACCCCCAACCATACCTGCCTCTGTATGTCACCCGCAACCATACCTGCCTCTGTATGTCACCCCCAACCATACCTGCCTCTGTATGTCACCCTCAACCATACCTGCCTCTGTATGTCACCCACAACCATACCTGCCTCTGTATGTCACCCCAACCATACCTGCCTCTGTATGTCACCCACAACCATACCTGCCTCTGTATGTCACCCCCAACCATACCTGCCTCTGTATGTCACCCCCAACCATACCTGCTTCTGTACTGGGGGCCCAGGTATACACAGTGCAATGTCACCCCCAACCATACCTGCCACTGTATTGGGGACCCAGGTATACACAGTGCAATGTCACCCCCAACCATACCTGCCACTGTATTGGGGACCCAGGTATACACAGTGCAATGCCACCCACAACCATACCTGCCTCTGTACTGGGGACCCAGGTATACACAGTGCAATGTCACCCCTAACCATACCTGCTCTGTACTGGGGACCCAGGTATACACAGTGCAATGTCACCCCTAACCATACCTGCCTCTGTACTGGGGACCCAGGTATACACAGTGCAATGTCACCCCCAACCATACCTGCCTCTGTACTGGGGACCCAGGTACACAAGTGCAATGTCACCCCCAACCATACCTGCCTCTGTATGTCACCCCTAACCATACCTGCCTCTGTATTGGGGACCCTGGCATACACAGTGCAATGTCACCCCCAACCATACCTGCCTCTGTATGTCACCCCCAACCATACCTGCCTCTGTATGTCACCCCTAACCATACCTGCCTCTGTATTGGGGACCCCGGCATACACAGTGGAGTAGTCCGGGTCTGCTACATCACTGTAGTAAGTCATGGAGGCCACTCCTGCATCTCCTGCCCACGTATCACGCACCACAGGCACTGAAAACACAAGCAGCACTCACTGTAATTGTCCACCTCAACTATTAGTGCCATAAACCAACGGTATTTACACTTGCAGCTGCAACAACAGCTGCTCGTTATATCATTTGTGATTATTGTTGACACTAAACTTCTAATCTGTTGTTGATTGTTTACATCTTGAGCTGTGAAACTTGGAGCAAGTCTTGACGGCAAAGTGGACTTGAGAACTGGTCACCTTGTCTCCATCTTGACAGTCAGGTATGTCCTCTCTGTGCACCGTAGCACAGGACCCGTCGACGGGAAGAGGGGGCGGGGAGAGGCACAAGCATGGGAGGTGTGTGAGGAGTGTGGAGGTATGAGGGGGAGGAGGAGGGGAGGGGCCGGACTGTTCCATAGAGAGACGATGGTACTTAAGAAACAAAGCCAACTGGAGAAGGTTTGGGAGAAGGGAAAAATAAGTAACAACCATCATAACACGTGTCACAAAATGCCTGCCATTTTCTGTACCTCATACTGGGCATCGATGTTGAATGATTGTCTGAAATCCTGCACATGCTCAGCTGCACTGGAGAAGGGAAATTATGATTACACCTCTATAATATTAAAACACACTAATAGCATTGGGGGTGCGAGGGTTGGGGGGAAAGTCATATTGGAAGGGAAAACATTAATGACTACCTTAATGCTACCTGTGGAGGGCTGGTGCAGAGAGAAGGATGCCCGAGGGGAGGTGAGGGTAGTGGAGGGAGTGAGGGGTAGCGAAGTGGTGTGTGATGGTGTGCTGCACGTCAGAGAGAGCGTGGCCGAGAAATAGCTCCTGAGAGGGATCGAAGGTTGTCAGAGCATCCACCAGGGCCGTGAAATTGACTTGCGTCTGCTCAGTTATGAAGAGGAACCAGTCTGCCTTGTACGTTGTCAGTCTACAAGAGTTAATGATGTCATCGTAACATGCCCTATATGGAACTAAAGAGTTAATGATGCCCTATATGGAACTAAAGAGTTAATGATGCCCTGTATGGAACACAACACACTAGCCTGGGAATAATTTTATAATGCAAGCATTATTGGTCTGTCAATGAGCCAACAAGGTTAGGCTGGAGAGCCTGCAGGCACAGGGTTTGTATAGAGGTTCACGTTCAAAAAGAGTGTTTGTTTTTCATAGCTAACTTTACCTAAACATTTTTTTTTTTTTTTAACTTCAGTCCAGTAGTCTGCATAGTTCTAGGGATATCCACCTGCCCAGCCAGCCTCACTCAGGAGGTTCCCAAGACTACCCCAGGACATCCTGTGACAGTCCACCTACTTGCAGTTTTCCTTAGTGGCTTACTTGCACTCTTCCTTAGTGGCTTACTTGCACTTTTCCTTAGTGACTTACTTGCACTTTTCCTTAGTGGCTTACTTGCACTTTTCCTTAGTGACTTACTTGCACTCTTCCTTAGTGACTTACTTGCACTTTTCCTTAGTGGCTTACTTGCACTCTTCCTTAGTGGCTTACTTGCACTTTTCCTTAGTGACTTACTTGCACTCTTCCTTAGTGGCTTACTTGCACTCTTCCTTAGTGACTTACTTGCACTTTTCCTTAGTGACTTACTTGCACTCTTCCTTAGTGGCTTACTTGCACTCTTCCTTAGTGACTTACTTGCACTTTTCCTTAGTGGCTTACTTGCACTTTTCCTTAGTGACTTACTTGCACTTTTCCTTAGTGGCTTACTTGCACTTTTCCTTAGTGACTTACTTGCACTTTTCCTTAGTGACTTACTCGCACTTTTCCTTAGTGACTTACTTGCACTCTTCCTTAGTGGCTTACTTGCACTCTTCCTTAGTGGCTTACTTGCACTTTTCCTTAGTGACTTACTTGCACTTTTCCTTAGTGGCTTACTTGCACTTTTCCTTAGTGACTTACTTGCACTTTTCCTTAGTGACTTACTTACACTTTTCCTTAGTGACTTACTTGCACTTTTCCTTAGTGGCTTACTTGCACTTTTCCTTAGTGACTTACTTGCACTCTTCCTTAGTGACTTACTTGCACTCTTCCTTAGTGGCTTACTTAGTCAAGCGCGTTGCGCCGTCTCTTAACAAAGGATGTAACAGGATTGATAAAACAAGTTGCATGTAAGAGATGTATGCAGAACTGACTGTATGTGAATAGACATGCACATGGTAAGGGATCGTCAAGGTAAAGGGTTCTACGTAGTGATATGCATACATATAGGTCTATAGTTTAGTTAGTATTGTCTATCTCCCCCCAAGTCCGACGTCAGGGGGACTGACTGTCCATAGCGTAGGATGGGCTTCGGGCCTCGCTTGCTTCTTCTGGGTTCGGGGATAGGGGTGGGAGTCTCGGGTAGGGCGGGGGTTGGGGTCCTGGCCAGGTTTCCAGGGTCAGGTTGTATTCGACGCAGGGGTGGGGTTGGGGTGCCGGTCACTGCCGCGTATGACCGCTGGTTGGCAGGTGTGATGAAGGGTGGTACAAGTTGGTCCGGCGTCGGGTCCGGAGTGCGCACGGGTGTGTTGACTTTGGTCTGGGGCGTCGGGTCTGGAGGGTGCATCGGTGGTTGGGGTTGGATCTGAGGCAGGGGGGGGGGGTAGGGGGGTAGGTGGCATAGTGATTGGGGTTAGTGGGTTATGGGTGGGTTGGGTTGGATTGGGTAGTGGTCGCACAGGGTATATCTGGTCTGGCAGGCGTCGCTGGAAAGGGTGGTCGGGTGGGGGGGGTTTGTTGCTCTGTCTGCGGAGAAATTGGTGGTTTCTCTTGGTCAGCCTGCCGTTTCCATCCATCCGCACTTGGTATTGGTGGAACTGGAGCACCTCCACGACGACTCCGGTCTTGTCCCATTTCGTTGGGTGACGGCCTGTCTGGTTTTGGACGAATACTCTGTCACCACAACGAAGGGGGGAGAGGCCGTGGGTGTGCTCGTCCCACCGGGCGCGGCCAAGTGTCTGTCGGCGGGAAAGGGCTTGGTCTCGGTGCTGGAGTCGGTCGGGTGTTTCCTGGGATGGTTTGAGTCGGGCCGGGATGTTGGGGAGCAGGTCCCTGGTGGGGCGGCCGAAGAGGCATATCGCTGGGGACATTTTTGTGTCCGGGCTGGGGCAGTTCCTGTAAATGAGCAGGGCCTTGAAGAATGCCGTCTGGATAGATCCGCCCGGGCCAGTGTTGCCCGCGATCAGTCGCTTGATGGTCTTTACCCCGGTCTCCGCCCGATTGTTGGAGTGAGGGTTGTAGGCTGAAGAGACTCGGTGGTGTACGCCCCAGCTGGTCAGAAGCTCCCTGGTGGAGTGGGCAGCAAATTCGGGTCCGCCATCCGATGTGAGTGTGGCGGGGATCCCGAAAGTAGCGAATGTGTCCCGCAGGATGCTGGCGAGTCCTGTGGCTCCATTGGTGGCGGGGGCGACGATTGGCCAGCCAGAGTATCGGTCGACCAGTACAAGGTATGCGGATCCCTCGTGGTGGAAGAAATCCGCACAGATGTGCTGGAAGGGATACTCTGGCTCCTCGGGTGTAGTTGACGGCATAGCCGGTTGGGATGGGGCGTTGCTGTTGCACGCAGGACAGCTGTTTCTTGTGGCGGCGATGTCAGCGGTCAGGCCTGGCCAGTAGAGCGATGAGGTAGCTCTGGCTATCATGCCACTTGTCCCTTGGTGTGCGGCGTGAAGGGCGGCCAGGCACGTAGGTCGGAGGGAGGTGGGAATGACGATTCGCTCACCGTAGCACACGACATCGTCGATGATGGTGATGTCGTGTAGAATTGGGAAGAAGGCACGGATGCTCGCGGGGAGCATGTGCCTGTCAACTGGTGGTCCTTCCTCAACGTAAAACATGAGGTCCTGCATGGTGGGGTCTGACGTGGTTGCAATCTGGAGCTGTTCCCAAGCTATTGGGATGGTAGAAGTTGCTGCGCAGATAGCCAGTGGTAGTCCGTCGTCCTCGTCTAGTGCGTGAGTGGTGTCAACGGGGTAGTCGAGGCTTCCTGGGCAGGCTGGGTCGGGGGTTGCCACATCATCGGGGAGGTGAAATCTGGGAGGTGTCCGTGTTCCGGATGGGTGGCGTGAGAGAGCATCGCTGGTATGGTTTCTCACGCCAGGGATGTACACCATCCGGAACCGGTAACGGAGGGTCTTCTCCTTCAGGTTCCTTAGTCGGGGGTTGGGGATGTCCTCGAGGCAGCGATCTCCAAAGAGCTTCAGCAGCGGTTTGTGGTCAACCGCTACGGTGAGATCTTTGCACCCGAGGACGAAGTGTCGGGCCTTGTCCA
Source organism: Cladorhizidae sp. MBARI D1340-BT2 (assembly GCA_028752905.1). Classification (NCBI taxonomy): domain Eukaryota; kingdom Metazoa; phylum Porifera; class Demospongiae; order Poecilosclerida; family Cladorhizidae; species Cladorhizidae sp. MBARI D1340-BT2. The sequence goes on from JAQNBH010000009.1 coordinate 14,754,264, forward strand.
ACGCGTCGGCCACAGCCAGAGCCTCCCCCTCCACCGGGGCGTAGCGAGACTCTGCTGAGTGGGTAAACCGCGAGCCCACCAGGGTGACACGCCAACCGTCCTGGCAGCAGAACAAGTCACGGGATGGGCACTGGCAGTGCTTTTGAAACAGCCAGAATCCGATCCCGCTCTTGCTCCAATCCGTGGCCAGGCAGGTTGGACGGTCTTTGTCGAAGATCTGGACGCCGACCCTGATGCGCTCGCAGATGTGGCTTTTGGAGGTGGCGAATGCTTCGGCCAGTTCGTCCGTCCATTCGAAAGGGGTGGATGGCTTGAGCAAGGCTCTGAATGGGAGCATCGCAGCAGTCATCGCGAACGCGTACGAGACCTGGTTTACAAGGCCAAACCAGGCCCGTATGTCGGTGATGCTGGTGGGTGTCGGGAAGTCGGTAATCGACACGAGGAACTTGTCCGCTGGGCGAACTTCGGTGGGGGTCACTGTGAACCCGGCAAATTCCACTGTGTCCTCAGCAAAGTGGAACTTGCGCGGGTTCAAGGTTATGCCATTCACGGCGCATATGTGGAGCCACTCAGTCGCCTGGTGGAAGGCCCCCGTGATGTCGTCCGACCAGAGCAGTGCATCGTCGATGCACTTGGTTTTGGACATCACGGAGGCGACGAGGGCGTCATACCGCGCCATGTAGGCGTCACCCGAGGCGATGTAGCCTTGGGGTGCTGTAAGATATCTATACCTTCCCCATGGTGTAATAAAGGTGGTAAAGTGTCTATCTGTCTTGTTGAGGGCCACCGAGTGGTAGCCATTCCACGCGTCGAAGATGGTTTTCTTGGTGTTGCGTGGAATGGCTCGAGCTTGGTGGAACGGGGAGGGGCAGTGGTGGGTCTCACGCGTGGCGTGCTGGTTTAGGGGTTGGAAGTTGATGGTCCTCCTGAGCGACCCGTTCTTCTTGGTGCAGATGACCATACGGTGGCACCAAGTGACGGGCGTACCCAGGGGGACCTTCTCCAGCACGCCAAGGCGGACGTCCCTATCAAGGCCTGCCTTCACCTCATCCTGCCAATGGATGGGGATGGGGATGGGGGTGTGGCAAGGCTTGGGGGTGGCAGTTGGGTTGATGCTCAGGGAGAGGGGGGGTCCAGACATCATTGGGAGGGGCTGATGCTCACAGACATTGAACGCACTTGCTGAGTATAAGTCCAGCAAGTGACGCTCAAGCCTGTGGCGGTTTTCCTCCGTACCTGGGAAGGGCAGGGAGGTGGGTCTGTCTGGGGGGGGTGCCCTGGTTGGGCATGAGCAGGGTCTGGGTGGGGTGTGTGCGAGCTGGCTCACCACTGATGGAGTGTGGGGTCCCGAGGGTCTGGCCTGCAGGTCCGCTGGGGTGCTCATCTGGGGTGGGATGTCTGGTCTGCTCACAGGTCGATTGGTTCTGGTCTGCAGGTCCACAGGTCTGGTCTGCAGGTCCTGGACTTGCGACAGTGGCTGATCAGGGGTCGCCCATGTACCCGTGCCGTTCCCCGAAGGTGGCGTCGGCGTACAGAGGGGGAACCCCTTAGCGATCAGCCCAAGGTCAGTACAAGTTGCCAGGCTCAGATAAAGTTTGGTGGCTAGTGGGGAGAAGTACACCATCTGCCTGGTCGCTTTGTTGGAGTGGCGGGTCCTGATCCTTAGTAGGGCTGCCCCTATGATAGGTAGCGGATTGCCACTGGCCGAGTTCATCGCCAGAGTGGCTGGTATCAGGTCGTGGTGTCTGAGGTTGAGGCCCTGCATGAGTGTTGGTCCGGCCAGGCAGCTCTGACATCCCGTGTCAGCGAGAGCAGTTGTGGGCAGGTTGTGGCACTCCTCCCTGAGGGTGTGGCCATGTGCCCTGAAGTCCTCTGCGTGTGAGGACACCATCACCTCCAGGTTTGATTGGGGTGGGGATCGCCGCTGGATCCATGTGCCGGCTGAGGAGTCCCAGGACTGGTGGGGTAGGGTGCCCTCTGTCATGGTGAGGATATTTTCATTTATGGCACTCTCCTGCTCTGTCGTTGTTTGCCAGCACAGGTGTGCGTAGTGGTTGGGGCGGGTACATGAGGAGCAGGTGGAACCGAAGGCGGGGCACTGGGTTCTCCTAATGGCCGTGCGTGCCCTCTCTCCGTGGCCCTGGTGGCCACAAAAGCAGCAGGTGGCCTTCGAGGTGTTGTGTGGCCTGGTATCGGTGGGTTGCCCTTTGTTCGGGTTGGGCTGGTTCCGTGGTTGTGCCCGAGGTGTGAGGTTCCACGGGCGGCCGGGTTTGGTAGGTGTGGGCCTTGGTGATGGGCGAGGCGTCAGCTGGCGTTGCTGCTGCCTGTGGCCGCTTGGTAGAGCGTCCTCCTGGTCGGTCCCCTCGTGGATGGCGTCTGCCGAGGTGGGTGTGGTTATGGTGACCGCAGATCGCTTGCCTGCGGCCCTCACCTCGACAAACCGTATGGTTTCCTCCACGGTCATGGCCTGGTTGTGGTCCTTCAGGAGATCTTCCTGGATGTCTTGGTCGGCCAGCCCAACGCAGAGTTGGTCTGCCACCCTCTGCTCGCCCTGGTTGTTCAGGACTTCGCAGCCGGTGCATTTCATCACAAATCGGCACACCTCAGCCTGGCCGCGAAGTCGAGCTGCAAACGATCTGATTGTCTCACCTCGATCCTGGACCATCCGGGAGAGGGCAACACGGGCCACCTTCGGGTTCTCTTCCTGGACGGCCAGGGCTTTGATCGCCTCGAGGAGGTCGGCCTCAGAGTGCATCTCGATTGGTACGGTGTCGACGATGTTGCGGGTGACATCGCGGCGGAGTTTCGGGTCGAGGCACTCGAGCAGTTGGATCGGGATGTCCGTGCCTACCAGACGAACGGCCAAGGAGTAGGCCCTCCATCTGGTTAAAAAGTAGTGCCATCCTTCTGTGGTCCCCCCAGCCGCGATCTCTGGTCGGCGGACTGGGGTCGGCTTGATTCTGGCAGTCTGGCTGTGGACCAGCATATATCCATTGAGGAGGGCAGCTACCACTGCTGGGGCCAGTCCATCTGTGGTAGCGAAGTCACAGCCCGGGTAGGGACAGTTTACTGCCATGTGGTGGGCTCCAAATAGAAAAACTCTCTATCCTCCAGCCAGCACTCTTGCTGGTGAGGTGTGGTAGTTATAAGATGCTATCAGTGAGTTCTGCATACATAGTCAAGCGCGTTGCGCCGTCTCTTAACAAAGGATGTAACAGGATTGATAAAACAAGTTGCATGTAAGAGATGTATGCAGAACTGACTGTATGTGGGCCGTCTCTTAACAAAGGATGTAACAGGATTGATAAAACAAGTTGCATGTAAGAGATGTATGCAGAACTGACTGTATGTGAATAGACATGCGCATGGTAAGGGATCGTCAAGGTAAAGGGTTCTACGTAGTGATATGCATACATATAGGTCTATAGTTTAGTTAGTATTGTCTACTTAGTGGCTTACTTGCACTGTTCCTTAGTGACTTACTTGCACTCTTCCTTAGTGGCTTACTTGCACTTTTCCTTAGTGGCTTACTTGCACTGTTCCTTAGTGACTTACTTGCACTCTTCCTTAGTGGCTTACTTGCACTTTTCCTTAGTGGCTTACTTGCACTTTTCCTTAGTGACTTACTTGCACTCTTCCTTAGTGGCTTCTTGCACTTTTCCTTAGTGGCTTACTTGCACTCTTCCTTAGTGGCTTACTTGCACTTTTCCTTAGTGACTTACTTGCACTCTTCCTTAGTGGCTTACTTGCACTTTTCCTTAGTGGCTTACTTGCACTTTTCCTTAGTGACTTACTTGCACTCTTCCTTAGTGACTTACTTGCACTCTTCCTTAGTGACTTACTTGCACTCTTCCTTAGTGACTTACTTGCACTCTTCCTTAGTGACTTACTTGCACTCTTCCTTAGTGACTTACTTGCACTTTTCCTTAGTGGCTTACTTGCACTGTTCCTTAGTGACTTACTTGCACTCTTCCTTAGTGGCTTACTTGCACTTTTCCTTAGTGGCTTACTTGCACTTTTCCTTAGTGACTTACTTGCACTCTTCCTTAGTGGCTTCTTGCACTTTTCCTTAGTGGCTTACTTGCACTCTTCCTTAGTGGCTTACTTGCACTTTTCCTTAGTGACTTACTTGCACTCTTCCTTAGTGGCTTACTTGCACTTTTCCTTAGTGGCTTACTTGCACTTTTCCTTAGTGACTTACTTGCACTCTTCCTTAGTGACTTACTTGCACTCTTCCTTAGTGACTTACTTGCACTCTTCCTTAGTGACTTACTTGCACTCTTCCTTGGTGTGAATAGAACTAGTTTTAACAGCTGCTATTAGTCTTGACTACTTATTTGTTTCTAAGTAGTGCTGGTGTTTTCTATAGTTACTAAAACTAGCAGTAGTCTTATATCTTATAGCTGAAATTGTCTTAGTCAAGGAGTGAGACCACAGATGAAAACTTGCTGATTAACCACTAGTTTAGTACAGAGTATACTGAGCACATACACACACACACACATACACACAATAACAACCACAGTCACAATCACATTCACGCCCGAGAGTAAATTTCATTGAATGAACATATATATACAGGCAATCGTGTTAAGAAGGTTCAAATGGGATGCAGACTTACCAACCTGTGAACACTCATTGGCAGGACAAAATCTAGCATTTTGCAGGATCTTGCTAATTTTTGCAGGACCACAACATGGCCAGGTAAAAGTGGCCGTGGGTCTCAAAAATTTAAGGCATTGTTGTTCCCTCTACACACTCAGCTCCCCCTCCACGTCAATCTTGTGGAGAGAGGAGCTACTTAAGGCGCCTCTGCAACCCCCCCCCCCCCCCCCGTGCCAACTATATCTAACAATGTAGTTCTTCAATAATATTATTATAATGGATATTGAAATCAATGAATCAGAGTCTCAGATGCATGATTGTGAGGTTGACAGAGATGATGATATGATTATTATGCTGTAGTCATGAGGTTGTCTGTAGGCTTTTCATGGTGGCTGATTTAGCTAATAGCATGCTGTCATTAATTAGATGTGCATTTGAATAGCATGGCTTATCATTACACTCAGCAGGTCACACACTGTGGATGGCTCCAACTGCTGTCGTTCTTCAGTCTCAATCTTTCCCACCATGCTAAAAAGGCATTCTGGATCTGCATTGAATGAGGAAGTACGAGCAAAATCTGTGCAAAACTGGACAAGAACCCCAAACGAAATAGTTCCAAATCCAAGATTGAATGAACTTTCGCCATCACAGACCAGAAGTTATCTATTGCTCCAGCTTCTTTTGCATCAAATGTGGGAAGTTGGTCCAAGGGTGAAAGCACGAAAATCACGAAATTCCATACTCAATGTGTCCAACATCAGGAGAGAAGGATGTAAAGCGCTTTGCCAATTCAACAATGCCATTTAAAAAGGTCTTATCTATTTCTAGGATCAAGAAAAGCAAGTTGAAGCAAACGGTCATCGTTAAATGGAAATTTAGCTAACATTTTTGAAACAATGGTTTCATAGAAAGTGCGCACACATTCAAAAAAAAGTTTCTCAAGAGCAGTTCCCACCAACTCTTCAAGATCTGTGCCAATACCTAGCTAATCATTACTAAGCTGGATATTTCTATCAGTGAAATCAATAGAAGTGATATCATCAGTGGAATTGAGGACATCTGGATGTATAAAATTACTACCAGAAAGAGTGCAAGAGTCGATGAACATCAGCCTGTAAAGTACCAATACGACTAGCAAGAGTCTGAAAGGCAGTTGAGGGCATAACAAACAAAATTGCCGTAAAACAGCTTCACTAGTGGGTCTTTAAGATGCTTGGCCACTCTCTGTACACGCCCATTGGAAGGCTCAGATTCAGCTATCCTGTCAAAATAACAATAAAGAGCTGGCCACTGCTCAATCAATCTCTTGAGGCAGCGTTCTAAACTAAGCCAGCGGGTTGAACAATGTTTTAGGATGTGAAGTGGTGTGACATTGCTAAACTCAGTTTGAATTTCATTGAACTCATGACACTTGGAAGAATGTTCAATCAGAATATCATCAAGGGAGACTGGAAGCTTTTTAAGAGAAGCAGCATGCACTTAAGTGGCAAAGACACCCAAGGCTTAGGTTGTTTCCCAAGAAGTCGACTCAAAACAGAGTTACGCTTACCCACCATAACACTTGCAGTAATCTGATGCATAACCGATCTAGTTGCTCCAAGGGATACCACGAAACTCAAACTTCTTCTCTATTGCAGTAAAGAGTGACTCTGCTGTGGCAATATTACACACTGGCATACACAGAAAACGAGTAACTGGCCGTTGTACAACCTTATCCCAATACCGTACCATCATTCCGAAATACTTCCTATCTGTTTGATCATTACCACCATCAAACAAATTACCACCATCAAACAAAAGGGTGAAAGGAGAAGAACAACAAGATTGAATGACTTCGTCATTAAGCATTGGAGCTAGTGCAAATTTCACTATGGCTGTAGTTTTTGTCCTACCAGATGCAAATTGCTGAGCAATTTTGCTGTCTGGAAACATAACTTTACAGAGTTTGTTAAAGTGATCAGCAGCTAAATAAGGTACATTTTGTTCAGCAATAAATGTAGAAAAATAAATTTCTGCAGCAGTAACCTGATCAGCTTCTTGTCTGTCCTTTCTAAAGGTAGCAGCAGTAATTTTTGACTGACCTACACTCTGTTTTTGTCAATGCACAGTGCCTCTTTGTCTCCATGTGTCGTTTTACTTCATGTAGACCACCAGAGGCAACAGAAAAATCAGTGCAACATATATTGCAATGAACAAATGATGCACCCCTCTTACTCTCCTTCATATTGTAGCGCTTCCAGTCGTCCCGCCATTTACTTGCTCTCTTTCTCCTCTTAGCAGTGGAGAAGTCACTGCAAGCTTCACTCTGATAATGACTCCTACTAGAAGTACTGGCAATGCAAGTAAAGGCTGCTTCATTGTCTGACTCCACCTCGGACTCGATGCTCCGACTCATTGCTAATAGTTAAAACTGAGCTCAGCTGTTTGTGATTTGTAGTTTTTTTTCAAAATTATTTTTGAAAATTTATTAAATGTGAAATTAATTTTGTTAGTCTCGTGCAGCTAACCCTCTTGTGGTTTAAGCGTAGCGGTTACTTAGGAATCCAGTTCTGCAGTCAGTACAGATTAAGTGAGGACTGCAGGATTCAGTTTGCAGGATATGAAGCAGTCGCATGACAAGTTCCAGAATTCTAGGAGAATCCCGGGAAATCCAGGAAATCCGGGACAGTTGGTAAGTCTGGGGATGGTGCCTTGAACAAGCAAGCCAAAAAAGTTACACTGGCCCATTTTGAACCATTGAACACCAAAGCTCATTCAATTCGTTTGATGCCAGCCCACTTACGAGGTTGATTAATGCTCAGGCATGAACTGCAAATATCTGAAATTTACACTTGGCAAAAAATATTTAATCTATGCTTAAATTGTGTTTAAAAAAGTTGAGCAATAGGCTTATTTTCATCACTTATGGTATACGGCTGTTCACACAGAAGAAAGTGTTTCCCAAATTTCAATGGGTTCGAGGGTTCTGAGTCCTCCATAAAAAATAGCATAAAATGGATGAAAGGAAGGCAGAGAAATATAAAGAAAGAGCAGAGAAGGCAAGCTTGAAATGGAAGAAGGATCTGGAAGACGACGGAATGAAATGTGCCAAAATAACATTGTTTGCAAGTAAAGTGAACAGCCCTCATCCTAGTGGTAAGTTATGCTACCTACTCTGGCAAATGGTTTGTGGACTGGTGCTTGTTATTCTTGTCTGATGGCTTTAATTCCGCCAGTCCGGCCTTGGCAACAGCTGTTGCTTGGGTGAAGTGGATACGACTCCAGAGTAAGAGCAACACAAAGAGCACTGAATATGACACTAAATGCCACTACAAAATAACACACAACTTATGGGGATAAGTTACGCTTGGAATTATTCTCAACTTAAGGGGGACAGTTTTACGCTTGGAATTATTCTCAACTTAAGGGGGAAAGTTACGCTTGGAATTATTCTCAACTTAATTAAGGGGGAAGTTACGCTTGGAATTATTCTCAACTTAAGGGGGAAGTTACGCTTGGAATTATTCTCAACTTAAGGGGGAAGTTACGCTTGGAATTATTCTCAACTTAAGGGGGAAGTTACACTTGGAATTATTCTCAACTTAATTAAGGGGGAAGTTACGCTTGGAATTATTCTCAACTTAAGGGGGAAGTTACGCTTGGAATTATTCTCAACTTAAGGGGGAAGTTACGCTTGGAATTATTCTCAACTTAAGGGGGAAGTTACGCTTGGAATTATTCTCAACTTAAGGGGGAAGTTACGCTTGGAATTATTCTTCGCAGTCACACACACACACACACCACACACACACACCACACAGTGCTCGCATGTGTTAGAAAAGCTCGATTTATGTGTCATGAGAAAGACAGTTCCCATCCGACTGACCCATAAATAAAATATTGCTCTGCTGAATCTGTGACACAGCAATAAAAAGTGACTGCACATTTAGAATATAAGTTCTTTCACCCACGCCTGGTAGATCTAGACGACTCTGAAGATCTACTTCAATGTGCTGTCCAAATTTAAGCTAGCTAGCTAGAGTAAGCTACACTGGACCTGTCATGAGGATCACGGTGCTCTGAACCAGCTGCGGCTACCACACTGATTAATGGAGTCCATATATCCTGATGTACCTGGTAGCTCCTAACAATGGATGGAAAGGAGAAGGAAGTTCCAGTAGCAGCAGCCATCTTTCTGATGCAGAGGCTAGAACAGGAAGGGTCACTAGTTACTCACTGATGCAGAAAAAGAATACAGAGGCCACCAATGATGCATAGAAATTCGTCAGTTTAGAACAAAAACGGCCCTTTTAGAGCAGTCAAAATGACCTACTTCACTAATGCGTACTCCCGTACAAATTTCCTAACTTAAAAAGTACAACTACATGTATGTCAGGTATAATACGATAGAGAAGTCCAGATAGAAAAGTACCGTTAAGTTTGGTAGTGCACCAGCATGGACAGATTCTTCCCAGTGTGCATGCTTGAATGCTTGACACTGATTGCAGTGAGAGGTGCAAAACACTTTAAAAACCAACTGACTTACTTTTCCAGGAGAGGAACAATAGTCCATGCATCGCCTTCCACTAGTAGCTCATGTGCTGCCAAGACAACTTCCTTCTTCTGGGGGGGAAAAAATCCAAATGACAATAAAACGGAGAGAGAGAAAGAGAGTGTATTATGAATAGTTTTGTCTCAGTACTGAAGTGGGACTATAACCACCAAGGTGCTAGTCATGCTAATCAAGAGGTCTAGTGCTAAGGCCACCTGGAGGGACAGATTAAGGACTTCCAGAGAGCTCTGAATTAGAGCAGCGGCTGAGAGAGCCAGGAACAATCAGTACCACCACACAAGACTGCAAATGAGGACCACAAACAGCTTATCCCATCAGTTCAAGACCTCCGCTGTTTATCACACCAGCTCATCTTCACCACTACACCTACCCCAAGCTTAGCTTCAAGCTCTATCATGTATATACATCCCATGTGTCTGAGTATCTATCTCTGGATGATACCTTCTGAAGGCATCCAGATTCTACATACCATCTCCTTTATGTGAAGGCAGGCAGGAACTTCTTCTTGTGCAAGAGATGATACAAGGACATGAATATGACAGCAGCCCATATGGTCATATAAACCAACACCCAAAATTAATGTATTGAAGCCAAGCTACTGTGTGTACTGATATGCATTATATATATGACCATGCAATAGTTCCTGTCTGGGTAGTAATGACAGACACAGAGCTTTGGGCCAACACACACCCAAGAATCCATCCCAGTGCAGGGATTTGGAGGGTCAGATGGCAACCATATCATCACACAGATTTCTAATGTACTTGCAGGAAGAGCTATAATGGCATTCATAAAGCGATTGCAATTACATGCACATTTAATTGAAACAAGACTACGCCCATAGTGAGGCCATCCTTTACCTAAATTTCAAGCTGTTATTTTAATTTTATTTATTATTTGTTTTTGTTGTTGTTTCAAAATATAGTGCACTACACCTTTCAGAACTTCCAACACTTTTTAGATATTATTTTTAGCTTGTTTGCTCTTATTGTATACTACACAAATCAGCACTTGCCATATCTTGTTACTATTTTTAGCTTGTTTGCTCTTACACAAATCAGCACTTGCCATATCTTGTTACTATTTTTAACTCAGCACTTGCCATATCTTGCTACTATTTTAACTTGTTTGCTCTTATTGTATACTACACAAATCAGCACTTGCCATATCTTGTTACTATTTTTAACTTGTTTGCTCTTATTGTATACTACACAAATCAGCACTTGCCATATCTTGTTACTATTTTTAGCTTGTTTGCTCTTACACAAATCAGCACTTGCCATATCTTGTTACTATTTTTAACTTGTTTGTTCTTATTGTATACTACACAAATCAGCACTTGCCATATCTTGTTACTATTTTTAGCTTGTTTGCTCTTAAGGCTTGTCCACACTGCACAATAACTGGATGCGCATTGAGACACACTAGCTGCCAATAGAGGCGTCCAGTCACGATGTCGCGTCCACACTGACATGACAATAAACCAAACGCGCATAAAAACCACTCCAAACCCACGTCAAGTGAGTAGTCGCCTTTGCACAATGGATACGTTGGATTTCTTCTGTTATGGACGAGATACCTACAGACGCGAAGGAAGCATATGCTGCAGAGGAGAAGAAGGATTTATAAATAGAAAAAGGCAATACAGTAGACGGATGGCGCTCCATGAACTCCATAAAAGAAGGCTGCGGCGGTAAAAATTTTGAAGTCTATTTTAGCTATAATAGTATTTAGCTTGATCTTTGCCTGCCATAGGTCCTTTGATTGTGGCAATGATGGCTGGCTACCAGCATCCATCTGTGCGCCAGGTTTGGTGCAAGCCACACAGTAAGCACTGGTGGGAATCAGCTACAACTAAGATGAACTTCATAAATGATTCTGTTTCTTTGTACTTCGTCGAGTAGCTCCTGGACACTGGCATGGCTCCACACACTGATCAGCGCTCTTGTTTCTTCATAGTTTCAGCCTGCAGCCAGCGTGGTTTATCTTTTAAGGGGACGACCTAAAATCAAACTTTTTTCTTTTTCTTTTTGTACGGATTTCCATAGATCTGTAACAACTTTTTATGAGCTTTAAAATGGTGTGTGTGAGGGGGTGGGTACATTATTAGGTGGATGATATATAATATGAGGGGTGGGTACATTATTAGGTGGATGATATATAATATGAGGGGTGGGTACATTATTAGGTGGATGATATATAATATGAGGGGGTGGGTACATTATTAGGTGGATGATATATAATATGAGGGGGTGGGTACATTATTAGGTTATTAATTTTACGCTTGGATTTGTTGCTCTGGCTCGACTCAAACCACCTATCGAGGTGGACTGGACCTAATGCGCGTTAGGTCCAAGAAATCTAATTCGCATTCAGTGTGGACGCAACGAACGCGCATTCATTGAGATCTAACGCGCATTCAGTGTGCAGTGTGGACAGGCCTTTACACAAATCGGCACTTGCCATATCTTGTTGCTATTGTTGACTGTAGATACTCCATAACTGCCCATGTACAAGGTCAGCTTTAACCTCCTAGTAGGACTTGGTAACAGTTGCATAAGAGAACTCCACCAACCAAGCAGTAGATGTTCTGGCAGAGGATCAGCTACAGCCGCCTGGGCTTGGCAAACAGTCTGCCAGAAGCAAGAACTCCACCAACCAAACAGCTGAGCCGAGCGTGGCTATTTGTTCTGCTTATATTGCACACGCACGACCCTGTTAGCTGATATATATATATATATATAATTATATATGACCTTTGTTGGGTGCTTTTGTTGTGCATTTGTTGTTGTTGTTGTTGTTGTTGTTGTTGTTTGGCATAGCATTTTAAAATAGGGCTCAAGCCAATGTGGGCACTCCCCAAAATCCCACACACTCTAATGTATATAAATGTTTGTAGTTTGCTTATTGCTCTTGTGAAGAGCGACCTCAGAGCATGCTGGTGGGGGTGGGGGAGTACAGCTTCTGTTAATGCAGAGATGAAAACATACAATGGTCAAACAGCAGCTGCAAGTAACAAATTATGCTGCAAATATTCCAACCTTGAAACCCTGTGATTACCAACATGGTGACAATTGACAAGGTCGACAGAGGTCGCTTGATTTTTAGAAATTCCTTTCCTAGATTCAACTAAGTAGCTATGTGGACAGTGTGAATAATATTTGAATACTATTAATTACAGCCCGTTACATAACATTACATAACAAAATTAGATGCTCTATACCAGCAACCCAATTACTAGCTCCCCCAAACTACAGACTTACCCTAGTAGCTGCAAACAGCTCCTGCTTTAACTCCTGGACCTTGGCATCAGTTCTAGAGACATGATAGCTGTTGTTTTGAGATACTACCACCACCACCAAGAAGTCTCCTCGAGTCCCTTATCATCCCGCAAAAGGGTTAGCAGTTACTAAGCTAATTAACACTGGGCTTACTAGACTCTAATGACATGTACTGAAATCTTACCTAGTAGGAGTAGGGAAAAAAGTAACACTCTCTGAAGGTTGCACAATAACATCATCTCGAGGTAAGTTTTGGTACAGCATCAGCTGTTTGCTTTGTTTGGCGATTCTGTACCTTTACCCAGTGGGTAAAGTAGTTGATACTTGTTTTGGTGTCTGTTAGCAGGATAGTTTTTTCGTCAAATTTTATGGACAGGTTAGGCATGGGTCAAAGCATTAATTTTAGTGGTGATTCGGGTTCTAGCCCGACGTCTCAAGTGTCATGCGCGTAGGCAACGGTTATACATGCAACCATTAGCTGTGTTGAAGGCATTCCTGCACGTATACTACAGGCAACCCGAAAAATATAAACTTTCAGCTGACATCAAATACCTCTTTAAATAATCTTTTTGTTTTTAGTGCTAACATTTCAACTAAATACTTCTTCATCAGGACAATACTACAGTCTTCATCAGGACAATATACTAGTCTTCATCAGGACAATACTGCAGTCTTCATCAGGACAATACTTCTTCTTCATCAGGACAATACTTCTTCTTCATCAGGACAATACTGCGGTCTTCATCAGGACAATACTGCAGTCTTCATCAGGACAATACTTCTGTCTTCATCAGGACAATACTGCAGTCTTCATCAGGGCAATACTGCGATCTTCATCAGGACAATACTGCAGTCTTCATCAGGACAATACTGCAGTCTTCATCAGGAGAACACTGCAGTCTTCATCAGGACAATACTGCAGTCTTCATCAGGAGAATACTGCAGTCTTCATCAGGACAATACTGCAGTCTTCATCAGGACAATACTGCAGTCCAGTCTTCATCAGGACGATACTGCAGTCTTCATCAGGACAATACTGCGGTCTTCAGGACAATACTAGTCTTCATCAGGACAATACTGCGGTCTTCACCAGGACAATACTGCAGTCTTCAGGACAATACTAGTCTTCATCAGGACAATACTATGGTCTTCATCAGGACAATACTGCGGTCTTCAGGATAATACTGCAGTTGAAATGTTGGCACTAAAATTTAGAGCGTTAAAAGTAAATTTAAAAGTATGTAGTTGGAGTGATTGTGAGGAGTGCGAGTTAGCATACACTTACAGGAACATATGAAATGAAATTGAAAAAAAGTTAGAGAAAATGTGTGGTCATAAAATTTAAAAAGTTTAAAGGCAAATCAATGCTAGGTAAAGCATTCCAGAGCCTGTTGAATTTAAAAAATATATATAGTGATTGTTATGTTTCTATGCTGAGTAAGACACCCTGTCCTTGATTTTGTAAAGCATCCCCAGACTTGAGAACAGTACATTAATATTAGACTCAGACAGGCAAAAGTTACAGTTAAACTTATATTTGTAGAAGAGGCACACGAATTGTAAGGTCCTCTTCATATTCTGATACTGCCTTTAATGACTTGACTAATTGAAGATTGTGTATTTAATACATGCATATGATTTCTCCCATGAGATTCTTTTTTCATTAGTGATAGGAAATTTTGTTTATGAAATAGCTTTGGTAATATTAATGGTCTTGCTGAAAATACCCTTTTATATATATATATATAAGCTCTCAATGAACTCTCAGTTGACATCACCTTCTCAATAATCAACTTCAAATTGTACTAGATGCTCTAGTTTATAGCTATATTTATTCCAATTCTATTAGAGCCACAGGACAAGCCCTGTGTTACATTATAAATACTGACTTTTGAGACTCTGCCAAAAAAATTCCACAGCAAATAAGGTGTGGTAATTTCAAATCAACTCCAAAATTAATATGATTTAAATGGCTTGAATCATTATGCTATTGAAAACAAGTTTGGCTCTTCCGTATTTCCTAATATGGGTTATAGTGATAGGGATAAATATCAAAATGTCCGATTTCACTCTCTCTCTAGACATAGACTCCCTGAAAAATAATAGCTCAAACCATTGATACACAAGGAAAGATCATCTTTGCCATAAGTACAAAGACACAAACAGCCTGCAGACAAATGTGGTTTTGCCAAGGTCTTGATGAGGATATTGGTAAAAAAGAACACATTTGCTCCGAGATTGTAGAGTCTGCCCTTAATAGAGGTGTTAATGTATTAGTGTATTGGTCAATGTATACTAATTTAGAATTGATGAAATCACTGTGAAAAAAGGTCACTATGATTATTTAACAATTGTGAGTGTTAAATACAAATTAGGCAAGTTATCAGTTATTTCTGTCTTACTAGAATCAATGATATCAAGTAATTTGCAAAATCTATCTGTACTGACATGTACGATGGATTTGTAAAATCCGCAGAAGTCTTTGGTAAGCAATTCATTGTGGTTGATGATGATTTACAGAGAGCCATTTCATGTTCGCATTGGCGTCTAAATCCAACAGTATTACACCAAGCTAGAAGGTATAATGTGGATTGTTTGCAAAAAAAACACGAGTGCCTTTCTAAGCAAGAAAAAGAAACACTGTAAATTATGTGCTACTATTAAAGAAGCTAACAAAATGGCTACCAAATTAATGCATACTTTCAATACATATCAGATTCGTAAAGCAGCTCTATCAGACAAACGGGGTCTTGTAGGCCATTGCAAGAATGCGGTTATAATGTTTATCCCATGTTAGGTCAGAGGACACAAGTATCCTGTGACAACAATTGGGGGACAGGTATATATATTGATGGGATGAGAGGATTCAAGGAAAGCAGAGCATACTTCTTCGGGTTGAAGTTGTGCTTCTATCTGTTGCTCCATACTCCCAGACTATCTATGTCTCTTTGAAGATCCAGAGAGTCTACAAACCCAGAGATTTCATTCGGGCATTCTATCATCAGCATTTTTTTACAAATTAAATTACACATAAATATTTTATCTGTATTTGGTATTTGGGAAGCACACCCTCCACATACCCTCCCCAACTGAACAGTTCCAGTCATCTTGTCTTGCATGTAATAGCTAACACATGCACAAACTGTCTATGATTAACACACCACATTACAAGATAACACTGTGCTACTTTTCATGTCTAACACACTTATAACATGACCACATTGGTTGTAATTGGTCTCAGGCCAAAAACCTATTTAAAGGAGCTGGCCTCAAGTCCCTGCAGATTTCCCTGAGATTCCACTCCAATTTGCAACATTCACATCCTGTGTTTGGACTTCTCCACCTTGGATTTGGACTCCTTGGACATTGCTGCCTCCTCCAACAGTGCAGGGTCAGGATGGCACTGCCAAAGAAGCAGAAGGTGGATGCGGAAAATCGAGCCTTCAATGAAGAATGGACCGAGGAATTCTTCTTCATCTCAGACAGGAGCAAGTGTCTCTGCCTCACCTGTCAAGAAAGCCTTGCTGTTACAAAGCTATTTAACATCCGGTGACACTACCAGTCAAAGCAGTAACTTTATCTTTCAGGGAAAAAACAATGCGCTAGGCTGCCGGCTTTCTGTACTACAGGTATGATGGACTGGTAGGAGAACAACGAGTTGCCAAGGCCAAAGAGCTCAAGTTCAAGCTGTCCAAACAGCAGAACGTCTTCACCAGACCAGTCAACGAAGGCAAGGCTGCCACGAAGGCCAGCTTCATGGTGTCATAAAGCGAATGAAGCCCTTCAGAGATGGCGAATACATCTAGGAATATCTGCAGACAGTCGTTGAAGTAATGCTGAGAAAGCCTCCTCCTTCACTGCTGTCAGCCTGAGCAACACAACAGTCACCAGGCGGGTGGAAGATCTGTCCAAGAACCTGAAGGAGCAGCTGCACAGCCTGGCCTCGGAGTTCACAGCCTTCTCTCTTGCCCTTGATGAGAGCACAGACATCACCGACACTGCACAGCTGGCCATCTTTATTAGGGGAGTTGATGCAGAGTGCAACATCACAGAGTAGCTTCTCTCTCTGCCCGATGAAGAACACATGCACTGGAGAGAATGTCTTCCTTGAGCTCAACACGGCCGTGCAGGAGCGAAAGCTAGACTTCAAGAGGCTGGTACGCATTGCCACAGATGGCGCACTTTCCATGCTGGGGACCAGACGAGGACTACAAGGCCAAGTCATGGCTGAGCTGGACAGGAGGGGTCTGCCACGTGACCTGATCTGGTGCCATTGCATCATCCACCAGGAAGCACTCTGTGCAAAAACTATTGGCTTCCAGGAAGTGATGAGCAAGGTCATCTCCCATGTCAACTTTATCAGAGCGCATGCCCTCAACCACAGACAGTTGAAGAAAGTGTTGGAAGCTCGAGGCCAACTATGGAGATGTGCTCTACTTCGCTTCTGTCCGTTGGCTCAGCAGGGGACGCACTCTGAAATGTTTTTGGGAACTCAGAGAAGAGCTGGAGATGTTCCTTGGCATGAAGGGACAGCCAGTCCAAGAGCTCTCCGATCCCCAGTAGCTGTGCGACCTGGCCTTTCTGGTGGACATTATGGAGAAGCTGAACTTGCTCAATGTCTCCATGCAGGGCAAGGAGAAGCTCGTCCACAACCTGTTTGGGAGTGTGCAAGCATTTCAGGTGAAGAGACTCAGTTGGAGGCTGGTAACCTCAACGACTTCCCTGCCATGAAGAGTCTGCACTGTGAGGACAGAGCTGATGATTTTGATGGGCAGAGATATGCTGCAGAGATATGCTGCAGAAGTTGAAAACCTGAAGACAGAGTTTGAGCACCGCTTTGAGGAGTTCAGGTTGAGAAGCATGGACTTTGAAATCTTCTCTATGCCATTCACAACTGACCCAAGCGAAGCTCCAGTCGAGGTTCAAGCTGGAGCTGATTGAGCTGCAGAGCAACATGGACATCAAGTCCCAGTTTCTGGAGAAGGAGCTGAAGGAATTCTACAAGGCCCTGCCACGCAACACGTTCCCGAACCTAGCTGCCAATGGCCAGAGGTTCCTTGCCATTTTTGGCAGTACATACATCTGTGAGCAGTTTTTCTCCAGGATCAAGTACGCCAAGTCCAAGTACCGGAATTTGATCTCTGATGCGTACTTGGAAGACACTGTGAGAGTGGCTTCTTCCCATCTCAAGCCTGATATCGATGTCATCATGGAACAGCAAAAGCAATTCCATGTTTCACATGATTGTGATTACTTTGTGCAACTGTCATGTGTTTTATGCTTCACATGTACCAGAAATACAGAAGCCAAATTGTTCTTGTCCTATTCCCCCCCCCCCCCCCCCCCCCCACCCCCCAATGGCCTCGCCCTCAACACACTCAAGGTAGTCCCCACCGGCCCCTGGGCTATAAAGTTTGGGAAACACTGCCCTAGGGAGACAGCAAACTTATTTATTTACCGATGGCATAAAAGCTCATTATGCATGGTCCAATTATTCATTTCGTCTTTTATTGCTGCAGAAGCTCCAACTTCGATAGAGGCTACCACCACGTGCATCATGGTCATGGGTGAAGTAGCTACAACGGCTTCAGAACGCGACAATTCTCATGGCAGGTAAAGTGTAGCTTACTCTAGATTATGTACTGCAACGTTTTGTACCACTCCTGCTTGCTTCATCAACAGTAAAGCTAAAGCTCAGCATCGCTGTCAAAGCTCGAGTCCACCGCTGCTGCTAGGGGAGGAACCGCAACAATTTTCCACGTCCTCATTACCTCTTCCTATGAGCAACATAGCAGTGAAGCTAACCTCGTCGCAACTGTGCTATTGTTGGTTCACATTCATGGTGGGAACAATTTTCTATTTGTGAGCAGATTAATAATATATGACGTGTTATTAGAGATTTTATCATATGTGTCCAACAATAGTCAAGCAGCAGGTCACCACCAACTACAAGAGAGCCAAAAGCTCATGATTGGAAACATTCTTGCTCACATCCTAGTAACTTGATATGCTCACATCCAAGTAAATTAGCCAACTCACATCCAAGTCACATCCAAGTAAATTAATCAGCTTGATTTTTCCCCACACATTTGTACACTTCATTCTGTGTGAAACTATATAACAGTAACAACAATCTATTATCCAACTGTACCTTTTTTTTATTTTTTAGATGCCAAAAATATGTACCAATTCCTTACCCAATTCATAAACACTCACCCACCTCCTTCATCACTCCATCCCAGGACTTCTGGGAGAATGCTGCATGACCAGATGGTGGGGGATTGCCGTGACCCATAGACCAGGCTGAAAGGGCTTCATGAGGGACACGAAGTGAAACAAAGTGAGGTGGCAGGATGGCTTGGACCAGGTCATGAGTGGAGGCCAAGAAGGCAGAGGGAGCAAGCTGCACTGCATTCCCGATTTCAAGACTCCCATCCCAATAGGGAGAGTGGCCTGCAACCAAGAATAGTTAGTAATACCGCTCACAATTGACTTAAGACTCATGTCATAATCTATCAGGGCAGGAGAGAGAAAAATGGAGCAGCTTAGGGATAGAAAATGGCAGGAGTAAGGCATCCTGAGCAGAAACGAATCTGATCCTGTCCCCCATGACCTCTAGGGCACTGATTTTGTCCATGAGAACAGTTGCGACAGAATCCAAGCTACCCAGAGGAGAACCAAGGAGACAGGCATCAGAGGGATCAACCACATGAGCTCCTGGGAGAGAGCATAAGATGGTTCCTCTTGAAACTATCATGGCAAATGATCTCAGACTTGTCGTGATTCAAAATTAATCAATCTCCTCAATTTGTTTGATGACCTCAAGAACATGAATTATAATTATATCTTCCGTAGAACCCCAAGAGTGATGTCATCTAGAAACATTACACACAACTCCGATGACAACTGACCACAGTTATGATGGAGGGCCAAGGGGATCTCCTTGCTGCACTCCTTCAGCTGATTGCAAGGACTTGTCACCCCAGAACAAGGAGGATGGTGAAGAGTACACAGAATGAGCAAAAGGGTAGATTACAGGTGATAAGGCTTCCAACATCTTGTCTCATTGAAAGCGATTTTTAGGGCAAGCTTTACTACTGTATGTTGGGTTGCATGTTGTTAAAAAATTGTCTGGTGGTATGGACAGCTGCTCCCCCCCCCCACACACACACACTATCCCAAAATCCAGCTGCCTGCGTGCCTAGCAGGGATGCTATGTCCTCACTGACCACATTCCCAGCTACCTTGGCCACTAGCTGATGGAAGGGTGCATCCTATTGCTATGGGTCTGACCCCACCTCCTTTCTTCTCTAGAGCCATCAGGAGTCCCCAAATAAGAAAGGACAAATAGAGAAAAAACTTTTCCCTCTAGGACCATGGTAGAGAAGGCAGCGAGAATGGAGGAGACTTCATTGGGAAGCTTCAGCATGGTCTTAAACCATCAGGACCATCAGCCGACCATCAGCCGACCCACAGGGGAAGGATCTGATTTGCTCGAGCAACATCCCCTTCTGAAACAGCAAATGGCAGAGGGAAAGACATCAGGGGTGAGTGGGATGGACGCATCAGGATGAGGAGAGGGGTGGTTCTGTCTGACGGCAGAAAAGGTGGCATCACACTTCTCAGCCATGGAAACCTCTGAGGAAGCCAATCAAACAACTCCTTTAAAATCTCCCTCCTCCAGCTTCTCAGACACTTGATGACCCAGTGGCTCCAAGGGATCCGGAACAGTAGCTCTCTGGTTTCTGGGAGCAACTGTTTTTCTTCCTCTCTCAGCTGCTTTATTATATTGATAGATAAAGGGTTAGTCGTGTGCATTAGTAAATGTTTGCTGTGTACATTGGTAAATGTTTAGTCGTGTACATTAGTTGTGTACATTAGTAAATGTTTGCTGTGTGCATTGGTAAATGTTAGTTGTGTACATTAGTAAATTTAGTTGTGTACATTAGTAAATGTTAGTTGTGTACATTAGTAAATGTTAATTGTGTAAATTAGTAAATGTTAGTTGTATACATTAGTAAATGTTAGTTGTGTACATAGGTAAATGTTTGCTGTGTGCATTAGTAAATGTTTGCTGTGTACATTAGTAAATGTTAGTTGTGTGCATTAGTAAATGTTAGTTGTGTACATTAGTAAATGTTAGTTGTGTGCATTAGTTGTGTGCATTACCATTTTGAAACATTATTGTCTTGTTGTCTTTAATGGTCAAATGCCACCTACAACAAGATGGTCAGGTAAAATCCTAGAACTGACCAGTTAACTTTTACTCAAGCATACACATGTGCCTATGAGGATCATAAGTAGTCACCTGGTTTAGTTCTGTGCTGTCAATTGTGACAGAGTAAGTAGCTGAGGAAACCTCACAAATGCGTAAATGTGTTTATTGTATGGACTCTCTTTTACTGATTTTCAGCTGAATCGAGTCTCCTTGGACAATTTCAAGTCTTCTGGCACAGTTGAAAACTTAATATATTGCATGCAAGTTAAAAGTGCGGAGGAAAAGTAGATAGAGATAAGATACATAGACAGACAAGACAAAACTGTTTTATTGGTTAAATGAAACAATTTACCAGTAGACCACAAACATTAAAAATAGATGCAGTGGTGTGGGTCTGGTGTATATATATATGTATATATGTATACATATATATTAAATATATATATATATATATATAATTTATAAAGTTTGTTAATGTGCTGAAGACACACCTGTAAGTTATATAAGCAGCCTTAGAATTAGAGATTAAGTCAGACCTTAGAAGTAGTGGGGATAGATTTACATGTAAACCAAAGACAACAATAATGAGCCCAAAAGAGTGTTTGAGTACCTTAACCATCTGGTGGGTCAGAGCAACTTACTAAGTGTTATGATGGGGGACTCAAAACCTATGCTTGCACCAACTGAAATAGCAGATTCCTTTAACTTCTTGAGCTCTGCATTCACAGATAGTAAGTTTAATCCCTTTTACCGATTCCTTGCATAGCTCCTCATCTCAACTGTCTAACATAATCTACATGGATTTTCAAAAAGCCTTCAACAAGGTCCTGCAGTAAGAGTTACTATTAAAATTGGTCCAATGGGTCCAATCTGGGGTTGGTTTTGAGAATACAGATTTCACTATGTTGAAGTTGGTGGTGTCGCATCAAGAGTTCTACTGTCTGGTGTACCTCAAGGAAGCATCCTTGTGGTCCACTTCTCTTCCTCATATACGTAAATGACCTACCTGATTCAATCTTATTTTCTTCCCCATACTTTTTTGCTGATGATTGCAAACTACTCAAAAAAAATTGTTTTCAAATGACTGGGTCCAACTACAATTAGACTTAGATAGACTGATGCAAAAAGTGGAGTATGTTCTTCAACCCTGCTAAATGTGGTGTAATGTGGTTTGGTAGATGTGGGAAGGATTCCTATAGGAGGGGGGAGCCATTCGAATAGCTCAATCTTAGAGAGATCTGGGCATAAAATCATTAACACTAGGGAACATATCTGTCAATAATATTATGTGCAAATCTCTACTCTACCTTGCACCTCATAAAGAGAAGTCTTCTGCCTTCTACAACATGAAGAAGAGACTGTATTGATACTAGTGAGATCGAGAATTACCTACTGTAACCAGATTTGGCATCCACAATTGATTATAAAGATATCCCAACTATGGAAGATTCAGCATAGAGCTACCAGGGATATCCTAAATGATTTACAGTGCCAAGATTACAAACTTCGCCTCCTTTCTCTAAACTTATATACTCCCGCTGATGTATTACCTTGAGGTCCAGGATATTAGATATCTAGTTAAGTCACCTCAAGCCAACTTCAAAGTCAACAAATACATATCATTTATATCATCCTGCACAAGGTCAGCCACTTCTAGGAAATTCAAAGTGACTTATCACTGTTGCAAGTTGAACCAGACACTGAGTCGAGTTGTAAGACTGGAATCTCCCTCAGATAGACATTTGTCAATGATTTTTCTCAATTAAGAGGAAAGTAACCATGTTATGTTTGTTCACTGTTTTGACCCATCAAATCCTCCACGTACTTTTCATTATGTATGTCATTGTGGGTACCCAAAGTGTCATGCTAATCATCACCTACGGAGAGTTTAACTTGCTTGCATGTATATGCGTTTTATGGCAGCACCAGAACATGGTGGCAGTCCATCAACCTCACAATTCATATCATCCTCAATCACTTTATGGTTGTAAAGTTGGTTGTAAAGTAAATACTATTATTATTATTACAGTGCATTATAATTATCTAGGTAAAAGGTCCAACTTGCAGGATGGCCAAAATGCTGCAAAAAGGCCCTACTTCCTGTTACAAAAAAAAGCAAAAGCAAGAAAATGGTTGACTTCAAGCCTTTGGGTGATCCTTAAACCCCACATGAAGTTTTGTCTGGATCATACCAGGAGGTTTCTATATGCCTGGCGCTGCCCAGACCCAAGACAAAGGAATAACGGAAGCATAGATAACAGACCATGCACTGTTGTTAGAGCTAGTCTTTCTGGATGCCACACCCACTTGAAAACATAATAGCAGGGGTACCCAGCATTTTCAGGGACAGGGGTGGGTGGGGAAGAGATGTGAGTATTGATCTCCAAAATTCAAAATCCAACTTTGAGGCACCTGACATGGTGTGATGAAAGTGCCTCCAAAACTGCAACAAAAAGAAAAAAAGGGTGTAGAAATGAGCTGTTTTCTCCATGCACAGTAGCTTCACTTCGTAACGATTCTTCTCTTCGCCTCTGGCTGCATGAGTGCTGCCCTATGATGCTACTTTGCTAAGTATTATGTGGCTAGTCGTTGAGGATGAGGAACACTAGATGATTTAATCTTGATATTGCTGAACCTGTTATGGGCACCACATCTACAGCACAGTGTGAGAATATGTAACAGTAACTAACACCCTATATTATCAACAGTACAGTGTCCCACTGCTCAAGGAGGGTGGAGGGGA
Organism: Cladorhizidae sp. MBARI D1340-BT2; assembly: GCA_028752905.1. NCBI lineage: Eukaryota > Metazoa > Porifera > Demospongiae > Poecilosclerida > Cladorhizidae > Cladorhizidae sp. MBARI D1340-BT2. The sequence continues at coordinate 14,777,663 of JAQNBH010000009.1, forward strand.
GGGGATCAAAGATCATTCATCAGCTCGCCATACAACAGTTCCTTTCTCCTCTGCCACCACTTCCCTATATACATGTACATAACACACCTGTCCATCACTGCATCACTTACTCCCTCCTCACCTTGCCCCAACAGAAATGCCACCTTTCCATCCTTACCCACTCTTCTGTATTTATCCAGCCACTGTCCAGTCCCAACAATTCTGCGCACCACCAGTACTAGCTGACTCCTCTCGAATTCGTCATACATTATCAAGAAAGGTCCCACATCTTCCCCTGCTCCGCTATCGCACATTATACACCTCTCATCCCTAATTATTCCACATCTCTTCTTATCCTCTATATAGTAACCCAGCTGATGCAGTCCTCAGGCCTAAATTGCAACTGCACACCTTCCTGACCATGGACCTCACATACCTCTCCATCGCTGCATCATACTTTTCCAATTGATAAAACTTCAGCATACTCTTGCCGTTTACTTCCTCCTCCCAATCCTTCTCATTTCTCACCTTCATTTTTCTCTTCCACTTATGTACTGACCTAACCTCGTTGTTTAGCTCGTATTGTCTCCTCAAGATCCTCTGATTCTTCCATCCTCTCTCAGCTACTTTTACTAATCTGCTCTGTTCCAACACTTCTAATCTCTTACCAAACAAAACCTTGATCTCTTCCCTCCTCTCCTCCAGCTTCCTCCACACCATATCTCCCCATATTGCCAATCCTGCTACTGAATTACTTGCCCCCAACAATTTCCTACCCACTCTCATCTGTGCTGACTCCAACTTCTTGCAAGCATTATGTCTTCCTATCCTCCCCAAGGGTAGTCGACTGGACATCTTGGCTGCTTTGAAACTGCTGCTCGAATTCTGAATGCTCTGCATTTCCTGCAGGTTACTGAAAGTCTATGGCCTTGATATTCGATTAGCACATAATGGAAGAGTTGACCACTGCATATATACTCCATACTAGGTCTCACTAGAAGCTCCCATACCATTCTTCCTCTGTCTACTTCCACCTGCCCATCTTCCCAACCCATTCTTCTGCCTTCTTTGCCATCTTCTCTAACTGAACATTGACCCCTTAGCTTCTTATCAAACCATACTCCAAAGTACTTGAATTCTTTGACCTCTTCCAATATATATCTCCTCACCAATCCTCCAATCCACTCCTGCTTCTTTCTTCCCTACTACCATGACCTTTCTCTTCTTACTATTAAACTTCATCTTCCATCTTAACACAGCCTGTACCACTCCAACATGGCTTGCAGCTCCACCCCTGAGTCTGCCAGAAGAACAACATCATCTGCATACATAAGTGCCCCACACCAACACCCTTCCATCTTAACTCCTAGCTCAGCTCTATCCAACTCCTCTGCCATTCCCATCAAATAAATATTGAAAAGAAGTGGAGGCAAAAGATATCCCTGCCTAAGTCCATTCTCCACAGCGAACCACCTGGACCTCCTTCCGTTCAATATCATCGTCGTCTCCACCCTGCTATACAATCCTACACATGTCCTCACAAGTTTCTCCTCTACTCCATACTGCCTCAACTTCTGCCAAAGTCCTTCCCTCCACACACTGTCATATGCCTTACTTATGTCCAGGAAAGCCAGATATGAAGCTTTCTTCTCGCTCTTCCTCACTTCATATAAGCTCCTCTTAACACCAACCCCACTGGTCCAAACATCTCCTCTGACTCCTAAATCCTCCTTGTGCTTCCGTCAAAATCCTATCCTCAGCAAACCCTCCCAACCTCCTCAACCTCCTCACCAACACTCTCACAAACACCTTCACCACACTCCAACCTAATGCAATCTCCATATAATTCCCCACTTAGTCCTCGTCGCCATCCTTGTGAAGAGGTACTAGCAAACTCCTCTTCCAGTCCACTGGGCAGCACTCAGTCACTCCTCTTCCAGTCCACTGGGCAGCACTCAGTCACTCCTCATCACATTCATCACCTGCACCATCACCTCCACCAACCTTCTACCTCCATACATCAGCATCTCATTCAACATTCCATCAGGGCCCATGCCTTACCTTTCTTTAAACATTTCACTATATCTACTACTTCATGTCAACTTACTTCCTCACACATACCCAACTCATGCCCACTCACATAATTATATTAAATATGTGTATATAATACATAACTTTGTTTTGGTTTTGGTCGCGTAAGGATTTGGCGTAGTTTGCGTTATCTGACTGTACAGTTATCCGACTGTAGTTATAGTGCTGAGAAGGCATACGAAGGAATTCCAAATTGACATTGACGATCGTTTAGGTCGTAGGTTCCTCGAAGAACGAACTCATGTAAAACGTAAAAAATTCACAGGGTTTTGGCTGGTTTACTACTTCGCGAATCAGATGCTTGGGTATTTTTGGGGGTTAAATATATACCACGCTGCCAAAGTGAGTTTTGGCCAGAAATATATGCTATTTTAAAAGGGAGTGCTAGTGCACTCCCTAGAAGAGCATAGAGCATAAGAATAAACAGACACCACACCTCACAAATAGATGAAGATACCCCACCAACTGGAGGCTTCCTATGGAACATGCTCAGCCAGCAACTAGAGTTGCTATGTTGGAACAGAAAGTTGATTCAACTGGGTGAACACCTACTCTCTGACCCTATAGCCATGGTTATGATGGCTTTTCCAGTGGTGTGGTTGCAGGTAACAAAGATCAAAGCAGGCCCTCCCTTTTTGGGAAAACAGTGCATCCCTGACAGTCATGCCAGTGGGCCCTGTCTCTATTACCTGCACACCCCTTGATGGAGATCAGCCAAGCTTTGACCAATGCGGCATTCACACATCTCTGTCCTGGAGATGAAGACCTAGTGCTTGGCAAGAGATGGGATTCAACCAGTCTCCTACAAAATACCAAGGGCCAAAACTGCTGGCTACTATATAGCCCAATGCCAGTAAACCACCACCACACAACTCACATGGACATTCATGCCCTGTAAAGCAATAATAATACTAACTACTCGCATGTAACTACCTGACACATCACACATGATCCTCTCCACTTATCAGGGGTGAATCTGGTGAGGATCAATTAAATCTTTTGGTGTGACTATCACAGTCATTGTTAGTTCATGTCTGTTTTTGCTCCATTCCGTCAACCATCATAATGCGCTGGATCTGCCCTCGCTTATCATCCCCTTGGAATTCAAACTTTCACTTTTTGCTTTCCCAGATATATAGTTCCATTGTGGTAACCACTCCCCCTTGTCCTGATTAGTCACTAGGTCACCTTAAGCATGATCATAAGTGTATGCACCAATAAACTTCAAATCCATAACTTGCCAATACTTAATAAAATTTGGCACGTACATTAGACACGTACATTAGACAGATAATTAGAAGTGCTATCCGGTGATATAAAGTGAAGTGCAGGAAAGTTATGAGCTTTACGGCCAAAAAAACAAGATTTTTTGGAAAAAATGAGAAAATATAAGTATGGGCTGTTGTCCTCTTTGTAGTTTCTTGATCTGTTACATGGACAAAAACCAACATGACTTCGAAATAGAGCATCCAATGCCTCTCAAAGTTTGAGAAGATAGATAACAGAACAGTTTGAAAGAAGGGGGGGAAAGTAGGGGAAAAAGAAAAAAGTGTATGCATCAATTAATGCATTTCCCTCTCTCTAATTTAGCTGCAAGTTGATTAGGACCACAATTTTAAATTCCCATTGTCAGCATCAGCCCCAAGATCAAACTATAAATATAATTTATAAATAGGCTCATGACCTCAGACTATCACATAGGACAATCGTGATATCATCTCACACTCTCATTAGATAAGTCTTTGGGGACATACAGTAATTCTACACTGTTATCAACACTATAAGCTGTGAAAGCCTGGCCGCAAGGGTATTTAAACCCCTGCAGTCCAGGCTTGGGCAGTCTCCATATTCTGCTACTCGACTGTTGTTCTAATATAAGCTACTTAAGATCTAAAACTCTTTTGTCAAGCTTGGGGTTTAGCTAGAAGAAGTTAGGGAGAGACTCTGGTGGCAACGAATTACCAAGGTTGGTATCTGTTAGGTCTCTTGTGGTTCACCCATCTGTGCAAGAAGAGCTAAGCAAGATCCCGTGGGTTGTGTTCAGCTAATCAAAGGGAGGGCTACCATATATGTATATGAATATTAAGGACTCCATGGGGGCTATGTCTGCATCTACTAACTCCTGTTGAACTATACAATATAATGTGAACAACAATTTGCTGCACCAGATGAGGGACTTTCAGAGTACTTTCTATATAGTACCTTCACACTTCATAGTAACTTCACTTTCAGCGTCTTCTTTAATACACCTTCACACTGGCAAAACTTTCAGGTGGGCAACTTGGGTGAGAGCATGTGATCTGAGAGGTTTTTTTGTTGTGTGAATTATGCATCTGGTCCACTTGAACCCATGGATCATGCAGGACACACCCACAGCTCTGACACCACACAGATTCCCACTCGTACATACAGGCAAGCAGACAACCGTTCAACAAAAGAACAATTAGGGCAAAATCCAAGACATTTTCAGATATTTAAAAATGCAGCCAGCCAGAGGTTGGGACTCCAAAAGACAACACATCCAAGAAAAATCGGATAGCAGCCACAGGTATAATTATATGTATTATACCACTTGATCAGGCTCAACCTGTAGTGCACATTTAGACCCTTTACCAACTGCTACACTGTTCTTGCCATGCGAGACAACTTTTACATTGTCAGGAATCCCTATAATAAACGATATTCCGACTAACCAAGTAAGCGAGTTTAGAATTGCAGTTCACATCATGACAAGATAAACAATTAAAAGACATTCGTTACTTTACATGCAAGTAACGGGCGACTTAGCTGACCAAGAGGCCACTCAAACTGCCACCATTCTTAACGGGCTAAAAAATGTTTGCATATATACAATAGATGTTATTTCTTCTTCAATAAGCAACAATTACAGTGATGATAGTTTCTGGTAATGGTGGTGGTGTGCATTAGGATGACAAGTAAAATGATCAAGTGATGGTCCACAGTCTAAAATCATGAAAATAAAGGCACAAAACAAGAAAGACAACCATTATCAATTTAACTCAAACTACTCTTATCCTCGATCCATACGGCGTGACCAAGTTCAACAAGTTCACGGTTGATAAAAATCGGTGTCTGACAAAGGAAAAACCAAAAAATGATTACACAATGGCCTATAATAACTACAGCAAGTACAAATTCCCGTGGGTGTATTGGGGATTGTGGTGGCACTCCCTATATTCCTATATTAAAATAGTGGACGGAAAAGAAAAGGAAATAAATATTTAGATATATATTACTCGGCTAAAACTCACTTTGGCAGTTTTGTTAGATAAATGTTTAATTTTAATCCCAGAAGCATCTCGAGCATGCCTCATGAACTTAGTAAACCGTCAGCCCAAACAAACCAATCAAGATCGTGCATCTACTTTACCCCCTAAACTTAACTTGCACACAATGTTAGTTTGTCATAATTTTACTAATTTTACTAACAGAAGACTCCAAAATGTCCAATGCATTGCAACAACTCATCTGTTTCTCAATTCTGCACTGATTATTCAGCAAAAACAACAACAATACACCTCACAACTAGTAAATATTGCCATTGCTATAAATGCACTCGTGTACGTGCAATGCAGAGTCGAACTGATCTGAGTTAGTAAACAGTTGCACATTTTCAAACCATGAAGTGATTGTTAGTTTTCTCAGAAGTTTACCCTTGTGACAATAGTTAACAGCATGGACCTTCAACAAAACCAGGTTAACTACTTATGATGGATGTGTCGTGAACATATAGGCATATGTATACATACTTTAGTCATAAACATTATAAATAACATCTAGGATTGGTTAGTTCTCGAGTAACTTCTTATAGGTGGTTGCTTGATAAAAAAAAATAATAATAAATAAATAAAATAAAAAAAAGTTTTATAACAAGACTTTTCCAATGTCGACCACAACAATTTATAGGACCCTTTACCTATTAATACAATGCCTACCTGAATCTTTTCACTAACAAAACATTAACAACGGATATAGCAAAGCGATTGGGAAGAGAGGTCCCCTTATGAAACTTGAGCTTATGCACAGACTTATTGCACTTTTCAGCAAAGGTTTGAAAATGTGGTCATAGTAAAGAATGGTGGCAAGCTGCTCTGGAGTCTATTAACAGCTAATAGGTGGCAAGCCCTGCTCTGCACAGCTAATAGGTGGCAAGCCCTGCTCTGCACAGCTAATAGGTGGCAAGCCCTGCTCTGGAGTCTATTAACAGCTAATAGGTGGCAAGCCCTGCTCTGGAGTCTATTAACAGCTAATAGGTGGCAAGCCCTGCTCTGGAGTCTATTAACAGCTAATAGGTGGCAAGCCCTGCTCTGGAGTCTATTAACAGCTAATGCGACTGGCCATGCTCTGGAGTCTATTACAGCTAATAGGTGGCAAGCCCTGCTCTAGAGTCTATTAACAGCTAATGTGACAGGCCCTGCTCTGCAGTCTATTTAACAGCTAACAGGTGGCAAGCCCTTCTCTGCAGTCTATTAACAGCTAATAGGTGGCAAGCCCTGCTCTAGAGTCTATTAACAGCTAATAGGCGACAAGAATACCCAACCCTGTGAGTTGTAGGCTGATAGTAACTCAACACGAGGATGCAGACATCATTCAATGCATTAGCTTTTACTACATCGACAACTTATCTACTATCAGAGAGTCTCCAAAGTTAGTTTGAAGTAGCTATGGAGCTAACACTGCAGCAATTGTGCCATATCATGCTGCCACCAGAGCCACTGCAGCAAAGTTAGTTTGGAAATCATGGAAATCCACCTAGAATCACCATCGCCACTTTTCTATTCCCCCGCCCCCAAGTTGGGGCTCTTTAGAATTTTCAACTTAACATAGTTGAGCCAATACGGTTGCCCCTCAGGAGGATGTCCCTTAGCTGTTCCTGTTTAGACACACCTCATTTTTATGCCATGCATTTCATAATACCAGCCAGTGTTATAGTAAGCATGCAGGTGACAATGCATAGTTCAATACCAGTGTAAAGTAGGTGTACACAGTCTAATCCAGAGAGGGTGCTATTTTCATTCAACAGTCCCCAACCTGCTAATTAACATCCTTTATCACGTTAATTACCTGAGCGCCAAGTTGAGTGTAAAGTTCAACTACAGGCACATAAGGAGCCAAGTGAGAGTGGAGAAGCGATTCTACTCCATCCAACTTAGAGACTGAGTGATCATCTTTCTTCACATCGCTGAAGTCTCCTGGGCTTGAATTCACTCTTCCCTTCTCCCCAGGTAGGCCATCCTTGTCTTGACTATTTTCTCCAGATAGGCTAGGCAACGACTTTTTGTATTCACCTCCACTATTGGGGCTGGATGATGATTCACCAGATGCTTCCAAGATGGATTCATACCCTCCTGAACTGGAAAGTGTTTCGTTAGAGACGCTGCCAGTGTAATCCGCTTTCTTTATTCTTCCAGATTCTCCTGAGCTGGAAAATGCTCCATTAGACATACTTGTGCCAGAAGAATCCATTTTTTCCTTACTGCCAGAATCTCCTGGGATTACCAAACATTCCTTGCTCTCGCTGGACTTTACTGGTGGAGTGGACACCTCGGGATGGATATTGTCCACCTCATGCTCTGCATCGACAGGAGAAGAAGGTAAGGAGAGTGAAGTCGAGGAGAGCAACTCGGTGGAAATGTTGTCTACTTTCTCCTTTGCTGCGCACGAGACAAAGATTTTGTCGGTAATGTGAACTTCAAGAACCATGGCTTCCACTAACTGCTGCAGGGTGAACAATCCCTTACTCACCATCTCTGTAAAAGATAAGACAAATTAGGGATGTGAAATAATGGGGTGAGGGGGAATGCCTACTTCTAACCACCTCATAATCCCCTCTCCTCAAAGAAACATGTTAATATATAAGCATGTAGAGATCATGTGTATATACAAGATGTATAGGTCCTGCTAAAACTAGGGCAGGTCCAATGGTGCCCTTGGACAATTCCTGGGATACCTAGGAATGTCCTAAGTTCGAAGTTGTTGCCCACCTAATTGACCATAACCAGTATTAGATGGGCAAGAACTTTGTCCCAGCGCTAGCCTTACAAATACTGCAACAGAGGATGCCATGGCAACTACTGTCATCAAGATGCCCCACCCAGAGTTGGGTGGAAAACATCTTGAACTTCGGATGTCCATGGTTGCTCCTGGGATATTCCATTGCAGTACTGAACATATATGAATCCTGCATGCCAACAACTTAGAACTCGACAGAGGGAAAAGTGGGAAAAGGAAAATGTTTTTGTGTGTGTGTGTGTGAATAGACTGTAAATGCTGGTTGTTAAGCATGTATTTAGATTAAAAGTTATGTACCTACTTGATGGTTGGTTGTAGCCTCTACATTGATTGTGATTATGTCTCTGAACGCTAGAAAGCCAAGTGTTTCTTCCATCGCTGCTAGTTTGTAGATGAGACACATTCACACACAACACTCCCCAAGCTCCGCTCTGCACAAGTTGAACCGTTCTCTATCCCATTTATGTAGCTAGCTTGTTATCAGACACAAAGGTCTATCATCTCCAGCCATCTGATGGTCTCCAGCCATCTGATGATCTTGTCGTCCACATCGGCCAGAGGCAGTAATGATGTGATCCATGCTTTGAGGGGCAACACACTTACAAATATCAGAGTCCTTGGCTCGATCTTGTGGAGATATGAGCAAGTCTTCTCCCACTGTTGCACAGGGTTAGCCAGCTATAATATGCATTCCCTTAGCAACTGGCTTAAGGAGATTCAGGTTGCTGTCTTCAGAATCTGCTGAAGTTGAATTGTAGCACGAGCAGATGGTCGAGTCCCATAAGCTCAGTATGGCAGGTTGTTGTTAGCACTGCCTACCTGCCCATGGTGGTTGAGTCCCATAAGCTTAGTGTGGCAGGTTGTTGTAGTGCTGCCTACCTGCCCATGATGGTCGAGTCCCATAAGCTCCGTGTGCTGGTGGTTGTAGCACTGCCTACCTGCCCATGGTGGTCGAGTCCCATAAGCTCAGTGTGGCAGGTTGTTGTTAGTGCTGCCTACCAGCCCATAATAGTCGAGTCCCATAAGCTCTGTGTGGCAGGTTATTGTAGCGCTGCCTACCTGCTCGTGGTGGTCCTGCTACTATTCAACTGGATAAGATTCTGAGTCAACTGAAGACAGTAACCCGTGCAACAGTCGGCAATCCACACCCATTACAGCATTGTTTATTAAGCAGCTGCTCAGAATAAAGCACCCATCTTCTTGCTTATTGATGCTAAAAGCACCATGCTCAACCAATTAAATGCTATGAATGCCATATGGCACAAACACAACATTGTCAGGAGGATTATATACCCATTCACCGGTGTAACAGCCATATGGTAGTTTGAAGACACTATCAAGAAACTTCGCTGTAACTCAGACCATTTTTAAACTTAGCGATAGTTAATAGATCAGCGCATGCCCAAATCATAGCTCTAGAAGATGAGAAAATCCCTAGTTCATAATCATTAGTTGCTAAAGTAAAAAGAGACCCGCATCGCAGCTGAATCGATGGCGTCTAGGTATACCACTAGCGAAGCATTGGCGGTACTTTTTGACAATGATTTCTGGCTGTCAGACGGCGAACAGAGCGATGAAAAAGGAGAATAAATCTCTGCTTGCTTGTGGGAGCCTGGTTTGAACCGTGCTGAAGTCGAGGCACTGAGCAGAGAAATAGAATCAGCGTGAGTGATGATTCTCTTGACATTGCCAGCTTCAGCACAGAGAAGACTGTTCATGGTGGTAAGCCTAATCTATCTAGCAGTGAATAGAATCTATATCTGGAATTTAGCGAAGAGAAGAGCAAAACATAATTTTTTGATGGGTAACTGGAGGTTGTATGTGTGAGTGTGTGTATGTTTGTGTTTGTTTTGCAGGTTAGCCAGACACAGTACTAATATCAGTCATTTCTCGGGTCCCCCAGCCAAGCAAATCTCTCACTGCAGAACTGTTGATAGTATCCTCATTGTGCATTTCATCTGGCGTCAATAATGTCATTCATATCCCTGTAATCATTTTGTGGTTTGTTGCTATGCAACCATTTTCAAGCATCACATTCCATTTTCATTATACATGTACATGGTTGCTAGGGAGTTTAGTGATTCTTAAACCTAGTACATAACGATATATAACTACCTTTTACAGCTGTACTTAGAAGCTTCTAGAAAGTCACCGGTGAGAGTTAAATCGAATTCTAAATAGTTGGCGATCACAACTGCAGTCCCTTCCTGGCCTTTGTTACTGTTTCTGGAAGTTCTTCTTTGGTGGAAATGCTTACCAGGAATCATTCTGAATTCCTTCACTCTTAACAAGCAAGGAGGGCACTCCTGGATGAGAGTGTCTTAAAGTTGGTAGCTGCTTTTGTTTTCTTACCTCAATGGAGCTGATTCTTACACCAAACTGCAGCCCATTGTATTTGCATTCTGAACAGTTTGAGAAACTTATTCTTGGGGGGGGGGGAAAGGAAAAAAAAGTTTTAACCAAAATTGAATTCACCACAAATACATTGGCCAACAACAGATTTTATGGCATACAATATGTAATATAAGTGTACCTGCTGGAATGTTTAACACAATTTCGCACTGGTACATCCCATATGGTACCACCCAAAAAGACCTCATTTCCCACTCCCATCAGAAAACACTGAGTAGAACAAGTATCACAAACTGGGCATGTAGTTAGTTTACATAGGCTTGGAGACTGTAACCAGCACTGGAGAACCGATAACAGCCCTGCACAGATAACAGCCCTGCAAATGAACCGTAAATCTAGAGCTCTGTGTAGAGGGTAAACGAGCGAGACAGCACAGGGAGAAAACCATGCAACCACACCATGCAACTACAAACATCAATTCTCTTCCATCCAATCCTAACCCAGTAGACAAACATTGCAGAGAAACCAGTCAACTAAACAACCTTAAACCGAAGCAAACCCTGTACTTATTATGCAAGTCTCACTACTAGGATGCTGAAGGTTTGTGGCCCAAGAGGAAACACAGCTTACCATTGTTACCGTTGTTGGGCTTTACATTAGCGAGCTGTGACTTGAAGGCTTGAACCGGCAGCTTGCAATGTTCCTTCCTAAAAACATACCGAGCATGTTATGAGACAAGATAGCAACACAACAACAATGGAATCATACCGCAGTGGTTTGATTGCTGAAGGAGAGACAACCACGCAGCTGCCATAATCCACGAGCTGCACCTCGTAGCTAGATGGATCGTCTCCTAACCTCATCACCCGCCCTCTCAGCCAGTGAATTTCACTGACCTTCACAGCACAAAACTTTTTAAGCAGGTCGGGATCCTTCTCCTTTGCAAGGAGAAGGCTGTCCCCCATCGTAGTGTAGCAGTAGGTGTAGCTCATGCTCTGGTGTAGGCTGTCCAGCTCCAAGCTTTTCTCACAGGACACCATCCACACATTCGTCAAGCTCTCGATGTAGCTGATCAATGCCGAGAAAGGATTTAGAGGAATGGAGGCTGGCAGAAGTTCAAAGTCCCAGGACTCCGGACATTCATTGTTTTTGCTGGGAGTGGTGAACAGAGGGCTGGGTATGGGGATGGTCTGCTGAAATTGTTGCATAGAGATGCCGTTTATCATAGTCCCAGGGATGATGATTTCCGGAAACTTGCTCTCAATAATTGAAAGAGTGTCTTCCACCTGTTTAGGTGACCCTTGAATAGTGCAAGGCACAAACTGAGCTTCTTTTGGAAGATTTTTCTGGTTAATATAAATGTGGGCACCATCCGAGTCCACCATGAGGGCTTTGATGTTGCGTCCCTGCTTGCCGATGAAGCGTCCAATTATGTCTCGTGGCAGCTGCAGCTGGATACGGGTTCGATCTTTCCTGCTGATTAATGGGGTTTTTAGCATTGTGTCAGTAGAAAGCTCAAAGCCACTTCCCTTCAACTCAGAGTTATGCTGGCAGCAGGCTGACTTGTCTTTATTAAAAAAGGAGTGGTCAGGATTACTGCAGGGCTTGGACTGCACAGAACTGTCCTGAATGTCCTTGCCAGACACGGGTTTGCATGTTGATGACATAATACCATCTGAGCAATTTTGACTAGTACCGGATGAAGATATGTTTGCTTCTCCAGAAACATCCGACTCCATTATACTCGCCTCAAACTGAAGCTCCTCAGAATGCGTGGTGGGATGCTGCAGGCCACAGGCAGAAGATAATTCCAGTTTTATTGGGTCCTCCTTGTCAGGGGGGTTACCACGTTGCGGATAATCATGGGAAGCCAACATCACATCACCGGAGGTTGTCATGGTATGGACACAGGGAAGCAACACATTACTGGACGTCCTCATGGTATGGACACAGGGTTTGTGAGACTGAAAGCATGTCGGGTCGAATTCAATACTTGAAGTTTGCAGCTGGTTGGGCTGTTCCTGCTTGCTTCTAACCTCGTCCACCAAGCTTAAGTTTCCGTCAGATGTGGCGTGCTGTTCTGTAGCATCATATGTGGGAGAGGAGTAGGAGTCTGAAACACTAGCTGACGTACCCGGCGCTGAAGGTTGTATCTTCTTCTTGGTCATTGAAATGCTCAACCACCGCTTGCTGGCCAATCCCACTAGCCCCAGAATTGCAAGAGAAGGAACTCCCCACACTAGAATACGCCTTAGCGCTACAGGGAGGGAAGGGAAAAAAGTCATGGACCACATGTTCCTTTTTTTCCTTTTTTCTTGCTTGGCTGGGCAAGCTGGCTTCAATGTGGTACAGGGTCTTCCCATGCGGCATAACACATGCGCGATTATAATTCGAAGCGGCATAGGTCGAGGTCAAAATGCTAATCGCAAGATCTTGCATAAGATAATTACAGAGGCAGCTATCTTCCCCCTGCAATCAAACTATGAAAACCTGGCCAATCATAGAGACTATCTGTGGGCTGTGGGGTTGAACAGTGATGATAAATATACAGTATTAAAAAAATCCAAATACACAACCCAAAATTCAGCCCTCCCGATCATCTTCTGATTCCTTTTCTAAGACAATTGCAGTGGCAGGTTTACTTCTCTTTGGAAATGGGTGAAAGTATAATGCTTCAATATTTCCCACACCTTTCCTGTACAACACAACGAGTGTGAAAGGTGAGCAAATATCCACCATGCACTCCTCATTGTACACACCCTCGAAGTGAACAAACAATAGTCTCGCCAGAGGTATCACTGGAGGCAAGCCACGACTAAGTTCAGAATGTGTCAGAAGAATACTTCCATCATGCGAGTTCACCACCTTGAGGATTCCTTTAGAATGACCCACACCAAGCACCGTAAAGACCCTGCTCAGGCACAGCACCTCCGTGTCATTGTAGCGTTCTCTCCAATCGACCTTGACGGAAACTAGTCTTTCATACGAGTCCACGTCGAATATATGTAAGCACAAGCCAGAGTTGTATGGGTACACTACACTGGTAACCATGCCAATCAGCTTCTGGTCATGAGACAGCGTCATCCTACTGGTGGTGTTTACAACCATCACAGCAATGTCAGAATCAAAGAACGGGTTCATGATCCCAATGGGTTTAGGAGAGAGCTTAATTCCCTCCTCTGAAGATGAGATGTCATGAGTAACCCTGAAGATACATCCACCTGTCCCTCCCTGCACTATCATACGATGGCTGCTACAATTCTCATCTTCCGGCACCAGATAAGCTGTAACTGGTCTAGGTATGAACTGCGTGATGCCGGGAGGAATGGGGAACTTTATAAGCTGCTGCTGAGGGTTTCTGCAATCTCCACCTTTCTCCACTTTCAAGAAGATGAAGTGCCAAGAGTAGCCATGCATACAGTTCTCTGTACCACCCAACACAATGAACATGCAATGTCTACAATAGCCAATGGTGTCACCCATAGTCCGATTGCCTTCTGTGGTGAACATGGTGTGAAAGGTACGTTTATTAATGTCATATTTGAACCAGTACCGGTCTCTGGTCTGCCACAGTACATCATCTGCTATGACAGTGGCAAAAGTAACTGGACCGTGATCTCCAATCATGGTATCTCGTTTCTTGATTGTTTTTTCTTCTGGACACAACTCCCCAATGACTGTCTCAACACTTTCAAGACTAGAGTAGTCGATTGTCTTAACAAAAAAGCCCTTTCCAGCATATTCGCACTTTGTGGTGGATTCAAACGGGTGAATGCCGGTTATCTTTTTTATCTCGGGTTTCAGTTCCTTCAGTGTTCTCCTATGTTTATGGATTTTGTGAAGGAGTCTGCGATCAGGAATGCCTGTAGATTTGAGGTAATTATCCGGAAAACCAGCAACTATGTTGATTCTTCTCCAAAGTGGGGCCATTTCTGCAGAAACGAAAAGCTCGTGCCAGTAGCTGCAGACCAGGCAGCAAGTGAATACATCGTGGACTGCAAGATATCTGCTTACATTTAAAACTACCTCTGGGGGCAGCATAGATATTATGTCTAACTCGGGATCCAGCTCCATCACCATTTAATTCTAGTCAACATTTTTATTATTTCGCTTTATTAGAGCACGCATTTCACGCGCGTGCGTAATAGGGGTTAATTCCAAAACGGCTGAAAACAGATGGGGAATGGTGCAGGGGGGATACAAAATCTGATTTTTGGAAGTGCTCATTAACTCTCTACTCTGCCCCAACTGTGTGACACTCAACCCCAGAGTCTTCCCCGTAGGGTTCTCTGCTCGGTGAGGGGAACCAAAGACTATGAAAACATCGTTGGGACTCTATATAGCTAGCTATTAGACAAGACAATCCTTTTTTGTTTTCTACTACTATGGCCCAATCTGAGAAGGTTTTTCGAGATACTCTGTGCGAGAGTAGGTCTTATGGGGTGGAAACATCAGACCCCACTGGAGCCAAAACAATAGATGAGCTGAGGAGACAGACAAAAGAATTTCGTGCTCACCTGGAAGCAGAGAAGTCCAGGAACAGACAACTTGTACGGGATCATGAGAAGAGATTACAAAAAATTCGTGAAGAAGAAGCAATGAGGTTGGATGCCGCATTGGAAGCCTGTTCCATGCGAAAAGAACTGGAAAAGAGTCATGAAATAAGGAAAGTTGAAGAACGTCTGGAAAGGCAAAGAGATCAGGATCTCCAGATGCTGAAGAAGGAGAAGATGGAGGAGCTGAACAGGAGTCTCCGAAAGTGGCAAATGCAAAAGAATGAAGCCCTGCGAACAGCTGCCGAAGTAGAGAAACGAAACTCATCCAACGAGTTCCAGGCGCAACTGGCGGGGGATGAGGCACATCATCGAGTAGCTAAGTTGACACGAGAGGTCTTCATCCTTGGAGAACAGAATGAGTCCCTGGAGGTGAGGGTGAAGAATCTATCCAGACTCAACCTGGCACAGATCGACCAGATGAGGAAGTTGAAACTGGAATGTGATATCAAAGTTGAAGACATCATAAAGAAGCATAAGACAGAGGCCTCTAGGTGAGTGAGGGAGAGAAAATGGATGAAGTGAGTGAGGGTTGGGTGAGAGGAGAGGAGTAGTAAGGAAGTGTGTGGAGGAGGGAGTAAGGAAGTGCATGGAGGAGGAGAGTAAGGAAGTTTGTGGAGGAGGAGAGTAAGGAAGTGCATGGAGGAGGAGAGTAAGGAAGTGTGTGGAGGAGAGGAGTAAGGAAGTGTGTGGAGGAGAGGAGTAAGGAAGTGTGTGGAGGAGGGAGTAAGGAAGTGCATGGAGGAGGAGAGTAAGGAAGTGTGTGGAGGAGGAGAGTAAGGAAGTGTGTGGAGGAGGAGAGTAAGGAAGTGCGTGGAGGAGGGAGTAAGGAAGTGTGTGGAGGAGAGGAGTAAGGAAGTGTGTGGAGGAGGAGAGTAAGGAAGTGTGTGGAGGAGGAGAGTAAGGAAGTGTGTGGAGGAGAGGAGTAAGGAAGTGTGTGGAGGAGAGGAGTAAGGAAGTGTGTGGAGGAGGGAGTAAGGAAGTGCATGGAGGAGGAGAGTAAGGAAGTGCGTGGAGGAGGAGAGTAAGGAAGTGTGTGGAGGAGGAGAGTAAGGAAGTGTGTGGAGAGTAAGGAAGTGTGTGGAGGAGGAGAGTAAGGAAGTGTGTGGAGGAGGAGAGTAAGGAAGTGCGTGGAGGAGGGAGTAAGGAAGTGCGTGGAGGAGGAGAGTAAGGAAGTGTGTGGAGGAGGGAGTAAGGAAGTGTGTGGAGGAGGGAGTAAGGAAGTGTGTGGAGGAGGAGAGTAAGGAAGTGTGTGGAGGAGGAGAGTAAGGAAGTGTGTGGAGGAGAGGAGTAAGGAAGTGTGTGGAGGAGGAGAGTAAGGAAGTGCGTGGAGGAGGAGAGTAAGGAAGTGTGTGGAGGAGGAGAGTAAGGAAGTGTGTGGAGGAGAGGAGTAAGGAAGTGTGTGGAGGAGAGGAGTAAGGAAGTGTGTGGAGGAGGAGAGTAAGGAAGTGTGTGGAGGAGGGAGTAAGGAAGTGTGTGGAGGAGGAGAGTAAGGAAGTGTGTGGAGGAGGAGAGTAAGGAAGTGTGTGGAGGAGGAGAGTAAGGAAGTGCGTGGAGGAGGAGAGTAAGGGAGTGTGTGGAGGAGGAGAGTAAGGAAGTGTGTGGAGGAGGAGAGTAAGGAAGTGTGTGGAGGAGAGAGGAGTAAGGAAGTTGCATGGAGGAGGAGAGTAAGGAAGTGTGTGGAGGAGGGAGTAAGGAAGTGCGTGGAGGAGGGAGTAAGGAAGTGTGTGGAGGAGGAGAGTAAGGAAGTGTGTGGAGGAGGAGAGTAAGGAAGTGCGTGGAGGAGGAGAGTAAGGAAGTGTGTGGAGGAGGAGAGTAAGGGAGTGTGTGGAGGAGGAGAGTAAGGAAGTGCGTGGAGGAGGGAGTAAGGAAGTGTGTGGAGGAGGGAGTAAGGAAGTGCGTGGAGGAGGAGAGTAAGGAAGTGCATGGAGGAGGTAGTAAGGAGCTGTGTGAAGATGGAGTTGGTTTGGCTGAATCCCTCTGTGTTGTGTGTTTGTAGCTGAGGAGAGAATGTAATCAGTCGGCCAAGCGTCAGTGACGAGTTGTGGGCTCCTGAAGTATGCTCTGTAGGAAGAATACAGAGCACACTCAGTAGAACATGTCTAGTATAATGATATCTCTTTGAACTGGCAGAGTAATTGGAAACCATATTAGTTTGTATAGTTTGGAGAGACCGAGCTTGTTCCTGGACATGTATGCCAGCGGACACTGGAGTATTAAATTGTGCATTAATGACTTCATTTTCATGTGGCCTCTGTTTCTAATTGTTACCACAGAACATGTTGCACCAGACTCCCTAATTGCCTTTTGTGGGGAGTGGGGCCCACTGTTTTTTTGTACCGCTTTATGGGGGGTTCCATTGCTTTGTTGGGGGGGGGGGGGGGATCCACTGCTTTAATGAGGAGTGTGTTTTCTACTGGTTTAAGGGTGAGGGTTACACTGCCTTATAAGGGTCCACTACTGCTAGGGCGGAGTTTGTAATGGTTGGTTAGGGGGAGGAGTTCCTTACAGTTTTTAGGGTACATTGCTTTATTGAAATTCTACATATATTAAGGAAGTGGCACGGGTTGGGGGTGGGTTGGGCTCCACTGCTTTAAGGGAGGAAGTTTCCATTGGGTGTATGGGGTTGCAAACTGCTCTAGCGGAGTTCTTCTGCTTTATGGAGTGTCCACTCTTTGGTATGTTCTGCGACTGTAGTGTGTGATGCGAGCTTGCTTGGCATTGTTTTTGGTGTCTGTGTGTGTGTGTAAAGTGGAGGGTAATTGCATTGCTAGAGAAAGCCAGGGAGAGGTGTTATATTCCTTTTTTTCTGTGAGCAAGCAGCTGGCAGAGGTCACGATTTTTCCTACTGTATATAGATAGGACAGATGGGACATCATTTTACATGTGTACCTATATATATATATATACAACACAGATTTCAGCCCTCTTGATCCAATGTAATCTAGAATGTACATTTTCCTGACAACCTTTAAGCTATTAGCCGAGGCCTTTGACACCAAGATTCTAACTTGAGCTTATCTGGTTCTGGTTCTGTGTAAATACCCTGACCTGTGTTAATAACTCAGTTAGCTAACCTCTATTGGTGGATTGCAATTGAAGTGGGAGGGAAATTACCAGTGTAAACAATGGCTTGACAGTGCACCCTAATACTCTACACACACACACACACACACACACCACACACATGCATACACAACACACACACATGCATGCGCACGCACACACACCACAAACATGCATGCACACACATGCACGCACATAACACACACACGTATACCTTTGAATCACACACACACACATGCACACACACACACACACACACACACACGTGCACACATACACACACATGCATGCATGCACACACAGGGAGATGGCTCAAATCAAGCTGGCCGAGCAGATCATCGCAGAGAAGGACCAACATCTCCAGAACTCTGAGTACCGGGCAGACATGGCCATGATAGAGAAGGAGGCATTGGAAGAGGAGATTGTGGTTATTAAAAGCTTACATAACACCAGCAGTGCTGGGTCTTCTCGCAACTCGCCTCAGCGTGACAGCATCATCATTCCCAATCGGGTAGGTCTACGTCAGGGAGATGCACATGTGGTGTCTGTCGGGCATGTATGTCTGCCTTTACATGTCCATGTCCTGTTTCTGTGAAGGTGTATGTACTTACCATGTCGGGTGTGCCGCTCGTCTGGGTGGGTTTTACATGTACATAAAGTGTCAACCCTAATTCATGCGCATACCAGTGCAAAGGTCACACACACATGAGGAAACACGAACGGAGAAAACTCGTGGTATTATTTTGCATTGGGGGACTTGATCTACGTCGAAGCAACCATCTTGTCGAAGCCGATCTTATGTGTCGTGGTTGCCATTTGTTGTTGCTTGCGTTTCCCCGCATGTCATGGTGCAGATATGACCCCCACCCTATCTGCTGGACATATTGTGTCGGTGCTGCCGTGGACAATGACGTGATCATCTGTGGATGTCCAAAGTTCGGAGTTGTTGCCTGCCTAATATTCGCTGGCGTATAGGAAAATGGGACTAGGAATAGAGGGGTAGCATATTTGAATTTTGGCCTTGCACGGATATCCCGGTACTGGACCTCCCTGCTGACTCGCCTTTGACTGCTTGCATTCAGAGGCTGAATGTAGAAGGGGCCCCCTCCATCTGATCACTGAGAAAAAGAGCTATTGTTTTTAGTAATGGAGCTTGCAAAGTATTGAAGGACACTCGAATGGAATGCAGGTTTTTGTTAGGATGGATCCAGCAGCAATAGGACACAGGTGTGGTCTGAAAGGAAACACAAATGCTCTCTTCGACGGGGTAATGGGTTGACGTGTTAGACATGTTAGTCCGACATGTCCTGGGTCTTTATTGTCGTCGTACATGTGCTCTGTGCAGCGAGCGTGTTAGTTATAATACCTCCGTGCTCCCTGGCCATTGTCTGTTGTCGACAGGTGCAGGCCTTGAACTTCGAGCTATGCATACGCTGCTCGGGTGCTTTAATGGCACACGGACGTAGTTGTGAAGCTCCTTCGACAAGACAAGGGAATAACTCACTCGATACATGTACTGAATGCAGGATGGATTTAGGGAGAGTGCATGGTTGTTAAAGTCGGTGTGATGCTCGTATGTGCACCCCAGAGGGTTTCGCATAGCAGCGAGGAACGAGTGGGATTTGGCTAGGAGATAGAGAAAGAGTAAGATGCTGGAGATCCGTGGCCAGCAACTAGCTCTAGCTAACACCAGTTGTAGTATATTATTATTATGGCTTTACAGAACAATGAGATGGGTGCGACTATAATAGATTATTGTTATGAAGGTCTAGTTAGCATTCATGTTAACTGATTACTAGATGTATAGTACAGACAGTCAAAATCAACAAAGGGAATTCAGAGGAGAGAGAAGAGGGAAGACAAATTCGAAAGATTGTGCATTGGCTTTAAACTAGGGCAGAAGAAGTGACAGCTACAGGGGTTATTAGAAATGAAGTTAGTGATAAAGTGAGACCAGAAGAACATCTTTGATTGCTTAGGGATTATGTGTGTGTAGATAAATCTGGAGGAGGAACATTCCATAAATAGGAAGCCTCCAGGAATAAAAAGCGACTCATCATCTTGTTGTTTGATGTACATTATTTAAGTTTGAGGGATTTAGCAGCTCCAATGGGGCCTTCGATGAGTATTACATAATTTCTGATGTTTGAAGCCATCGGTGACTGAACCAGATGTTATCGATTTGATAACGAATACCATATGTCATTAATCTCGAAGACCATTAAAGTGAGTAGTCCAAGAGTTTCCAGTGGAATTTTCTAGTCCGAAGTCCGAAGTGTATTGTTCTTCTTTGAATCTGTTCCATCAAAATTTTGTATGTGGATGCCACACTTGAGAGCAGTGCAATAGTTAGGATCGTACAAGATATATATTATATATATATATATACAAGATTATCTTCACCTTGGTTGAGCCAGAGCTATAGCTAATCATACATTCCAGAAGCCATCAATAGCGTATTTCTGCACATGATAGTACAGCTCTGTATAGTTCATATGATCAGGAATTCAGTTAAATATGTTTCACTTTCCTAAATGGGCTAAAGTTCCTGCATATACTGAACTATATTTGGGATAATTCTCTTTTTTTGTGTGTATATATCTACTGCTTGTTCTAAGTAAGCGTCCGTCTAAGAGCTTTTTTCATCGCGCTATTTAGTTTTGCTTTGCACATCCCCCGGGGCATCTTGCCCTTCAGATTCAACACGAGAGGATTTTATTTGATTAGAAAGTCTGACCGAAACCAAATGATATTAGCAATCATACATTGTTGTTGTTGTTGTTTTTAAAGACTTGTCACAAACAAGAGAAGCTTCTTGCCGATCCAATTGGCTTCTTTCCATCAATCGCCATCTCTTAGCTAAACTGCTGACGGTGCAGATGACCCGTGCTAGATTTTAGCATTCTGATTGGTCCGACGCTGCATCGCTAACGCTGGAATGGATAGCTGAAATAGAACTTCCCCCCGCCCCCCTAATTGAGCGCTCCGTTGCATTTTCTTGTTTTGACCAGTTCATATGACGTAATGGAATGCACTGCAACTCTCCTCGCTCGGCCATCATGATGTTGTGATGGCCTTGTTGCAGTTTCCTAGAACATTAATAATTGTGGGCTGAATTTTCCTATTACACTGTAGCTGCTTTCACACACAATTAGTTCACAAGGTCTACTGTCTGGTGTGGGTAATCAACATGTACAATCCTAGTTAATTAAGGTGTTGGTGATAATTTCTAAGTTACAGACAATTTCTTGGATAGTTATAGGCAGCCAACTCCCTGCTCCAATGCTGCCAGAGTAAGGGAGGTTCTACTAGTTACAGGCAGCACAATGCTGCCAGAGTAAGGGAGGTTCCTCTGTAGTTACAGGCAGGCAACCCCCTGCCCAATGCTGCCAGAGTATGGGAGGTTCCACTGTAGTTACAGGCAGGCAACACCCTGCCCAATGCTGCCAGAGTAAGGGAGGTTCTACTAGTTACAGGCAGGCAACCCCCTGCCCAATGCTGCCAGAGTAAGGGAGGTTCCACTGTAGTTACAGGCAGGCAACACCCTGCCCAATGCTGCCAGAGTAAGGGAGGTTCCACTGTAGTTACAGGCAGGCAACCCCCTGCCCAATGCTGCCAGAGTAAGGGAGGTTCCACTGTAGTTACAGGCAGGCAACACCCTGCCCAATGCTGCCAGAGTAAGGGAGGTTCTACTAGTTACAGGCAGCACAATGCTGCCAGAGTAAGGGAGGTTCCTCTGTAGTTACAGGCAGGCAACCCCCTGCCCAATGCTGCCAGAGTGTATGGGAGGTTCCACTGTAGTTACAGGCAGGCAACACCCTGCCCAATGCTGCCAGAGTAAGGGAGGTTCTACTAGTTACAGGCAGGCAACCCCCTGCCCAACGCTGCCAGAGTAAGGGAGGTTCCTCTGTAGTTACAGGCAGGCAACTCCCTGCCCAATGCTGCCAGAGTAAGGGAGGTTCTACTAGTTACAGGCAGGCAACCCCCTGCCCAACGCTGCCAGAGTAAGGGAGGTTCCTCTGTAGTTACAGGCAGGCAACTCCCTGCCCAATGCTGCCAGAGTAAGGGAGGTTCCACTGTAGTTACAGGCAGGCAACCCCCTGCCCAACGCTGCCAGAGTAAGGGAGGTTCCACTGTAGTTACAGGCAGGCAACCCCCTGCCCAATGCTGCCAGAGTAAGGGAGGTTCCACTGTAGTTACAGGCAGGCAACCCCCTGCCCAACGCTGCCTGAATAAGGGAGGTTCCACTGTAGTTACAACTCCCTGCCCAATGCTGCCTGGCAAGGGATCCAACTATAAGGTAGGTGCTCCAATGCAGGGAGGTTGCACCTGCATGAGGAAGCAAAATTTCTGGGTTTTTTTCTACCCCCCCCCACCACAGACACACAGACTAAAGGCCTGTCTACACTGCATGAGCAGCATCCATTTTCGGTGATCTCAAAAAAGGGTCCATTCTGTGTGCTGATATTTGCATCGTGAGGTTGCAATCATTAATTACTGGCAGTGTCTGATTAGAAAAATAAAAATCTAACACCCTAACCATGGTCATCAACACTAGTGGCTTTTATGGATCAGAGTGAGTACACACAGATATAACCTAATTAGATTTGCTCCCCTATTTCCCACCTTTTCAATATTGCAAGTGAGGTGAGCACACAGACTAAAGGCATGTCCACACTGCACAAGCCTATGCACATGATGCGCATTGATGCACATAATGCGCATTGATGCACATAATGCGCATTGATGCACATTATTCTGGTCCACCTCGATGCGTGGTTTGATGCGAATCAGAACAACAAATGAAAGTGTTCAAATAACTATACAAGTATGCACTGAAAAGAATTTCATTCACTCGTGTCTTTGTAATGCTGCAGTTGGGAACTTTGGAGCTAGCTGTATACTATTAGTGGCCTGCGGCCTGTCTAGCTAAGCCAACTACACAGCTATAGAATTGTTGCTATGTTTATACGCCCTGCATCTGGACTTCTGAAATTCGTGCAGTCGCAACCTTCGTTGGTTCTACCTTTCCCTCAGCTCTCTCCTCTTTCTTCTCTGCAGAAAATGTTTCCTGCACATCTGTAGGTAGCTGATCAGCAAGAAAAGGATGCAAAACGAACTCCATCTCAATTACAGCTAGAGTATATGATTTTGACTGACTTTTGCTTCGTAAGGTTTATTTCTGCGCTAGTGTGGACATAACGAACATGCATCGATGCACATCAGCATTTCCCTCTGATCCAATGCACATTAATGCACATCAGTTTAAGTGCAATGTGGACGGGCCTCAAGACTCGTCTTGTGGGAAGTGATTTTAGAGCAAAGAAAGAACTTTAAAAATTATGTATATATATACTAAGGACAACAAACGATTTTGAGTCAGAATTATTCAGACTTCTTTTTGCTCAAGCTCTATATAACAGAGCTAGTAAGTATACAATGTGGGGGCAACATATAAAGACTATCATAACTCGAGAACAGTTGGCAATGAGCTGAAACACGGTTAGTATAATATATATAATTATAGTGGATGTATAAGGATAATGGGAGGGGGGGGGGTTGGAAAACAACAACAAAAAGGATGGTATGGTCCTCCCTTACCGGAGGAGGACATCCTCCCTCCCTCCCTCCTTCTCCCTCCTTCTCCCTCTTTCTCCCTCCTCCCTCCTTCTCCCTCCTTCTCCCTCCTTCTCCCTCCTCCCTCCTTCTCCCTCCTTCTCCCTCCTTCTCCCTCCTTCTCCCTCCTTCTCCCTCCTTCTCCCTCCTTCTCCCTCCTTCTCCCTCCTTCTCCCTCCTTCTCCCTCCTTCTCCCTCCTTCTCCCTCCATCTCCCTCCTTCTCCCTCCTTCTCCCTCCTTCTCCCTCCATCTCCCTCCTTCTCCCTCCTTCTCCCTCCTTCTCCCTCCTTCTCCCTCCTTCTCCCTCCTTCTCCCTCCTTCTCCCTCCTTCTCCCTCCTTCTCCCTCTTTCTCCCTCCTTCTCCCCCCTCCTCCTTCTCCCTCCTTCTCCCTCCTTCTCCCTCCTTCTCCCTCCTTCTCCCTCCTTCTCCCTCCTTCTCCCTCTTTCTCCCTCCATCTCCCCCCTCCTCCTTCTCCCTCCTTCTCCCTCCTTCTCCCTCCTTCCCTCCTTCTCCCTCCTTCTTCCCTCCTTCTCCCTCCTTCTCCCTCCTTCTTCCTCCTTCTCCCTCCTTCTTCCTCCTTCTCCCTCCTTGTCCCTCCTCCCTCCTTCTCCCTCCTTCTCCCCCCTCCTCCTTCTCCCTCCTTCTCCCTCCTTCTCCCTCCTTCTCCCTCCTTCTCCCTCCTTCTCCCTCCTTCTCCCTCCTTCTCCCTCTTTCTCCCTCCATCTCCCCCCTCCTCCTTCTCCCTCCTTCTCCCTCCTTCTCCCTCCTTCCCTCCTTCTCCCTCCTTCTTCCCTCCTTCTCCCTCCTTCTCCCTCCTTCTTCCTCCTTCTCCCTCCTTCTCCCTCCTTCTCCCTCCTTCTCCCTCCTTCTCCCTCCTTCTCCCTCCTTCTCCCTCCTTCTCCCTCCTTCTCCCTCCTTCTCCCTCCTTCTTCCCTCCTTCTCCCTCCTTCTCCCTCCTTCTCCCTCCTTCTCCCCCTCCTCCTTCTCCCTCCTTCTCCCCCCTCCTCCTTCTCCCTCCTTCTCCCTCCTTCTCTTGTTCTTTCTGCACTCAGGGGGGGGGGGGGGGGGATATTCAATCAGGGCATGACTTCATATGCATCCATTTACAAAATGGTGTTGATTTTGAGGCAATAATCAACCTAGCAGATGCAGCATACTCGATCTTCTCTTCTCTGTTGCTAGCAATCATTTTGCAATCAGTTCTTGGCTCACGTGGTTGGTTGTCAAGTGATTGCTAGCTACAGAGAACATCATATGCCTACAGTGGAGATCATATGCTGCACCTGCCAGGTCCTTTGTTGTCTGAGTGTGGGAGCCTGAGAAGCTACACAGCACAGGGTAACGTTGGTAACGTTATGCTTGCTGGTGTTGAAAAAAAAAGAAGCTAGCTGCAACAACCATCCCAGATGCCGCTGCAAAGAACTCGCTCTGCTGTGGCTGGAATGACCCAAAATCAATACCATTGAAGAATAAAAGAGAAAACAAGTGAATTATGCATCAACCCATGCCTCTTATAGAAATTAAATAAATATATATATATACACACATTCCTCTCCCTCCTCCCTCCCTTCCCCCTCCCTCTCCCCTCCTCCCCCCTCCCCTCGCTCTTTAACCAAATAGATGCTTGTCTTTGTTTGTATTTGTTCTAACAGTTTTTAGCTGCAACCTGCAACCTGTAATTATCTTTAGAAAGCAATTTCAATAAGCTGCACTGCAGTCTGGATAAGAATCGCTCCATTGAGCTGAGCCAACAAATACTACGCAGCGCTACGTCTATAGACCATCCAGGAGCGCCACTTTTCTCTGAGAGCAAAGGGATTGTGAATGGTTCCAGGTGAGCCAGGAGCCTATAGAAGCCCGTCCATGCCAGAAAGTTGCGTGTGTTTTTTTTTTGCTCTCTGTGAAACTGAAGTGAAGCTATTTTATGATAATGTGGCAGATAAATAATGATAATAGTTGTGTTGATTGCTGTGCATGTGCACAAATAAGAATGATATCTTGCACTTGCACATGCTCGTAAGGTTGCTTCCCAATGTGTTGCGAGGCCTTCCTGTCGCATCCTAAAGGTTGACCTTCTTGTCGCATCCTAAAGGTTGGCCTTCTGAAGGCATCCTAACGGTTGCTTCACAATGTGTTGCGAGGCCTTCTTATCGCATCCTAAACGCATCCCAAAGGTTGGCATTCTTATCGCATCCTAAAGGTTGGCCTTCTTGTCGCATCCTAAAGGTTGGCCTTCTGAAGGCATCCTAACGGTTGCTTCACAATGTGTTGCGAGGCCTTCTTATCGCATCCTAAACGCATCCCAAAGGTTGGCATTCTTATCGCATCCTAAAGGTTGGCCTTCTTGTCGCATCCTAAAGGTTGGCCTTCCTGTCACATCCTAAAGGTTGGCCTTCTTATCGCATCCTAAAGGTTTGCCTTCTTGTCGCATCCTAAAGGTTGGCCTTCCTGTCACATCCTAAAGGCTGGCCTTCTTGTCGCATCCTAAACGTTGGACTTCTTGTCGCATCCTAATGGTTTGCCTTCTTGTCGCATCCTAAAGGTTGGCCTTCTTATCGCATCCTAAAGGTTTGCCTTCTTGTCGCATCCTAAAGGTTGGCCTTCCTGTCACATCCTAAAGGCTGGCCTTCTTGTCGCATCCTAAACGTTGGACTTCTTGTCGCATCCTAATGGTTTGCCTTCTTGTCGCATCCTAAAGGTTGGCCTTCTTGTCGCATCCTAAACGTTGGCCTTCTTGTCGCATCCTAAAGGTTGGCCTCCTTGTCACATCCTAAAGATTGGCCTTCTCATTGCATCCTAAAGGTTGGCTTTCCTGTCACATCCTAAAGGCTGGCCTTCTTGTCGCATCCTAAAGGTTTGCCTTCTTGTCGCATCCTAAAGGTTGGCCTTCCTGTCACATCCTAAAGGTTGGCCTTCTTGTCGCATCCTAAAGGTTGGCCTTCTGAAGGCATCCTAACGGTTGCTTCACAATGTGTTGCGAGGCCTTCTTATCGCATCCTAAACGCATCCCAAAGGTTGGCATTCTTATCGCATCCTAAAGGTTGGCCTTCTTGTCGCATCCTAAAGGTTGGCCTTCCTGTCACATCCTAAAGGCTGGCCTTCTTGTCGCATCCTAAAGGTTGGCCTTCTTATCGCATCCTAAAGGTTTGCCTTCTTGTCGCATCATAAAGGTTGGCCTTCCTGTCACATCCTAAAGGTTGGCCTTCTTATCGCATCCTAAAGGTTTGCCTTCTTGTCGCATCCTAAAGGTTGGCCTTCTTGTCGCATCCTAAACGTTGGCCTTCTTGTCGCATCCTAAAGGTTGGCCTCCTTGTCGCATCCTAAAGATTGGCCTTCTCATTGCATCCTAAAGGTTGGCTAAAGGTTGGCTTTCCTGTCACATCCTAAAGGTTGGCCTCCTTGTCGCATCCTAAAGATTGGCCTTCTCATTGCATCCTAAAGGTTGGCCTTCTTGTCGCATCCTAAAGGTTTGCCTTCTTGTCGCATCCTAAACGTTGGCCTTCTTGTCGCATCTTAAAGGTTTGCCTTCTTGTCGCATCCTAAAGGTTTGCCTTCTTGTCGCATCCTAAAGGTTGGCCTTCTTGTCGCATCCTAAACGTTGGCCTTCTTGTCGCATCCTAAAGGTTGGCCTCCTTGTCGCATCCTAAAGATTGGCCTTCTCATTGCATCCTAAAGGTTGGCTAAAGGTTGGCTTTCCTGTCACATCCTAAAGGTTGGCCTCCTTGTCGCATCCTAAAGATTGGCCTTCTCATTGCATCCTAAAGGTTTGCCTTCTTGTCGCATCTTAAAGGTTTGCCTTCTTGTCGCATCCTAAAGGTTTGCCTTCTTGTCGCATCCTAAAGGTTGGCCTTCTTGTCGCATCCTAAAGGTTGGCCTTCTCGTTACATCCTAAAGGTTGGCCTACTCATCACATCCTAAAGGTTGTCCTTCTCGTCACATCGTAAAGGTTGGCCTTCTCGTCACATCCTAAAGGCTGGCCTTCTCGTCACATCCTAAAGGTTGGCCTTCTCGTCACATCCTAAAGGTTGGCCTTCTCGTCACATCGGGGGGCGTGCATCACTTCCGAGTTAGTTATTCATAACTTTCATTACCCGCAATTACACACGCCTCCCATTGATCTATGAACTTCACCCCCAATGTTCTGCCCCAGGTGCACTGTCGCGCAATGCACAGTGAAGACGACAGTCGCTACTCCAGTGACTGGGAGGTTGACCTGCGCTTGGTTTTGGCTACGATGGGGAATGAAAAGGGCAGCGTGCGAGGGATTGGGGACAATGTGGCGGAGTTCCACAAGCCTCTCCAAGCAAGCACGTTAAACACCTCCCATATGCAAGCGAAGGTTGGAGTTCCACAAGCCTCTCCAAGCAAGCACGTTAAACACCTCCCATATGCAAGCGAAGGTTGGAGTTCCACAAGCCTCTCCAAGCAAGCACGTTAAACACCTCCCATATGCAAGCGAAGGTTGGAGTTCCACAAGCCTCTCCAAGCATGTTAAACACCTCCCATATGCAAGCGAAGGTTGGAGTTCCACAAGCCTCTCCAAGCACGTAAACTCCTCCCATATGCAAGCGAAGGTTGGAGTTCCACAAGCCTCTCCAAGCATGTTAAACACCTCGCATATGCAAGCGAAGGTTGGAGTTCCACAAGCCTCTCCAAGCATGTTAAACACCTCCCATATGCAAGCGAAGGTTGGAGTTCCACAAGCCTCTCCAAGCATGTTAAACACCTCGCATATGCAAGCGAAGGTTGGAGTTCCACAAGCCTCTCCAAGCACGTTAAACACCTCCCATATGCAAGCGAAGGTTGGAGTTCCACAAGCCTCTCCAAGCACGTTTAACACCTCCCATATGCAAGCGAAGGTTGGAGTTCCACAAGCCTCTCCAAGCATGTTAAACACCTCCCATATGCAAGCGAAGGTTGGAGTTCCACAAGCCTCTCCAAGCATGTTAAACACCTCCCATATGCAAGCGAAGGTTGGAGTTCCACAAGCCTCTCCAAGCACGTTAAACACCTCCCATATGCAAGCGAAGGTTGGAGTTCCACAAGCCTCTCCAAGCATGTTAAACACCTCCCATATGCAAGCGAAGGTTGGAGTTCCACAAGCCTCTCCAAGCACGTTAAACACCTCCCATATGCAAGCGAAGGTTGGAGTTCCACAAGCCTCTCCAAGCAAGCATGTTAAACACCTCCCATATGCAAGCGAAGGTTGGAGTTCCACAAGCCTCTCCAAGCACGTTAAACACCTCCCATATGCAAGCGAAGGTTGGAGTTCCACAAGCCTCTCCAAGCATGTTAAACACCTCCCATATGCAAGCAAAGGTTGGAGTTCCACAAGCCTCTCCAAGCACGTTAAACACCTCCCATATGCAAGCGAAGGTTGGAGTTCCACAAGCCTCTCCAAGCATGTTAAACTCCTCCCATATGCAAGCGAAGGTTGGAGTTCCACAAGCCTCTCCAAGTACTTTAAACACCTCCCATATGCAAGCGAAGGTTGGAGTTCCACAAGCCTCTCCAAGTACGTTAAACACCTCCCATATGCAAGCGAAGGTTGGAGTTCCACAAGCCTCTCCAAGCATGTTAAACACCTCCCATATGCAAGCGAAGGTTGGAGTTCCACAAGCCTCTCCAAGCAAGCACGTTAAAATCCTCCCATATGCAAGCGAAGGTTGGAGTTCCACAAGCCTCTCCAAGCACGTTAAACACCTCCCATATGCAAGTGAAGGTTGGAGTTCCACAAGCCTCTCCAAGCACGTTAAACACCTCCCATATGCAAGCGAAGGTTGGAGTTCCACAAGCCTCTCCAAGCACGTTAAACACCTCCCATATGCAAGCGAAGGTTGGAGTTCCACAAGCCTCTCCAAGCACGTTAAACACCTCCCATATGCAAGCGAAGGTTGGAGTTCCACAAGCCTCTCCAAGCACGTTAAACACCTCCCATATGCAAGCGAAGGTTGGAGTTCCACAAGCCTCTCCAAGTACGTTAAACACCTCCCATATGCAAGCGAAGGTTGGAGTTCCACAAGCCTCTCCAAGCATGTTAAACACCTCCCATATGCAAGCGAAGGTTGGAGTTCCACAAGCCTCTCCAAGCAAGCACGTTAAACACCTCCCATATGCAAGCGAAGGTTGGAGTTCCACAAGCCTCTCCAAGCATGTTAAACACCTCCCATATGCAAGCGAAGGTTGGAGTTCCACAAGCCTCTCCAAGCACGTTTAACACCTCCCATATGCAAGCGAAGGTTGGAGTTCCACAAGCCTCTCCAAGCACGTTAAACACCTCCCATATGCAAGCGAAGGTTGGAGTTCCACAAGCCTCTCCAAGTACGTTAAACACCTCCCATATGCAAGCGAAGGTTGGAGTTCCACAAGCCTCTCCAAGTACGTTAAACACCTCCCATATGCAAGCGAAGGTTGGAGTTCCACAAGCCTCTCCAATCTCCAAGCACGTTAAACTCCAAGCGAAGGTTGGAGTTCCACAAGCCTCTCCAAGCACGTTAAACTCCTCCCATATGCAAGCGAAGGTTGGAGTTCCACAAGCCTCTCCAAGTACGTTAAACACCTCCCATATGCAAGCGAAGGTTGGAGTTCCACAAGCCTCTCCAAGTACGTTAAACACCTCCCATATGCAAGCGAAGGTTGGAGTTCCACAAGCCTCTCCAAGTACGTTAAACACCTCCCATATGCAAGCGAAGGTTGGAGTTCCACAAGCCTCTCCAATCTCCAAGCACGTTAAACTCCAAGCGAAGGTTGGAGTTCCACAAGCCTCTCCAAGCACGTTAAACTCCTCCCATATGCAAGCGAAGGTTGGAGTTCCACAAGCCTCTCCAAGTACGTTAAACACCTCCCATATGCAAGCGAAGGTTGGAGTTCCACAAGCCTCTCCAAGTACGTTAAACACCTCCCATATGCAAGCGAAGGTTGGAGTTCCACAAGCCTCTCCAAGCATGTTAAACACCTCCCATATGCAAGCGAAGGTTGGAGTTCCACAAGCCTCTCCAAGCAAGCACGTTAAACACCTCCCATATGCAAGCGAAGGTTGGAGTTCCACAAGCCTCTCCAAGCAAGCACGTTAAACACCTCCCATATGCAAGCGAAGGTTGGAGTTCCACAAGCCTCTCCAAGCACGTTAAACACCTCCCATATGCAAGTGAAGGTTGGAGTTCCACAAGCCTCTCCAAGCACGTTAAACACCTCCCATATGCAAGCGAAGGTTGGAGTTCCACAAGCCTCTCCAAGCACGTTAAACACCTCCCATATGCAAGCGAAGGTTGGAGTTCCACAAGCCTCTCCAAGCACGTTAAACTCCTCCCATATGCAAGTGAAGGTTGGAGTTCCACAAGCCTCTCCAAGCACGTTAAACTCCTCCCATATGCAAGCGAAGGTTGGAGTTCCACAAGCCTCTCCAAGCACGTTAAACTCCTCCCATATGCAAGCGAAGGTTGGAGTTCCACAAGCCTCTCCAAGCACGTTAAACTCCTCCCATATGCAAGCGAAGGTTGGAGTTCCACAAGCCTCTCCAAGCACGTTAAACACCAAGCGAAGGTTGGAGTTCCACAAGCCTCTCCAAGTACGTTAAACACCTCCCATATGCAAGCGAAGGTTGGAGTTCCACAAGCCTCTCCAAGCATGTTAAACTCCTCCCATATCAAGCGAAGGTTCACGGAAGACTTGGTCCTCCTTTCATCTTGCGTTCTGTAGCCTCAAATATAGCAGCAAATATGTCGCAACCGAATGAATCACAACTGACTCTTGAATAGAACTGGATCCTATTCAGGCGGTGCACCGCCTGGTGTTCCTGTGCACCGCCAGGTGTTCCTGTGCACCACCAGGTGTTCCTGTGCACCGCATCACAAGAATGACACGTCCAAGCATCACACTATGAACCTCCCCCCAAAACAACAACAACAACACATTATATGCTAAAGATGATAATGGCCTGTTAGGTGTTTATGTTCTTCCAGGAACTTGCATAAATAAGACTGCAGATTTGTCCATACCAGTGTGCGTGCGTGCATGTGTGTGTGTGCGCGTGTGTGTGTTGTGTGTGTGCGTGCGTGCATGTGTGCGTGCATGTGTGTGGTTAACTATCTTGCTTGGCCTCCTTTGGGATCGGGCAGGGAGTGCTCAGGCACTCACAATTACCTGTCACTTTGAAATTTGCAGATGTGGTGCTCTGCTACTGCTTGAAACTAGACTCGAGGTCATTGCACAGAATTAGTAGGGGTGTATGGTTATTGAGGGGTTAATTGGTGTTGCATGCTAGGTGTATGGTTGATTGAGGGGTTAATTGGTGTTGCATGCTACGTTCCAAGTTCTTATAGGAAAACCCAGCCCCCTGTGTGTGTGTGTGGCAAGGGGGGTGGGGGGGGGGGGGGGGGGTTGGTAAAGGAGATACTAGAATGGATGACATGACTTTATCCAGTCCCTGGTCCTTGTGTTGCTACGTGCCTCCACCAGCATGCATGCATGCACTGGTAGACAGGCCTCCTTCTCTCAGTTATTGCTCAGGCAGTTGTTCCTGGTCATGTTACGAGCCGTGCTGCACTCCTGTCTGTGTGATGATAGGAATTCAATTACCTGTGCATCCAATGCCTCAACTCACGATAGTTGTGTATGCCCAGTGGTGCTGGCGACAAACCCTGAGATCAACTAGGGATGTCGAACGAAAAGTTCTAGCCAACCAGACATTGGCTATGTCTGTGGATACACGGCTAGGGTTAGGTGGGAAAGAATCTGAACTTTGGACATCCGTTGATGGTCCCGGAATTGTCCATGGCACCCCTGGACTGCCCAGATTGAGCGGGGGGAAATGCTATTCATTCAAGGGAGAAATATTGCTAAAAGTGGGCAAGAAACTTGTGCATTGTGCGTGCATTCAACAGCACTAAATATTTAAATATTGGGAGGAAGTCGACACATTATCTGTTGCTTTTCCAGGAGAATGGTTTTTACCCAGGAGTGGTGATTACCCAGGAGTGGTGATTACCCAGGAGTGGTGATTACCCAGGAGTGGTGATTACCCAGGAGTGGTGATTACCCAGGAGTGGTGATTACCCACGAGTGGTGATTGCCAAGGAGTGGTGATTACCCAGGAGTGGTGATTGCCCATGAGTGGTGATTACCCAGGAGTGGTGATTACCCAGGAGTGGTGATTACCCAGGTGTGGTGATTATCCAGGAGTGGTGATTACTCAGGAGTGGTGATTACCCAGGAGTGGTGATTACCCAGGTGTGGTGATTATCCAGGAGTGGTGATGACCCATGAGTGGTGATTACCCAGGAGTGGTGATGACCCATGAGTGGTGATTACCCAGGAGTGGTGATTGCCCAGGAGTGGTGATTACCCAGGAGTGGTGATTACCCAGGAGTGGTGATTACCCAGGAGTGGTGATTGCCCAGGAGTGGTGATTACCCAGATTACCCAGGCGTGGTGATTACCAGGAGTGGTGATTACCCAGGAGTGGTGATTACCCAGGAGTGGTGATTACCCAGGAGTGGTGATTACCCAGGAGTGGTGATTGCCCAGGAGTGGTGATTACCCAGGAGTGGTGATTACTCAGGAGTGGTGATTGCCCAGGAGTGGTGATTACCCAGGAGTGGTGATTACTCAGGAGTGGTGATTACCCAGGAGTGGTGATTACCCAGGAGTGGTGATTGATTGAGTGTATGGACTGGTGAGTTTCCTTGACAAACCCATCGTGACAGATACTTGTTTTCCATCATAAGTAGGCCCCCTTTTCTGACCGTCCCCTTTTGAGGGGGTTCGCAGTGTGCATTGAACTAAATGCATGTCTCCCTTGCCTGTTCAATTCTACACCAAACCATACTCAAAAGGTCTGTCTCGGTTGTGAACCCCGACCTGTTCACTCCTTCCGTCCGTCCTTCTTTAGTTGAGGGACTGTAAACTGGTTGCTGAACGGACGAGATGTTAGTACCCATCTAACATTAAGTGCTCACATTGTCATCATGGGCCGTCCTTGTCAGACAGCCATGTGGAATCCCGCTATAAGCACTGGTCTGATATTTTTGCGGGGAAAATGTCTCAGTTTTGTCGTGCGTAGTAGCATCAATACTTAAGGCCAGTTCACAATATGATGCAAGACAACCCGTTGTGTGTGTTCCATCCTTCCGATCCTTTGCACTGATATTGTGAACCAGTAAATGCAACGAACTGTGGATCTAATGGATGGGAACAGATATGAAACGCACGAGTAGTATTTGATTCAACCCTTGCGTCCAATCCGTTGTACCAGTCAGAATCCTAGAAAATATTCACGTGTTGAACTTAACACTCTTTCCGTGACATCTCTAGAATTATTGAAGTGGTGAGGAGCTTTCCCAACTTCTGGCAGGTCTCAGCTAAAGGCTATAAAGACCTTCCAAAGAAAATGACTGGAAGGAAGTGGTTATCCAAGTAACTAACTAGCTATTACAAGCTATAAAAATATTTCAGCTAGTGATTCCTCTGTGTGCACTTCCTCCTGCTAGCCAATAGCAAAATCAAATCCAACTCTTCCTCACTGCTAGTACTGCCGTTCATTGTATTAATAGCTCAAAGTTCAAATCCAGCGGATTCAATGGATTCAACGCAAATATTGTGAACCATGCATGGGAACGGAACGGATTGTGCAGCGCATGAAACGGAAATGGATTCAACGGAACCGATTGCCATCCTTCATATTGTGAACCTGCCTTTTAAGGCTGTGCGTTCCGCAAGACACAGAGGTGAGAATTACTAGTGTGACATCACCTGTTTTGGCTGCAATTCTCCTTACGTTCTTAATGACACTTTCTGCTGCTGTAACTTGATTTGCCCATTCCTCTGGCATGACTTCGCTGGTAGCACCTCCTCCATGGTTCCAGGACATTTTTGATGGTTCAATCTGCACTTGCCACAATGATTACATTAAACTCGTGGAGGACACCCCTGTGAGAGACACTTCTCATCTTGGGCTGAATGCTCTTGCATGTGAAGTGTGTCCAGATTGTTTTGTTGACATTGTGGCCTCGAATTACTCCGTGGAGAGTCAAGTATGTCTCACTGTGTACTCGAGAGCCCATTGCTGGCTCCTAATTCTGGCTCACGGAACTAGTTGTCTTGTTTAATTCTGGCTCACAAGGCTGGCTCCTTGCTTGCATGCATCCAATTATTCTGACTCACAAGGCTGGCTCCTTGCTTGCTTGCATCCAATTATTCTGACTCACAAGGCTGGCTCCTTGCTTGCTTGCATCCAATTATTCTGACTCACAAGGCTGGCTCCTTGCTTGCTTGCATCTAATTATTCTGACTCACAAGGCTGTCTCCTTGCTTGCATGCATCCAATTATTCTGACTCACAAGGCTGGCTCCTTGCTTGCTTGCATCCAATTATTCTGACTCACAAGGCTGGCTCCTTGCTTGCTTGCATCCAATTATTCTGACTCACAAGGCTGGCTCCTTGCTTGCATGCATCCAGTTATTCTGACTCACAAGGCTGGCTCCTTGCTTGCATGCATCCAGTTATTCTGACTCACAAGGCTGGCTCCTTGCTTGCATGCATCCAATTATTCTGACTCACAAGGCTGGCTCCTTGCTTGCATGCATCCAATTATTCTGACTCACAAGGCTGGCTCCTTGCTTGCAGCATCCAATTATTCTGACTCACAAGGCTGGCTCCTTGCTTGCATGCATCCAATTATTCTGACTCACAAGGCTGGCTCCTTGCTTGCTTGCATCCAATTATTCTGACTCACAAGGCTGGCTCCTTGCTTGCATGCATCCAATTATTCTGACTCACAAGGCTGGCTCCTTGCTTGCTTGCGTCCAATTATTCTGACTCACAAGGCTGGCTCCTTGCTTGCATGCATCCAATTATTCTGACTCACAAGGCTGGCTCCTTGCTTGCATGCATCCAATTATTCTGACTCACAAGGCTGGCTCCTTGCTTGCATGCATCCAATTATTCTGACTCACAAGGCTGGCTCCTTGCCTGCTTGCATCTAATTATTCTGACTCACAAGGCTGGCTCCTTGCTTGCATGCATCCAATTATTCTGACCCACAAGGCTGGCTCCTTGCTTGCATGCATCCAATTATTCTGACTCACAAGGCTGGCTCCTTGCCTGCTTGCATCTAATTATTCTGACTCACAAGGCTGGCTCCTTGCTTGCTTGCATCCAATTATTCTGACTCACAAGGCTGGCTCCTTGCTTGCTTGCATCCAATTATTCTGACTCACAAGGCTGGCTCCTTGCTTGCTTGCATCCAATTATTCTGACTCACAAGGCTGGCTCCTTGCTTGCATGCATCCAATTATTCTGACTCACAAGGCTGGCTCCTTGCTTGCTTGCATCCAATTATTCTGACTCACAAGGCTGGCTCCTTGCTTGCTTGCATCCAATTATTCTGACTCACAAGGCTGGCTCCTTGCTTGCTTGCATCCAATTATTCTGACTCACAAGGCTGGCTCCTTGCTTGCTTGCATCTAATTATTCTGACTCACAAGGCTGTCTCCTTGCTTGCATGCATCCAATTATTCTGACTCACAAGGCTGGCTCCTTGCTTGCTTGCATCCAATTATTCTGACTCACAAGGCTGGCTCCTTGCTTGCTTGCATCCAATTATTCTGACTCACAAGGCTGGCTCCTTGCTTGCATGCATCCAGTTATTCTGACTCACAAGGCTGGCTCCTTGCTTGCATGCATCCAGTTATTCTGACTCACAAGGCTGGCTCCTTGCTTGCATGCATCCAATTATTCTGACTCACAAGGCTGGCTCCTTGCTTGCATGCATCCAATTATTCTGACTCACAAGGCTGGCTCCTTGCTTGCAGCATCCAATTATTCTGACTCACAAGGCTGGCTCCTTGCTTGCATGCATCCAATTATTCTGACTCACAAGGCTGGCTCCTTGCTTGCTTGCATCCAATTATTCTGACTCACAAGGCTGGCTCCTTGCTTGCA
Source organism: Cladorhizidae sp. MBARI D1340-BT2 (assembly GCA_028752905.1). NCBI lineage: Eukaryota > Metazoa > Porifera > Demospongiae > Poecilosclerida > Cladorhizidae > Cladorhizidae sp. MBARI D1340-BT2. Next base: position 14,814,294 of record JAQNBH010000009.1, read on the forward strand.
TGCATCCAATTATTCTGACTCACAAGGCTGGCTCCTTGCTTGCTTGCGTCCAATTATTCTGACTCACAAGGCTGGCTCCTTGCTTGCATGCATCCAATTATTCTGACTCACAAGGCTGGCTCCTTGCTTGCATGCATCCAATTATTCTGACTCACAAGGCTGGCTCCTTGCTTGCATGCATCCAATTATTCTGACTCACAAGGCTGGCTCCTTGCCTGCTTGCATCTAATTATTCTGACTCACAAGGCTGGCTCCTTGCTTGCATGCATCCAATTATTCTGACCCACAAGGCTGGCTCCTTGCTTGCATGCATCCAATTATTCTGACTCACAAGGCTGGCTCCTTGCCTGCTTGCATCTAATTATTCTGACTCACAAGGCTGGCTCCTTGCTTGCTTGCATCCAATTATTCTGACTCACAAGGCTGGCTCCTTGCTTGCTTGCATCCAATTATTCTGACTCACAAGGCTGGCTCCTTGCTTGCTTGCATCCAATTATTCTGACTCACAAGGCTGGCTCCTTGCTTGCATGCATCCAATTATTCTGACTCACAAGGCTGGCTCCTTGCTTGCTTGCATCTAATTATTCTGACTCACAAGGCTGTCTCCTTGCTTGCATGCATCCAATTATTCTGACTCACAAGGCTGGCTCGCTGGCTCCTTGCTTGCATGCATCCAATTATTCTGACTCACAAGGCAGTCTCCTTGCTTGCTTGCATCCAATTATTCTGACTCACAAGGCTGGCTCCTTGCTTGCTTGCATCCAATTATTCTGACTCACAAGGCTGGCTCGCTGGCTCCTTGCTTGCATGCATCCAATTATTCTGACTCACAAGGCTGACTCCTTGCTTGCTTGCATCCAATTATTCTGACTCACAAGGCTGGCTCCTTGCTTGCATGCATCCAGTTATTCTGACTCACAAGGCTGGCTCCTTGCTTGCTTGCATCCAATTATTCTGACTCACAAGGCTGGCTCCTTGCTTGCTTGCATCCAATTATTCTGACTCACAAGGCTGTCTCCTTGCTTGCTTGCATCCAATTATTCTGACTCACAAGGCTGTCTCCTTGCTTGCTTGCATCCAATTATTCTGACTCACAAGGCTGGCTCCTTGCTTGCTTGCATCCAATTATTCTGACTCACAAGGCTGGCTCCTTGCTTGCATGCATCCAATTATTCTGACACACAAGGCTGGCTCCTTGCTTGCTTGCATCCAATTATTCTGACTCACAAGGCTGGCTCCTTGCTTGCATGCATCCAATTATTCTGACTCACAAGGCTGGCTCCTTGCTTGCATGCATCCAATTATTCTGACTCACAAGGCTGGCTCCTTGCTTGCATGCATCCAATTATTCTGACTCACAAGGCTGGCTCCTTGCTTGCATGCATCCAATTATTCTGACCCACAAGCCTGACTCCTCTTGCATGTATATCATCCAAACATGATGCAAATTACATGTTTAGTTTTGGTAGACAATTAGTGAGTCTGCATTGTTTATTGGTGCCGTTTTGTAAGCTCATGTTCGTTGCTAAGCTCTGGGGTTCCTGCAGTTTTGATTAGAAGTATAAACACTTGATCAACCAGAAGTTACGGAATAGTTACTTGTGGCATTGCAGCGATCTTGGTCTGGGAACGTTTATGATTTTGCATAAGCCTGCCAGCAATTGTGAGGCTGTTAAGCTTCGTCCAATTCACTGATGTCATCTCTCACTCTCTCTGGTAGCAAAGAGCAGACTTTGTCTGGTACAATCATATGAAGTGAATGGTACTGATATGCATAATGCCTTTCCTCGGAGCCTCAAGCAGCAGCAATGCAGTGCAAAAGCCTCTGTAGTAGTAGTTAGTAAGATGGCTGTAACTCTGCCCCCCCCCCCCCATCCCATCTTCCCAGCATGTCCAGTACTGTCACAACCTTTCCTAGGACATCCTGAGGATACTTCCGGCTATCCTGAGGTCACCCTCGAGTAACTGTATAGCATGGTTCCATGAATCAGTGTTAGGGTTAGGAAGGCCAAGGCTATTTCATGGGTGAGGGTATTCTAGGGTCTAGGTGTGTTCCATGGGTGAGGGTATTCTAGGGTCTAGGTGTGTTCCATGGGTGAGGGTATTCTAGGGTCTAGGTGTGTTCCATGGGTGAGGGTATTCTAGGGTCTAGGTGTGTTCCATGGGTGAGGGTATTCTAGGGTCTAGGTGTGTTCCATGGGTGAGGGTATTCTAGGGTCTAGGTGTGTTCCATGGGTGAGGGTATTCTAGGGTCTAGGTGTGTTCCATGGGTGAGGGTATTCTAGGGTCTAGGTGTGTTCCATGGGTGAGGGTATTCTAGGGTCTAGGTGTGTTCCATGGGTGAGGGTATTCTAGGGTCTAGGTGTGTTCCATGGGTGAGGGTATTCTAGGGTCTAGGTGTGTTCCATGGGTGAGGGTATTCTAGGGTCTAGGTGTGTTCCATGGGTGAGGGTATTCTAGGGTCTAGGTGTGTTCCATGGGTGAGGGTATTCTAGGGTCTAGGTGTGTTCCATGGGTGAGGGTATTCTAGGGTCTAGGTGTGTTCCATGGGTGAGGGTATTCTAGGGTCTAGGTGTGTTCCATGGGTGAGGGTATTCTAGGGTCTAGGTGTGTTCCATGGGTGAGGGTATTCTAGGGTCTAGGTGTGTTCCATGGGTGAGGGTATTCTAGGGTCTAGGTGTGTTCCATGGGTGAGGGTATTCTAGGGTCTAGGTGTGTTCCATGGGTGAGGGTATTCTAGGGTCTAGGTGTGTTCCATGGGTGAGGGTATTCTAGGGTCTAGGTGTGTTCCATGGGTGAGGGTATTCTAGGGTCTAGGTGTGTTCCATGGGTGAGGGTATTCTAGGGTCTAGGTGTGTTCCTTGGGTGAGGGTATTCTAGGGTCTAGGTGTGTTCCATGGGTGAGGGTATTCTAGGGTCTAGGTGTGTTCCATGGGTGAGGGTATTCTAGGGTCTAGGTATGTTCCATGGGTGAGGGTATTCTAGGGTCTAGGTGTGTTCCATGGGTGAGGGTATTCTAGGGTCTAGGTGTGTTCCATGGGTGAGGGTATTCTAGGGTCTAGGTGTGTTCCATGGGTGAGGGTATTCTAGGGTCTAGGTGTGTTCCATGGGTGAGGGTATTCTAGGGTCTAGGTATGTTCCATGGGTGAGGGTATTCTAGGGTCTAGGTGTGTTCCATGGGTGAGGGTATTCTAGGGTCTAGGTATGTTCCATGGGTGAGGGTATTCTAGGGTCTAGGTGTGTTCCATGGGTGAGGGTATTCTAGGGTCTAGGTGTGTTCCATGGGTGAGGGTATTCTAGGGTCTAGGTGTGTTCCATGGGTGAGGGTATTCTAGGGTCTAGGTGTGTTCCATGGGTGAGGGTATTCTAGGGTCTAGGTATGTTCCATGGGTGAGGGTATTCTAGGGTCTAGGTGTGTTCCATGGGTGAGGGTATTCTAGGGTCTAGGTATGTTCCATGGGTGAGGGTATTCTAGGGTCTAGGTGTGTTCCATGGGTGAGGGTATTCTAGGGTCTAGGTGTGTTCCATGGGTGAGGGTATTCTAGGGTCTAGGTGTGTTCCATGGGTGAGGGTATTCTAGGGTCTAGGTGTGTTCCATGGGTGAGGGTATTCTAGGGTCTAGGTGTGTTCCATGGGTGAGGGTATTCTAGGGTCTAGGTGTGTTCCATGGGTGAGGGTATTCTAGGGTCTAGGTGTGTTCCTTGGGTGAGGGTATTCTAGGGTCTAGGTGTGTTCCATGGGTGAGGGTATTCTAGGGTCTAGGTGTGTTCCATGGGTGAGGGTATTCTAGGGTCTAGGTGTGTTCCATGGGTGAGGGTATTCTAGGGTCTAGGTGTGTTCCATGGGTGAGGGTATTCTAGGGTCTAGGTGTGTTCCATGGGTGAGGGTATTCTAGGGTCTAGGTGTGTTCCATGGGTGAGGGTATTCTAGGGTCTAGGTATGTTCCATGGGTGAGGGTATTCTAGGGTCTAGGTGTGTTCCATGGGTGAGGGTATTCTAGGGTCTAGGTGTGTTCCATGGGTGAGGGTATTCTAGGGTCTAGGTGTGTTCCATGGGTGAGGGTATTCTAGGGTCTAGGTGTGTTCCATGGGTGAGGGTATTCTAGGGTCTAGGTGTGTTCCATGGGTGAGGGTATTCTAGGGTCTAGGTGTGTTCCATGGGTGAGGGTATTCTAGGGTCTAGGTGTGTTCCATGGGTGAGGGTATTCTAGGGTCTAGGTGTGTTCCATGGGTGAGGGTATTCTAGGGTCTAGGTGTGTTCCATGGGTGAAGGTATTCTAGGGTCTAGGTGTGTTCCATGGGTGAGGGTATTCTAGGGTCTAGGTGTGTTCCATGGGTGAGGGTATTCTAGGGTCTAGGTGTGTTCCATGGGTGAGGGTATTCTAGGGTCTAGGTGTGTTCCATGGGTGAGGGTATTCTAGGGTCTAGGTGTGTTCCATGGGTGAGGGTATTCTAGGGTCTAGGTGTGTTCCATGGGTGAGGGTATTCTAGGGTCTAGGTATGTTCCATGGGTGAGGGTATTCTAGGGTCTAGGTGTGTTCCATGGGTGAGGGTATTCTAGGGTCTAGGTGTGTTCCATGGGTGAGGGTATTCTAGGGTCTAGGTGTGTTCCATGGGTGAGGGTATTCTAGGGTCTAGGTGTGTTCCATGGGTGAGGGTATTCTAGGGTCTAGGTGTGTTCCATGGGTGAGGGTATTCTAGGGTCTAGGTGTGTTCCATGGGTGAGGGTATTCTAGGGTCTAGGTGTGTTCCATGGGTGAGGGTATTCTAGGGTCTAGGTGTGTTCCATGGGTGAGGGTATTCTAGGGTCTAGGTGTGTTCCATGGGTGAGGGTATTCTAGGGTCTAGGTGTGTTCCATGGGTGAGGGTATTCTAGGGTCTAGGTGTGTTCCATGGGTGAGGGTATTCTAGGGTCTAGGTGTGTTCCATGGGTGAGGGTATTCTAGGGTCTAGGTGTGTTCCATGGGTGAGGGTATTCTAGGGTCTAGGTGTGTTCCATGGGTGAGGGTATTCTAGGGTCTAGGTGTGTTCCATGGGTGAGGGTATTCTAGGGTCTAGGTGTGTTCCATGGGTGAGGGTATTCTAGGGTCTAGATGTGTTCCATGGGTGAGGGTATTCTAGGGTCTAGGTGTGTTCCATGGGTGAGGGTATTCTAGGGTCCAGGTGTGTTCCATGGGTGAGGGTATTCTAGGGTCTAGGTGTGTTCCATGGGTGAGGGTATTCTAGGGTCTAGGTGTGTTCCATGGGTGAGGGTATTCTAGGGTCTAGGCGTGTTCCATGGGTGAGGGTATTCTAGGGTCTAGGTGTGTTCCATGGGTGAGGGTATTCTAGGGTCTAGGTGTGTTCCATGGGTGAGGGTATTCTAGGGTCCAGGTGTGTTCCATGGGTGAGGGTATTCTAGGGTCTAGGTGTGTTCCATGGGTGAAGGTATTCTAGGGTCTAGATGTGTTCCATGGGTGAGGGTATTCTAGGGTCTAGGTGTGTTCCATGGGTGAAGGTATTCTAGGGTCTAGATGTGTTCCATGGGTGAGGGTATTCTAGGGTCTAGGTGTGTTCCATGGGTGAGGGTATTCTAGGGTCTAGGTGTGTTCCATGGGTGAGGGTATTCTAGGGTCTAGGTGTGTTCCATGGGTGAGGGTATTCTAGGGTCTAGGTGTGTTCCATGGGTGAGGGTATTCTAGGGTCTAGGTATGTTCCATGGGTGAGGGTATTCTAGGGTCTAGGTGTGTTCCATGGGTGAGGGTATTCTAGGGTCTAGGTGTGTTCCATGGGTGAGGGTATTCTAGGGTCTAGGTGTGTTCCATGGGTGAGGGTATTCTAGGGTCTAGGTGTGTTCCATGGGTGAGGGTATTCTAGGGTCTAGGTGTGTTCCATGGGTGAGGGTATTCTAGGGTCTAGGTGTGTTCCATGGGTGAGGGTATTCTAGGGTCTAGGTGTGTTCCATGGGTGAGGGTATTCTAGGGTCTAGGTGTGTTCCATGGGTGAGGGTATTCTAGGGTCTAGGTGTGTTCCATGGGTGAGGGTATTCTAGGGTCTAGGTGTGTTCCATGGGTGAGGGTATTCTAGGGTCTAGGTGTGTTCCATGGGTGAGGGTATTCTAGGGTCTAGATGTGTTCCATGGGTGAGGGTATTCTAGGGTCTAGGCGTGTTCCATGGGTTAGGGCTAGGGCAGAGGCTAGGGTTTTCCAGTGCTAGGGTCAGGGCTAAATCGAAGTGTCTGGGGCACTCCAAGATACCAACTGTACTTGGATATTCGTTATGTATTATTGGCCACCCTCCCTAGGGACATCTCAGGATAGGCTCAAGTGTCCCGGGAATTCCAGGTGTGCTAATAAAAGTCTCTGGCAGGACAGGATATTTCCTGTCTGTTGCTGAGTCTGCCATCCAAAGTCATCCTAATGCTGTGTATGCCCACAGGTTACCAGCTGTTCTATTATCATGCCGATTATTAAATTACCTCATATTCCCAAGCTTTACAGAAGTGCCCAATAGAGTCACTGGGGGGGGGGGGGTTAATATTCGTGGTTTCATGGGGGGTTTGAATCCAATCTGCAAGTGTTAATTGAAGAGTATCGGGGCATACCAATCCACAAATGTTTCCCTGTTTAACTTTCTGTAAATATTAACCCCTGAAAATATTACGGATAGATAGATAGATAGATACTCAGATCATGTTTGTGTTGGTTGGTCTAGCCTCATTAGACTAATCAACTTCCCTCTGCTCCTCAGGGCAGATAGGGGCATGGTTTCACATTCCTGATGGTAGCGGAAATAGCCGCACAAACCGCAACTTGGCTGCCATTACCAAAAATAACAACCTTTACTTGAGCTCGTATGGCGAAGTCCAACTCAAGCTGTTGACTAGCAGCAAGGCTGCATCTAACTACGGTAGCACTGCAGTTGCTGAAGTGAGCGAGGCTTACAGTGGCAAGCGTCTTCTGCTTTGACAAAATACAAAATGAAAAGTGATAAAGTGAGTGTCTATGTAGCTCTGGCTGGGCGGCAAATGATTTAGGACAGCACGTGGAAGGACTCGGAGAGAGATCGCCTGCCAAGTTAGAGCGTTGAAGATTGAGGTGCTAGCTAGCTGGTAGCTGTGTTGACCTTACTACTGCTTGGCTAGCTGGTAGCTGTGTTGACCTTACTACTGCTTGACTAGCTGGTAGCTGTGTTGACCTTACTACTGCTTGGCTAGCTGGTAGCTGTGTTGACCTTACTACTGCTTGACTAGCTGGTAGCTGTGTTGACCTTACTACTGCATGTCTAGCTGGTAGCTGTGTTGACCTTACTAAGTACTGCTTGGCTAGCTGGTAGCTGTATTGACCTTACTACTAGATGGTAGCTGTGTTGACCTTACTAAGTACTGCTTGACTAGCTGGAAGCTGTGTTGACCTTACTACTGCTTGACTAGCTGGTAGCTGTGTTGACCTTACTACTGCATGGCTAGCTGGTAGCTGTGTTGACCTTACTACTGCCTGGCTAGCTGGTAGCTGTATTGACCTTACTACTGCTTGGCTAGCTGGTAGCTATATTGACCTTACTACTGCTTGGCTAGCTGGTAGCTGTGTTGACCTTACTACTGCTTGGCTAGCTGGTAGCTGTGTTGACCTTACTACTGCTTGGCTAGCTGGTAGCTATATTGACCTTACTACTGCTTGGCTAGCTGGTAGCTGTGTTGACCTTACTACTGCTTGGCTAGCTGGTAGCTGTGTTGACCTTACTACTGCTTGGCTAGCTGGTAGCTGTGTTGACCTTACTACTGCTTGACTAGCTGGTAGCTATGTTGACCTTACTACTGCTTGGCTAGCTGGCATATCAGCAGCACTCACCTGACGGCGATGAAGAAGGAAACCACTACTCTTGCTGCTGTTTCATCGCAATAGAAGTCAGCTGCTCGTGTGCGTCACGTTATTTTAATTTGAGACCCTAAAGGGTTAAAGGTGCTCTTGCCTTGGCTGCACGAGAAGAGCTGGAATACCATCTTGTAGTATCTGCTATGCCCAAAGCATGATGCAATTATTTCCAAAAACACTTCACACGAATGCCACGAAAACTTTGCTTGCGTAGCGCACGATTACTAAATTTATTGCAAAGGGCGGAGCTGGATGTCTTCTTCTGCAGATGCATAACTCAGTATTATTCCTCCTTCAGCTTTATGCCTACGTTAGGATTCTGCGCACGGACTCTCCATGGAAAGTTGAAGAATCGCACAAAAGAGATGGATGAGGGTTGGCGTCGAAGATGGACACCTGTGTCAACCACAAAAACAGTGCACACCCACACATTTCAGGCATCATTAATATTATGTCTGTGTTGTATTTATATAGACATGCATCTGCATATATTTATGTATCTATATATATGTATATGTATACTGAATACTGTGGGGGGGTTTATTATCATTTTAGAATGTCAGAAAATATACCTCCTTTGTTAAAGGATGGGCAAGCCTAATAATAATATATATACACATATATAGTTTAATGGCTGATGTTGCAATTGCCATCAGTCTCTAATGGCTGATGGTTGCAACTGCCATCAGTCTCTAATGGCTGATGGTTGCAACTGCCATCAGTCTCTAATGGCTGATGGTTGCAACTGTCATCAGTCTCTAATGGCTGATGGTTGCAACTGTCATCAGTCTCTAATGGCTGATGGTTGCAACTGTCATCAGTCTCTAATGGCTGATGGTTGCAACTGCCATCAGTCTCTAATGGTTGATGGTTGCAACTGCCATCAGTCTCTAATGGCTGATGGTTGCAACTGCCATCAGTCTCTAATGGCTGATGGTTGCAACTTCCATCAGTCTCTAATGGCTGATGGTTGCAACTGCCATCAGTCTCTAATGGCGGATGGCTGTAACTGCCATCAGTCTCTAATGGCTGATGGTTGCAACTGTCATCAGTCTCTAATGGCTGATGGTTGCAACTGCCATCAGTCTCTAATGGCTGATGTTGCAACTGTCATCAGTCTCTAATGGCTGATGGTTGCAACTGCCATCAGTCTCTAATGGCTGATGGTTGCAACTGCCATCAGTCTCTAATGGCTGATGCTTGCAACTGCCATCAGTCTCTAATGGCTGATGGTTGCAACTGCCATCAGTCTCTAATGGCTGATGGTTGCAACTGCCATCAGTCTCTAATGGCTGATGGTTGCAACTGCCATCAGTCTCTAATGGCTGATGATTGCAACTGCCATCAGTCTCTAATGGCTGATGGTTGCAACTACCATCAGTCTCTAATGGCTGATGGTTGCAACTGCCATCAGTCTCTAATGGCTGATGGTTGCAACTGCCATCAGTCTCTAATGGCTGATGGTTGCAACTGCCATCAGTCTCTAATGGCTGATGGTTGCAACTGCCATCAGTCTCTAATGGCTGATGGTTGCAACTGCCATCAGTCTCTAATGGCTGATGGTTGCAACTGCCATCAGTCTCTAATGGCTGATGGTTGCAACTGCCATCAGTCTCTAATGGCTGATGGTTGCAACTGACATCAGTCTCTTCCCTGGTCTCTACTGCTGTTTCCTGGAGGCTCTTGAGAGGAAGGCAGCTCAAGCACTTATCATCACCAAGGAGTCACTTCTTAAAACCTTCACTCTTGAGAAGGAAGGCACCACATGGGTGGAATTCCTTGGCTGTCAGTTATGCTGTAGGCGTACACGCAAGCACGGGTCACGTTGCCAGCCTTTGTTTGCTTAGCTGCATTGAGCCGATTCTTACCATACACACTGATTGTTAGGCTCTTGATGTTCGGCACACAAAAGGCTGTTCAGCGCCCATGTCATTGTCCTCCATGCAAGCCGTCTTTGTTGGTCCTGCTTATGCTATCTCGCTGTGAGGCACTGGTGTCCGACGGCGTAGAAAAAGGTATTGATAATGCGCATGCATACATGCAAATTAGCTCGCCACTATTGGGGCAACTGTTGTGGTAATTAACACCATGCCTATTATTGGATACAATGGTCCACAGTCCGGAGTTTTCCCCCCCGGCAAGCTTCTTGCTGCTCATTTGCAGGGCACTTCTGGTCCTCTTCCTCGTCTTTTAGTAGCGGAGCTAACTCCTCTGCCTTGGCTTGGCTTATGAGGTTACAAAAATACTTTCTAGCGTGTCAGTAGTCGGCTGGTGAAGAATGCAGGTGGTGCTCCCCCCCAACTGCAAGAATTGCTCTCAACTTTGTGGCTCGACAGAGCTCTTCACCGAGAAAGATGTCCAAATAATTCTGTAGTTGAACATACTTCAAGGAGTGCAGTCGATTGCAGCGCAGTAGGTTTGGGATGCCATCACTACATACATAGCTGCCTCTTGGTTCACCTCGAGAGACTTGCTCTTTCGTAATCTAGCTCTAGAGTGAGTGAGAGAGAGAGAGACTGTATCCTTCTTCTCTGGCTCAAAAGATTAGCTCCTATGCCTGGCTCGCAAGTCTAGCTCTTCCGTTCTCCGTCAGTCAATTCTAAAGAATTATGCATAGCATTCAGCTAATTATTTCAGTGAGCGTGTGATTTAGCAATTGTATTTAGTGAGCGCCTATTGGCAGTTATCCCATCAACCCATCAACCGCCGACTTTATTTGCATTTTTTATTAACAATTTTTATTTTATTGTGTGTGGATAAATCATTGGCATGCACATGCAATAAGCTTGTAGTTTGGTATGCGAATCTGCTCCATTGAGGCAAGCAAACAATGAGGCAAGCAAACAAAAGCTACGCTAGCACTGTGTCGCTATAATTATGTCTACAAAACTTGCATCGATGAAATTCATCCAGGGGCACCTCCTTTCTCAAGAGCGAAGGGAATTCAGAGCAATTCCAGGTAAGCGATGATGCCTGTTGCTGCTTTCCTCCGAGGAGAGGCTTCCAGGAACGGCTGTAAAGGCTGGGAAGGGATTGGACTGTTCATGGCCGCAGTTGCGATCATCAGCCATTAAAAAATAAAAAAATTATGTTTTGCTCACTCTCCCCAAGTGAAGTGTTTTCTTCCTATTTTGTGTTGCTAGAGGTCCACTGGACCTGCACGGGTAAAAAGAAATCTGGTGTTTAGTGCAATTAAAATTTTAAAAAATTGTGTGGTCGATGTGGAGTTTGCAGATATCTGTTTAGGGCTTGTCATCGGTCCAACGCAGATGTTCCTGCAGGTTGAGCAGTGGACTCAACAAACTGAGTTTATAATGTGTCGAACCCGCAACAAGTTCTAGCTGTAAAATATGTCAGCCAGGGTCAAGGATCAATAATTAATGCCGACCTAATTAACAGCCTTGCCTCCTAAGTATGTTTAAGTGGGTGACTGTTGCTAATTGCATCTTTGTGCACTTACAGAGGGCTGGAGTGGTCTACAAGAGAGTGGAGGAACTGGAGTACCAAATCAAGAAGCTGGAGGAAGAGAAAGGGAACCTGAAGCAGGATAATGCATCTCTGGTGAGTCTCGGACCTTCACTAACAAGAACATGGGGGGGGGGGGATAAGACGGTTTGGCAAAAACAACAACAACAACCCTGCTCTGTGTAGGTTAATGCTTGATGTGGGACAAGGCATGCATGGAATCCTTTTGATGTGGTTGTGGGTGTGACATACTCTACTTTGGTGTAGGTATTGTGTGATATCTACTTCACTAGGTGAGATCTTCTTGAGCTGTAGCCTATTCCCAGGATGACAACAAAAAAACCATTTGCATGGTCCATTTGTAGTACAGGCAACATACTACTATATGTGTATATATTATATATATATATTATATGCAAAGCTTTTCCTCAGAGCAATACGCATAATTTGCTCTGGCCATTTTTTAAAAGTATATACAGAGGCTATGGGTGTAGTGTAGGAGTATGTTACCCATGCGTACGTGCTCCAAACCTTAGTAATGGTGTGCATGGACATGCTACACAGGGCTTCTTGCTTTGATCTTCAGTCAGTACCACAAAACACAGTGATTATGAGTATGTGAGGCATGCCGTAGTCCTGTAATCACTTCCAAAGTGCAAACGCATGATAGATCCTGCAATTTTCTTGTGATCATATTGACATGTAAGCACACACACACACATACACACACACACAAACACACACACTCACTTACACACACACACTCACATACATACATACACTGAAATATTTGTTGTGGAATGTTTTCGATGTGGTGGTTTTAAAAGAGATGCATGCTATTGCCAAATGTTCACCTCTCGTCTTCTTCATGTGCAACTAGCGTAAGAAACTCTTGCAAGAGGGCGAGGACAGGAAGACGGGAAGTGGGGGAGAAGGGGGTAAGGCTGCAATGGACGTCAGGGTGTTGAGGAAGAAGAACTCGGAACTGATGGTCCTGATTAAGCAGCTGGATGACAAGTACAAGGCTGTGAAATCCGAGCAGGACCAAGTGGTAAGGTGTTGGAGTATTTGACTCATTATTGGCTAGATTCAGGTACTCAATGTAGTGGGCTTTCAGGCACTGCTAGAGAGTAGCCACACCCACCACCCACAGGTATTGTCTTAGAATGCCAGGGAATGACCTGGGATGTCTTATCAAACACAGCCCTAGCACTTTCTCTGATCCTAACCCCAGCCCTAACCCAACCCCCAACCCTAGTCCTAACCCCAGCTCTAACTTCAGCCCTAACTTTGACCCCAGTCTAAATCAACCCAGCCCTAACCCTGACCTAGTCCTAACCCAGCCCTAATCCTGGCCTAGTCTTAACCCAGCCCAAACCTTGACCCTAGCCTAACCGTACCCTAGTCCGAACCCAGCCCTAATCCTGGCCTAGTCCTAACCCAGCCCTAACCTTGACCCTAGCCTAACCGTACCCTAGTCCTAACCCAGCCCTAACCTTGACCCTAGCCTAACCGTACCCTAGTCCTAACCCAGCCCTAACCTTGACCCTAGCCTAACTGTACCCTAGTCCTAACCCAGCCCTAACCTTGACCCTAGCCTAACCGTACCCTAGTCTTAACCCAGCCCTAACCTTGACCCTAGCCTAACCGTACCCTAGTCCTAACCTAGCCCTAACCTTGACCCTAGCCTAACCGTACCCTAGTCCTAACCCAGCCCTAACCTTGACCCTAGCCTAACCGTACCTTAGTCCTAACCTAGCCCTAACCTTGACCCTAGCCTAACCGTACCCTAGTCTTAACCCAGCCCTAACCTTGACCCTAGCCTAACCGTACCCCAGTCCTAACCCAGCCCTAACCGTACCCTAGTCCTAACCTAGCCCTAACCTTGACCCTAGCCTAACCGTACCCTATTCCTAACCCAGCCCTAACCTTGACCCTAGCCTAACCGTACCCTAGTCCTAACCCAGCCCTAACCTTGCCCTAGCCTAACAGTACCCTAGTCCTAACCCAGCCCTAACCTTGACCCTAGCCTAACCGTACCCTAGTCCTAACCTTGACCCTAGCCTAACCGTACCCTAGTCCTAACCTAGCCCTAACCTTGACCCTAGCCTAACCGTACCCTAGTCCTAACCCAGCCCTAACCTTGACCTTAGCCTAACCGTACCCTAGTCCTAACCCAGCCCTAACCTTGACCCTAGCCTAACCGTACCCTAGTCCTAACCTTGACCATAGCCTAACCGTACCCTAGTCCTAACCTTGACCCTAGCCTAACCGTACCCTAGTCCTAACCCAGCCCTAACCTTGACCCTAGCCTAACCGTACCCTAGTCCTAACCCAGCCCTAACCGTTCCCTAGTCCTAACCTAGCCCTAACCTTGACCCTAGCCTAACCGAACCCTAGTCCTAACCCAGCCCTAACCGTACCCTAGTCCTAACCTTGACCCTAGTCCTAACCGTACCCTAGTCCTAACCCAGCCCTAACCTTGACCCTAGCCTAACCATACCCTAGTCCTAACCCAGCCCTAACCTTGCCCTAGCCTAACCATACCCTAGTCCTAACCCAGCCTTAACCTTGACCCCAGCCCTGACCTTGGCCTAAGAGTAACCTAGCTCTAACCTTGACCCTAGTCCTAACCTTGACCCTGCACTATCTAGGCCTAACCCCAGCCCTAACCCTGATCCCAACTTAACCTGACCCAACCCTAACCCTGGCCTAATCTTGACCCTAGTAGCCTTAATTAACCCTGGCCTATTAACCTTGACCCAGCCCTAACCTTGGCTTAACCCTATTGTGGCCCTAATCTTGACCCCAGTCCTAATCCTGGGCTAATCCTAACCCATCCCTAACCTTCCCAGCCCTAAGCCTCGCCTAGTCCTAATGCACCCCTAAACTTGACCCCAGCCCTAACCCTGGCATAGCCCTCGGCCTAACCTAGCCTTGACCCTAACCCTGCCCTAGCTCTAACCTTGACCTCAGCCCTAAACCTAGCCTACTCCTAACCCTAAACTTGGCCTAACCCTAGGCTTAACCCCAGCCTAACTTTAATCTCAGCCCTAACCCTAGCCTAGATCTCGTCTTATCCCCAGACCTAACCTTGAACCCAGCCCTAACCCTAGTCCTAACACCACCTCTAACCTACTGTAGATCCAAGGCCTAACCATAATCTTGATTCCAACCCCAAATTTAACCCCGCCTACCCCTTGGCACAGTCCTAGCCTCAGCCCTACCCGCTATCCCGAAGCCCTTGGACATGTGACAAACAGTAGACTGTCTTGTGAGAGGACTTCTTAATGTGGTATTCCCTAACACTTAATGCCAGTATCATGCATAGTACAACACAGTGTGTGTGTGTGTGTGCTGAGAGAAAGTCTTACATTGTACAAGCGATATCTAGGGGGTGGGGGTGGGTACTTAAGCCCCTCCCTCAAAACCCTGCCGGCTGGTCATATCAGTACCATACAAGAGCAGCCCATAAAATGAAGAGTGTCTTGGCAATGGGTAGAGATTGCATGTATATACATACAGCATGTGCTCTCTTCTACAGCTCACTCTGTTGCAGCTCAACTTCCTATCTCCTGCCAGGCTACTTTGTCTCTGCCTGTCTCAAGGGCATGGCATTGGTCAGGGCTATGTATGTAGTAGTGAATCTGGAATCCTTCGTTGTTGATTAATTTTCATACTGGGTGGGGCAGAAAAACCTCCGACATTTTACACGGTCATTGGTGGGTGCTAGTGAAGTTAGGCAGGTGGCAGCGGTGTCTTCCTGCAGCTAATGTCTTACCATTTCAGTTGCCATCGTGCCTTGGACTGGTGTGCACTGCGCGTTTGCTGTTGAAACGTTTATCAAGAATGGCGAATCTGTGATTGCGACGCTGTGAGCTTGTCTTCACTTCGGGCTTGGTCGAAATGATGCTGTTCCAGACCGAAAAACCCATATTGCTCTGGGTTGAAAATTTCAGGGCCACAGGTTCAGCGTTAAAAATGAAAACCATCTGGAAGACCTCGGAGCGTTCAAACTCCAGAAAATGTCCAAGCTGTGAGACAGTCTGTTTTGCAGAAATACCGTCGGAAATGACTCGTCAGGTGATGCAACACTTCAGAAATCAACTACAAATGTGTATCGCTAATAGAGGCCACTATCTGGACGGTATCATTTTCAAGACCAAGTGAAAGCACTGTATTCCACGCACTTTCATGTTATAAAATGAAATCTTGAATATCATTTACCATTTCTTTGTTATTAACCTTTAAAATCCGGGAGGTTTTTCTGCTCCACTCTGTAGTTCCAACTAATCTGAAAATAGACGCTGATTTAAATACGAAATAGGTGTGGTCGGTCCTTGACTGCTATTCAAGCACACAGCAGCGGTGCAGGGGAGAGAGCTTAGCTTCAAAGAAGTGCTGGAAACATGTCTCTTTCAAGATGTTAGCAGCTCCGAGAAGTGAATACGGACGGCCTTGGCACATTTGTGTGATCATGCTTTTAATTTTAATTTTACCTTGGCCAAGGAGGGTATATTTTCACTAGTTGTCTCTCTGTCTGCTAGCAGAATTTCATAAAATAAAAATAAACTTTTGGTTAGTTTTTCGAAATTTTATGGACAAGTTAGGCATGGGTCAAGAATCAATCCATTAGTGATGTACGCTGCTAGAAGATACCATCTCCAGAAACAGCACAGAACTTGGCATTGTAGACCATTTAATGTTCCTGTGCATGCATATTTCACTTTGGCGACGATAGCTCATGAATAATTACACAACATGACGATAACGAACTACGCTACGTTAGAGTTGGCTTAACGCTGGCAGGCTGCTAGCGAGGCTGACCTCCCCGAGCCGCTCCCTTTGTTGACAAGTCAATTGAATATAGTTTTGTTCAGAATGATTGTGAAAAGAAAATGTGTTAGGAGTGGCAGAGCTTTGCAGTTCCTGAGCTCTTGTTTATTTATTTATAAATTAATTAATTTAAAAAATAATAACTTTTTTAAACACAGCAACTGCGTAATGATCTCTGATGTTAGAAGACTCTCTTTTGTAATCCAAACTTGCTGCTTTCCATAGCGCTCTATAAGCATATGGTTCTGATGTTAGAAGGCTCTCTTTTGTAATCCAAACTTGCTACTTTCCATAGAGCTCTATAAGCATATGGTTCTGATGTTAGAAGACTCTTTTGTAATCCAAAACTGCGGCTTTCCATAGAGCTCTATAAGCATATGGTTCTTATGTTAGAAGACTCTTTTGTAATCCAAACTTGCTGCTTTCCATAGAGCTCTATAAGCATATGGTTCTGATGTTAGAAGGCTCTATTTTGTAATCCAAACTTGCTGCTTTCCATAGAGCTCTATAAGCATATGGTTCTGATGTTAGAAGACTCTCTTTTGTAATCCAAATCTGCGGCTTTCCATAGAGCTCTATAAGCATATGGTTCTTATGTTAGAAGGCTCTCTTTTGTAATCCAAACTTGCTACTTTCCATAGAGCTCTATAAGCATATGGTTCTGATGTTAGAAGACTCTTTTGTAATCCAAAACTGCGGCTTTCCATAGAGCTCTTTAAGCATATGGTTCTGATGTTAGAGACTCTTTTGTAATCCAAACTTGCTGCTTTCCATAGCGCTCTATAAGCATATGGTTCTGATGTTAGAAGACTCTTTTGTAATCCAAACTTGCTGCTTTCCATAGCGCTCTATAAGCATATGGTTCTGATGTTAGAAGGCTCTTTTGTAATCCAAACTTGCTGCTTTCCATAGCGCTCTATAAGCATATGGTTCTGATGTTAGAAGGCTCTTTTGTAATCCAAACTTGCTGCTTTCCATAGCGCTCTATAAGCATATGGTTCTGATGTTAGAAGGCTCTTTTGTAATCCAAACTTGCTGCTTTCCATAGCGCTCTATAAGCATATGGTTCTGATGTTAGAAGACTCTTTTGTAATCCAAACTTGCTGCTTTCCATAGCGCTCTATAAGCATATGGTTCTGATGTTAGAAGGCTCTTTTGTAATCCAAACTTGCTGCTTTCCATAGCGCTCTACAAGCATATGGTTCTGATGTTAGAAGACTCTTTTGTAATCCAAAACTGCGGATTTCCATAGAGCTCTATAAGCATATGGTTCTGATGTTAGAAGACTCCATTTTGTAATCCAAACTTGCTGCTTTCCATAGCGCTCTATAAGCATATGGTTCTGATGTTAGAAGACTCTTTTGTAATCCAAAACTGCTGCTTTCCACAGAGCTCTACAAGCATATGGTTCTGATGTTAGAAGATTCTTTTGTAATCCAAAACTGCGGCTTTCCATAGAACTCTATAAGCATATGGTTCTGATGTTAGAAGACTCTCTTTTGTAATCCAAACTTGCTGCTTTCCATGGAGCTCTACAAGCATATGGTTCTGATGTTAGAAGACTCTTTTGTAATCCAAACTTGCTGCTTTCCATGGAGCTCTACAAGCATATGGTTGCCTTTTACACAGCATGGCCGAGCAACCTCGTGTGCATGGCCTTTTAGCAAGTTTCTCTTCAAAGAGTCCATCGCTCGTTGCCTCTCAGTCAGCAGTCATGTCTGTAAAGATACAGCTCTGCTCTGCAACAATATAAATGGGGTGAAATGATATCACACATGATTATTTTAATCACAATTTATTGCCCATTAACTGCTGCTTATCATTATCTCCTGCGTGGCCATTTTGTGTCAGCCACTGACTCTGCTCAGGGATTTCCAGCTGTCTCTTGGCATGTTCACTGTGAATATATTTTGATGTTTGCTTCTCGGGGGGATAGTCCATGCTGTAGCCTTTGCTCCCAGCGGTATGGACTCCCTTCTCAATCCGTTTCTCGCATTTCGGTGCAGCTCTTCCAACCCAGGACCTCGCAAGATCTCGCTGACTCCTCCAGCTCCAAGCTTCTCAGCTAGTGGGGATAGCAATCGGCCGCGTGTGTAACGATTCTTTCTGCATTGTGGGTGTAACATTTTGACTTGCCTGTCCTTGTTTGTATGTGCAAGACTATTAACAACGCGTGTGTAGAATAGATAGATAGATAGATAGATGCTATATATTACAATGACCTTCTGAATGATCAACTTGAAATGTAATCTCTTGACGTTTCGAACTAGATGCTCTAGTCTTCACTATATATTTGCATTTTAGTGCCGAAAAAGGGGAGGAGGAAATAGTTTATCTGAACTATACATTTAAGCATGTAGCATGTAAGATTTTTAATGACTAATGGCGACATTATTGTTGATGGTTTCTGTGAGTCCAGAATACATGTGGTGTAGGTTTATAGCTGTTCTCTCCCATTGTAGTGTAAAGGCCTGTCCATACTGCACAAGCCTATGCACATTGGTCGCCTCCAAACTGAATTCATGTTAAAATAATGCGCATTATTCTGGTCCACCTCGATGGGTGGTTGAGTCGAATCAGAACAGCAAATTAAAGTGTTCAAATAACTACGAGAGTGTGTGTTTAAAAGAATTTCATTCACTCACTTCTTCGTGATGCTGCAGTTGGAAACTTTGAGCTATAGTTGTCTTATACATCTGTGGCCTGCAGCCAAACTAGCCAGCTAGCTAGCTAGACCAACTACACAGCTAGAGTAACTGTTGCTATGTTTATACACCCTGCATCTGGGCTTCTGAAGTTCGTGCAGTCACAACCTTCATTGGCTCTATCTTTCCCTCAGCTCTCTCCTCTTTCTTCTCTGCAGGAAATGTTTCCTGCGCATCTGTAGGCTGTAGCTGATCAGCAAGAAAAGGACGCAAAAACAAACTCCATCTCAACTACGGCTACAGTATATGATTTTGACTGACTTTGCTAGGCTTTATTTGGACCGCTTTATTTTGGTGGATGCGACGAACGCTCATTGAGTTTCCCCCCCCCTAGGACCCAACGTGCATTGATGCATATCAGGTTAGGTAAAGTGTGAACAGGCCTCAAGTCTGTCCGGCATGTGTGGCACTAAAAGGCACTGCAGGGACACTATTGAGACACATGCTAATTGCTTTTTATGGACGAAACCCTGCCTCATAGGTGGTCTGTGCATATATTTGCTAAGTATAAGAGTGACTGTTGACAGTTGTACTGTTTGTGATTGAGTAGTTTGTTGTTGTTGTTTTGTTTCGTTCTTCTGTGCAGCAAAACTCCAGAAGCAGTTCTGTGGAGGTAGACCAGAATCTGAAGAAGTCCCTCGCCCGCCAGCATGTCAAGGATATCATGGACTACACCAAACAGATCCACAGCAAAGACAGGGAACTGGCAATGCTCAAGAAGAAGTTGGGAAAGGTAAGGCTGGGCAAATATTATAGTTTGCCTTGAGGGGCTAATGCCCTAGATTTCTTGCCTCAATTGCTTCTTGCCCTAGCTCTTGCCCTAGCCCTTGCCCTAGCTCTTGCCCTAGTACCAATCTCTTGCCTCACCTCTGTCCTATGCCCCTAAAGGCCTTGTCTCACCACAAGCTTTCTTCTTCTAGTTGAAGTACTAATCCTCTACTTCCTAGACCACACCCAGTTTGGATCAGCCACATCCACAGATGTTCAGCGAGAGGTATACTCTGGCAATATACTTCGACTTGTTCCCACTGCAAGATTTTTTTGTAGTCCAATTTGTTGTGAGACACCTTCCCTCATCACCACACGACACAAAAGTAGATTGCCCGGCAGGCACACAGGAAAGGGGAGGAGCATTTTCTGTGCAGACACACAGCACCATATTTCCTCGATGATCTTCGATTAGACCGCATACCATTTACTATGTAGTAGCACGCGCCCTTGATTGGACCATGCATCATTCACTAGCTTGAATGTAGTAGCACGTGCCCTTGATTAGACCATGTACCATTCACTAGCTTGAATGTAGTAGCACGCGCCCTTGATTAGACCATGCATCATTCACTAGCTTGAATGTAGTAGCACGCGCCCTTGATTAGACCATGCACCATTCACTAGCTTGAATATAGTAGCACGTGCCTTGATTAGACCACGCAACAACGGGACATATGAAAGCTTTGGAGAAAGTGCTCTGTTTGGAGCGGGTGAAGAGAGCTTACCAATCTGACACCACTGAAGTGATGATCAAATCCTTCAAAAGTTGCGGCATTTCAGTCGGGCCACATGATGACAGCATTCGCTGTTCAAAGCCCACGCAAGTCACAGAAAGTGCTGCAGGAAATATCACCAGCGAGTCGACCAAACTCCACAGAGAAGTGGTGGGGGAGATCGACGATGACGATCCCATCGTACATGACAAGACGACTACGAGTAAGACAAGACTAAAATAGAGGACACTAGCTCTAGCACGGACACTGCTATTATCAATAGTTTGTCACCGGTTTGAGAATGGGATGGTCTGTTGCTACGAATGTGCACATGCCTCTTAATAAGCACACCCTCGATTAGTGCGTGCAGCAGCGTAGGCAGGTCATGGAATGAATAAACAGGAATGAATAAACAGTGCAATTCAAGGAAATATGGCAACAGCATAGAGGAGGCTCTCAGTTGCGTGCTGCAGCAAGCCAATAATGTGTGTGTGTGTTGTTGTTGTTGTTGTTGATGTTTGCAAGCTTGTGAGGTTGACATAGAAAATGGAATGGCCCGATATGTTCTAATTGTTGCTGAGCACAAACGAATTGTTTCCTGTCTGGCCCAAGCTGTGGAGAGGGTCTGGGAAATGTGCTCCTTGGGTTGATGTCTCCATTGATCTGTGTGAATTGGTCCGTTTGTGTCTTTCCCCCTCTTAGCTTGAAGTGGCTGTCTTGGGTCATTCAGAGCCTACCCAAGACCTGGAGAAGAAAGTCAAGTCGATGTCCATGGACAAGCTGCAGATGGAGAAACTCATGGCCAAAATCTATTGTGTGAGTTGCAGTTTTAATTTCGGTGGTCGTGGGGGGAAATGGTTAGGAGATGGTTGAAGGGACTCTGATGTACATGTATGATGGAGACCATCTCTGTAGTGCACATGTTGTCGGTGACATTTCTGCTCTGCTTGTTCTCTTGTTCCCTCCCTCATCCCCCCCCCCCCCCTCCCTCCCCTCCCCTTTCTCGTCATTTTCTCCACCTTCTCCTCCTTCATTACAAACCTTCACTGAGTTTCCATGACAACAACACACAGAGTCAAGTGCTCTAGTACTTTCAAGCATCACACTGTGCACGCAACAGAAGCCTAGTCCCCATCGTGTGAAAGGATCACAGTGTGAGGGAGGGAGGGAGGGTCAAAGTTCAATAGTTTTTGTTGTTTACCCTTTTCCTGGCACACCGCGTGTATTTTTTTCCAACGACATCATAGGACACTTTCACTAGCAGATCTCTGACACTCTTCTTGGTCCTCTCGCTCAATCACCGACTTCAGCTTCCCCTCGGACTGAGTACTGATTACCTACCTAGTGGTAGACACACACCATACTATCTATGCACTGTCCACACATACAGTGCACCACACTGCCTACACACACCACAACACACCACACTGTCACACACCACACTGTCAACACACCACACACTTGTCACACACCACACTGTCAACACACTGTCACACGCACACACTGTCACACGCACACACACACACACACACTGTGAACACACTACACTACTCAACATACCACACTCACTGTCAACACACCACACACTTGTCACACACCACACTGTCAACACACTGTCACACACACACACTGTCACATTGTCAACATACACCACACACTGGCAACACACACCACACTGTCCACACACATACTACACTGTTAATACACACACACATACACATCATACTGTCCACACACACACACACTACACTATCAACACATTCTGTCAACACATACCACACTGTTAACACACATACACACCACACTATCCACACACACCACACTGTCCACACACACCACGCTTGCTTTAGGGCACAGTCTTACTGGTGTCTATGAGCATTAATTAGAAAAACTTCCAACAGCTTGATGTTATAAGGAGTCTATTTCCCCTTCTTGTCTTGAAGCATTTGTAGAGCAAACTCTCATCCTCTGCCCCCAAATCTCGCAGACATCTGTTCTAGGCAAGAGACCACGAACTCCATGAGGTCTGCACATCAATCTCTATGAACTTCTTCAAATCTTGTCTTAAAACGCAACACACTGTGAGCTTGATGACACATACCTCCTGGGATGTATAGCCACACATGGTACTGTGTGTGCATGTGCTGTCGGCACCAATGGCTGCAGCCTCATGTGCGAGTGCCGAGGGTGAGGGTGTGGGGACAGCACATGTGAGGGTGTGGGGACAGCACTTGCCTTCCCCGACCACCCTTCAGGCTAGTTCACATTGTATGATGCGAGCTCTTACGAAACACCAAGCTGCTCACAATATGCTCGTCAATAAGTGTTATGAACTTTGATTGCGATATTAAGCACACTCTCTAGTGACGGGTAGTGGATATGGAAGTTGCTAGTCCAGCGATGAGGAACTTGGACCTGCTTTGGTTAGTGAGGAGGAGGAGCATGTGGGGGACTTAGACTTTTTCCCCTTTCCCCCCTTTTTCTTCCTTCATTGTAGACAACATCAAGTGAACCACAAGCTCCTCAAAGCATGTTAGACACCTCCTATATGCAACAGGGTTATCTTTATGGTCTTGGGTTGTTTTTTCATCTAAACCACATCAATCTCAAATGAGGCACGCCAGTCTGTCATGACTGATGCTAGAGTATAACTTTGGGGCTATCCGACGTGTCGCAGAACTATAGTAGAGGTCAAAAAAACATGCCGGTTGCGTTTATTTTGAACGCACGTAGACACTTACCTTTTCCAACCGTTACTAAAATTAACAACCAATGCTAATAAACGGTTAACGTTTACGCGACTTTTGGCTGCAGCGATGCTGACTAAAAGGTCATTGTGTCTGCGCAGCCTTCCTAAGGTCACCAAAGCGCACAAGATTTGTGCCACGTGGTAAGTTATTTTTTAGCTGCTGGGACTCGTCTTTGCTTCAAGCTTTTGAAAGGATGTTTGACAGCTCCTGTTCTACCAACATACATGTAAGTTGTCTAAAAGATATCACGATGAAAAACATTGAGTAGATTCTGTGTGTGATTGTGATATAAGTCAAGGCCTCTTTTCAGCTAGTAGCTGGGCTTTCACAGGTTTGTAAGTCATAGCTTCTGTACTAGCTAACATTTGCAAGCCTTTTTTCCTTATTTAGTTGTTCCATAAGAAAGGATTCGATAGCTAAACTTTATCTTGACTAGAGGATAGTTTGTATATCAGCATTCGTATTATTGCAGCATTGAGTTTGTTTAGATTTTTATAGAAGAGGAAGATAGTGGGAGAGGAAAAATGTAGATAGCCTTTTTCGTAAGGTTATTTGAACATGCTGATTTGATTGGCAACTAATAAGTAGGTAGGATTTTAGTGTAGGTAGGATTTTGGTGATGACCCCTTAGTTCACCAATTAACCCTTCCAAGATCTCCACCAACATGTGTCCAAGTTTTTCCTGTCTAACCACATTCCACCAATCTGTTGACACATTTGGGAGATGGATAAAAAAATTAAAAAAAGTGGTTATGCATCCAAAATGAATGATGTTATTGGACAATGTGATTGTTGTATTTCTTTGGCATATGTATAATAGAATGTTCTTCGTTGGAGAAGAAGAGGGAGCTAACCCACCGTGTGCCACTTCTGGAGAACAGGTTGGCTCCGGTAACTCCCCCAATGCCTCAGCCTTCACCAGTTTGTCATCAAGGTTCAATGAAGTTGGCATCCCATTGCTCAACCTACCTTAGTGCCCGGTCCTTTCACACCGTGATTTGAAGGTGGTCACTCAAAAGCACTATTACCAATAATTCTGAACATTATTCTCAATTCAGAGGAATTTTTTTTGCACAACAAAGAATTAAACAATTGAAACAACATTTTATAATCATGGAGTTATCAGGTGGAAAACAAAATAAAGGCAGCAGCGATTATATAAAATCAAAATAATAATAATAATAATAATAATAGTAATAGTAATAGTTGTAGTAGTAGTAGTAGTAGTAGTAGTAATAGTAATAATAATAATAATAATAATAATAATAATAATAATAATAATAATAATAATAATAATAATAATTATTATTATTATTATTATTATTATTATAATTATAATAAATAAATTAAAAAAATTTTAATTAAAAAGTTTCTGACGCTCATCTATACTGTTTCGCATAGGAGGGCTAGGATTGTCTTCTCTTAGTTCTAGAACCTTAATTCTTCCCACCTGAAGTAGTGCAAGTCCCCTGTTCCATGCAATTGAGCGTCAGTCTCAGTGAGAGCACAGCAGTGCTGTTGACATCTGTCTTCTACCTGAAGCACTTATACTATCAAGCGTAGGTCTCCACACCTCTAGCTTGCTATCTGCATTTATAGCAGGAAAAAGGTGTGGAAGCCTACGCTCGACTGTGGAACAAAAGTGCTTCAGGTAGGAGACGGACGCTTGACTGAAGTACGGAACAGGAGGCCTAGACTAGACTGCTTACTTGAGGTGGGAAGAGTGAAGGCTCTGGAAGGAAGGGAAGACTTGAAAGACGCACACTACGCAACTGAGGCTCGTTACTAGCGCACAGACACTTCTTTTTTTAATTGCGAAGCGCTTGCACTTCAGCACCGCTAAGTGGACCGTATTACCGCTTGTTTCCATTGCGCTGGTTAGCGTTGATGGTGAGAATTTATTTGCATTCACGGTATGCATTTTTTAACGTTGGTGAGAATTTATTTGCATTCACGGTATGCATTTTTTAACGTACGCAATGCAAACGCCATGGTTTTTTTGCTTGTACTATAGTGTGCACATTATAATAGTAAGCCAGCATTTTGTGTGTGTATGTGTGTGCATGTGTGAGTGGACAAGGGAGTTTCTAGAGCCAGTGATACTTTTGAGAACGTGCATTCGCTCCCTTACTGTAGATGTCCAGTGATGCTGAGGACAACCTCTGGGTGTGTTCAAAGTTGGGCTTAGTGCTAGGATTAAGAGAGCAACCTTCTTCAGACATCCCATGGATCTCCCGAAATTGTCAACAGACCACTAAACATTATTCCTGATGAAGGCTATAGCATCTAGTCGAAATGTCGAGAGAGTACAATTTCAAGTTGATTATTGAGAAGGTCATTGTAATGTTATCATGTTAACTGAGAGTTCATTGAGACTCAACATCCTGCCACGTGCACCACTTACTGTATCACCGAGGAAAGAGCCACTCCGGAAAAGAAGCACTCCTTGGCATGCCGAACTTCCAGCTCTAACTCTGACAACCGTCCTGCATACAAACTCTTGTCTTCTGGTTATCTTTGCGGGTAGTTGGTGATGGTGGAAGAGGTTTCCCTTCTGTGTGCAAGGATATCACGGCCAGTTTCTTTGGTTCTTCACACCGATGCCTCTTCTGTGGAGCTTGCACGTACAAGCTCCGCTAAAATGATGATGAGCTGCTAGTTATGTGTGTACCTTTTATGCATTGGCCAGGTCCAACAATGCATGACAATGGACGGTGACTGGTGTGCTCCTCCCACAGATGCTGTTGGCATGTTTGAACTGAGTGTACAACATTGACGAAGACCTTCCCAGCGTGTGTGCTTCTTCTCCGTGCGTGGTGGTATCTGTCGTCATCCTGGAGTTGAGTCAGCGCCTCTTTCCTCACAATGCCATCCACTTGGCTTTGGCCAATGCAAAGATGTCAGAGCGGATAAGTCATTGAGATTCTCGGCTGCTGAGTTCTTTGGAATGAGGTAGATTTCCTCCTCCCCCCTCCCCTCTTCTCCAAGCTGGACGCTGCAGGCACTTCTTCTGAAGACCAGAAGACGCTAACGTCCTGAAGGGAACCCTGTAGGGAGGGGTTCCATCTCAGGACCAAGTGTTCAACCAATGGGGCTGGGTGCTGATGGCGACTAGTCGGACATAAATGTTCCGGTGTTCTTGGCACGCTCATTTTGCTGCCTTTGATAGCTTAAACTCTGACCTTTTTTTGCACTTCTCTTTGCTGTCGTACCTGGCCTGGGTTTGTTTCGCGTCTTAGAACTTGCTCTCGCTGGTGTTCTTTGTGTTTCTCCTTGGGCTTCATTTTCTCTTGTGTTAGTGGCAAGGTTCTGTCACGTCTGCTGTTCACTTATTACCTCCAACCTTCCTCCATCTTCCTCCTTCTTGCTCAGACATTGCCTCTCCTCCTACCCTCTCTCTCACTCAGCCATTGCCTCCTCCCCCCTCTCTCTCACTCAGCCATTGTCTCTCCTCTTATCCTCTCTCTCACTCAGCCATTGCCTCCTCCCCCCTCTCTCTCACTCAGCCATTGCCTCTCCTCCTACCCTCTCTCTCACTCAGCCATTGCCTCTCCTCTTATCCTCTCTCTCACTCAGCCATTGCCTCTCCTCTTATCCTCTCTCTCACTCAGCCATTGCCTTTCCTCTCTCTCACTCAGCCATTGCCTCTCCTCCTACCCTCTCTCTCTCTCAGCCATTGCCTCTCCTCTTATCCTCTCTCTCACTCAGCCATTGCCTCTCCTCCTACCTCTCTCTCTCTCACTCATTGCCTCTCCTCCTACCCTCTCTCTCTCTCACTCATTGCCTCCTACCCTCTCTCTCACTCAGCCATTGCCTCTCCTCCTACCCTCTCTCTCACTCAGCCATTGCCTCTCCTCCTACCCTCTCTCTCACTCAGCCATTGCCTCTCCTCCTACCCTCTCTCTCACTCAGCCATTGCCTCTCCTCTTATCCTCTCTCTCACTCAGCCATTGCCTCTCCTCCTACCCTCTCTCTCACTCAGCCATTACTTATCTTCTTCCCCCCCCCCCTTATCTTCTTCCCCCCCCAACCCCCACCCTTATCTTCTTCCCCCCCCACCCCAACCCCCACCATGCAGCACCTGCCAAATGTGCCTCATTGCTTCTCTTCCCTACAGAACCTGCCAGATGCGATCGACATGGAAAATCTCTCTCAGAAGGACCTTTCCAGCAACTTGATGAAGGTGACGGACATAACGGCTGAGAACCAGGCTCTGCAGGACCAGCTGCAGATACTGCAGCTGCAGTTGGCCTCTCTCGACGCCCGCAAAGTCAAAGAAAAGAAGGAAGAGGGGGAGGCTGTTGATGGAGAGTCTCCTTCCCGGAAATCCCTACTGAGGGAAAAAGATGTACTCATTTCCGAGAATGAGCGACTCAAGAGCCTTGCTCAGTCGGCCTCCAAGGTATTGAGAGAACGTCATGTCACTGGTCTGG
The DNA here is from genome assembly GCA_028752905.1 of Cladorhizidae sp. MBARI D1340-BT2. Taxonomy (NCBI): domain Eukaryota; kingdom Metazoa; phylum Porifera; class Demospongiae; order Poecilosclerida; family Cladorhizidae; species Cladorhizidae sp. MBARI D1340-BT2. The sequence goes on from JAQNBH010000009.1 coordinate 14,841,819, forward strand.
GTGTATGCACATGTACAGCTTTGTGCTAACCTCACTGGTCTGGGTGTAAGCACATGTACAGCCTTTGTGCTAACCTCACTGGTCTGGGTGTATGCACATGTACAGCTTTGTGCTAACCTCACTGGTCTGGGTGTAAGCACATGTACAGCCTTTGTGCTAACCTCACTGGTCTGGGTGTATACACATGTAGAGCCTTTGTGCTAACCTCACTGGTCTGGGTGTATGCACATGTACAGTCTTTGTGCTAACCTCACTGGTCTGGGTGTATGCACATGTACAGCCTTTGTGCTAACCTCACTGGTCTGGGTGTATGCACATGTACAGTCTTTGTGCTAACCTCACTGGTCTGGGTGTATGCACATGTACAGCCTTTGTGCTAACCTCACTGGTCTGGATGTATGCACATGTACAGTCTTTGTGCTAACCTCACTGGTCTGGGTGTATGCACATGTACAGTCTTTGTGCTAACCTCACTGGTCTGGGTGTATACACATGTAGAGCCTTTGTGCTAACCTCACTGGTCTGGGTGTAAGCACATGTACAACATTTGTGCTAACCTCACTGGTCTGGGTGTATGCACATGTACAGCCTTTGTGCTAACCTCACTGGTCTGGATGTATGCACATGTACAGTCTTTGTGCTAACCTCACTGGTCTGGGTGTATGCACATGTACAGCCTTTGTGCTAACCTCACTGGTCTGGATGTATGCACATGTACAGCCTTTGTGCTAACCTCACTGGTCTGGGTGTATGCACATGTACAGCCTTTGTGCTAACCTCACTGGTCTGGATGTATGCACATGTACAGCCTTTGTGCTAACCTCACTGGTCTGGGTGTATGCACATGTACAGTCTTTGTGCTAACCTCACTGGTCTGGATGTATGCACATGTACAGTCTTTGTGCTAACCTCACTGGTCTGGGTGTATGCACATGTACAGCCTTTGTGCTAACCTCACTGGTCTGGGTGTATGCACATGTACAGCCTTTGTGCTAACCTCACTGGTCTGGGTGTATGCACATGTACAGTCTTTGTGCTAACCTCACTGGTCTGGATGTATGCACATGTACAGTCTTTGTGCTAACCTCACTGGTCTGGGTGTATGCACATGTACAGCCTTTGTGCTAACCTCACTGGTCTGGGTGTATGCACATGTACAGCCTTTGTGCTAACCTCACTGGTCTGGGTGTATGCACATGTACAGTCTTTGTGCTAACCTCACTGGTCTGGGTGTATGCACATGTACAGCCTTTGTGCTAACCTCACTGGTCTTGGTGTATGCACATGTACAGCCTTTGTGCTAACCTCACTGGTCTGGGTGTATGCACATGTACATCCTTTGTGCTAACCTCACTGGTCTGGATGTATGCACATGTACCGTCTTTGTGCTAACCTCACTGGTCTGGGCGTAAGCACATGTACAGCCTTCGTGCTAGAGGAATCAAACGCGTCCTGTTGCCACAATGTTTTCCAGGATATCCCAGTGTACTTGGGGCTCTTCTGTGGATCCCTATTGAGGGTGATTGACTATACACAGCATTGATCCCAGAATTAGGGCTAGGGGGTATTCTGGGACTATTGCTATTCTGAGGCTAGGGATAGTCTAGTGCCTGGGGCTAGCAGTATCCCAGGATGTTCCTAGGATATTCCCAGGATATTCCCAAGTAGCTATAAATATTCCAAGTTTCATGCTGTATAGTCAGCCCCCCTCACTAGTGACATTGCAGGGTGGTCTCAAGTGTTCCAGGAGTTTTGCACACTGGGCACCCCTCAGAGCAATGGCCACAGTATATTGTATATATCTGACTCTATTTAATAATCATCATCCACGAATTTCAAAAATTCACTTCGTCTGTGAAGTATTAGAGCACCAAGTGCACTGATGAACTCTGTATTGTATGTCGTGTACGTACTCCATACCTGGCACTCTCCTTCGTTGTGCAGTTGGAGGCGGAGACTTTCACGTTGAATGAGTCCGTAGTCCACCTGGAGGGCACCAACACTTCCCTGGAGCAGCACAACCATGAGTTGAGGCAGAAGCTCCAGATCTCCAGTATGGCTGTGAAGGAGTTGGAGGGGTCGCTTGAGCTGGCTGGGGAGCTGGAGAAGGAGTTGAATGCTTTGAAAGATGAGGCCAGGTTGAAAGGGGAGCACGTCTCTATTCTAAAGATGGTGAGTTTTTTTAGTTTTTTTTAGGAAAAGGAGCACATACCACATGCCATCCAGTTCTGGTCTACCTTTAGCCCTAATCTTAGCCCTAGTCTTACCCTAGTCTTAGCCCTAGTCTTAGCCCTAGTCTTACCCTAGTCTTAGTCCTAGTCTTACCCTAGTCTTAGCCAAAGTCTTAGCCCTAGTCTTACCCTAGTCTTAGTCCTAGTCTTACCCTAGTCTTAGCCAAAGTCTTAGCCCTAGTCTTACCCTAGCCTTAGCCCTAGTCTTACCCTAGTCTTACCCTAGTCTTAGCCCTAGTCTTACCCTAGTCTTACCCTAGTCTTACCCTAGTCTTAGCCCTAGTCTTACCCTAGTCTTAGCCCTAGTCTTAGCCCTAGTCTTAGCCCTAGTCTTACCCTAGTCTTAGCCCTAGTCTTACCCTTACCCTAGTCTTACCCTAGTCTTACCCTAGTCTTAGCCCTAGTCTTACCCTAGTCTTAGCCCTGGTCTTACCCTAGTCTTAGCCTAGTATTAGCCCTAGTCTTAGCCCTAGTCTTAGCCCTAGTCTTAGCCCTAGTCTTAGCCCTAATCTTACCCTAGTCTTAGCCCTAGTCTTAGCCCTAGTCTTACCCTAGTCTTAGCCCTAGCCTTAGCCCTATCATTTAGCCCTATTACTTAGCTCTAGCCATAGACCTGGTCTTAGCCTATACAGACCTAGCATTACCTATACTTACATGTAGCTCCCTAGCCTTAGACATGGCCGTACCTCTATACTTACATGTAGCTCCCTAGCCTTAGACATGGCCTTACCTCTATACTTACATGTAGCTCCCTAGCCTTAGACATGGCCTTACCTCTATACTTACATGTAGCTCCCTAGCCTTAGACATGGCCTTACCTCTATACTTACATGTAGCTCCCTAGCCTTAGACATGGCCTTACCTCTATACTTACATGTAGCTCCCTAGCCTTAGACATGGCCGTACCTCTATACTTACATGTAGCTCCCTAGCCTTAGACATGGCCTTACCTCTATACTTACATGTAGCTCCCTAGCCTTAGACATGGCCGTACCTCTATACTTACATGTACATGTAGCTCCCTAGCCTTAGACATGGCCGTACCTCTATACTTACATGTAGCTCCCTAGCCTTAGACATGGCCTTACCTCTATACTTACATGTAGCTCCCTAGCCTTAGACATGGCCGTACCTCTATACTTACATGTAGCTCCCTAGCCTTAGACATGGCCTTACCTTCTATACTTACATGTAGCTCCCTAGCCTTAGACATGGCCTTACCTCTATACTTACATGTAGATCCCTAGCCTTAGACATGGCCGTACCTCTATACTTACATGTACAGCTCCCTAGCCTTAGACATGGCCTTACCTCTATACTTACATGTAGCTCCCTAGCCTTAGACATGGCCTTACCTCTATACTTACATGTAGCTCCCTAGCCTTAGACGTGGCCTTACCTCTATACTTACATGTAGCTCCCTAGCCTTAGACATGGCCTTACCTCTATACTTACATGTAGCTCCCTAGCCTTAGACATGGCCTTACCTCTATACTTACATGTAGCTCCCTAGCCTTAGACATGGCCGTACCTCTATACTTACATGTAGCTCCCTAGCCTTAGACATGGCCTTACCTCTATACTTACATGTAGCTCCCTAGCCTTAGACATGGCCTTACCTCTATACTTACATGTAGCTCCCTAGCCTTAGACATGGCCTTACCTCTATACTTACATGTAGCTCCCTAGCCTTAGACATGGCCTTACCTCTATACTTACATGTAGCTCCCTAGCCTTAGACATGGCCTTACCTCTATACTTACATGTAGCTCCCTAGCCTTAGACATGGCCTTACCTCTATACTTACATGTAGCTCCCTAGCCTTAGACATGGCCTTACCTTCTATACTTACATGTAGCTCCCTAGCCTTAGACATGGCCTTACCTCTATACTTACATGTAGCTCCCTAGCCTTAGACATGGCCTTACCTCTATACTTACATGTAGCTCCCTAGCCTTAGACATGGCCTTACCTCTATACTTACATGTAGCTCCTTAGCCTTAGACATGGCCTAACCTCTATACTTACATGTAGCTCCCTAGCCTTAGACATGGCCTTACCTCTATACTTACATGTAGCTCCCTAGCCTTAGACATGGCCTTACCTCTATACTTACATGTAGCTCCTTAGCCTTAGACATGGCCTTACCTCTATACTTACATGTAGCTCCCTAGCCTTAGACGTGGCCGTACCTCTATACTTACATGTAGCTCCCTAGCCTTAGACGTGGCCGTACCTCTATACTTACATGTAGCTCCCTAGCCTTAGACGTGGCCTTACCTCTATACTTACATTTAGCTCCCTAGCCTTAGACATGGCCTTACCTCTATACTTACATGTAGCTCCCTAGCCTTAGACATGGCCTTACCTCTATACTTACATGTAGCTCCCTAGCCTTAGATGGCCTTACCTCTATACTTACATGTAGCTCCCTAGCCTTAGACATGGCCGTACCTCTATACTTACATGTAGCTCCCTAGCCTTAGACATGGCCGTACCTCTGTACTTAGACCTAGCCTTACTCCTGTACTTAGACCTGAGCATGCTCTCATTGTTTTCAGTCGGTGTACATGCACAGTATGAACATGCACTGTATGTGCCATCACGTACTTAATAAATGTCGGGATGCAAAATGAATGGCAAATCATCAATGTTGGGGAAATGTTTTATGGGCGTTTCTGACTGATGGGCAGTGCCCAGTCTCAAGCTGCCCAGATAGGGGGTTTGGGTGCACAGGTAGTGTTCAGTGCCCAGTCTCAAGCTGCCCAGATAGGGGGTTTGGGTGCACAGGTAGTGTTCAGTGCCTGGTCTCAAGCTGCCCGGATAAGTGGGTTTGGGTGCACAGGCAGTGTTCAGTGCCTGGTCTCAAGCTGCCCAGATAAGGGGGTTTGACTGACTATAGAAAGGAGGTACTAACTATGTTCTGATTGAGGAGGTGCATGCAATTGTTTTTGGAAGGGGAAAAAAGAACAAGGTCAGTGACCATAACTGCAGCCTCCTTTCGGCCAATATTGCTGTTCCTGGAAGCTGCTTGCTGAGGAGGCCTGTATTGAGTTGAGGAGGCCTGCGCTGAGGAGAGGCACTTATGCCTATCTGGACTTATGCCTATCTGGAATCATCTGCTCTAGCTTTCATTTGCTTGCTTCAGTGTTTCTACCAAACTAAACCTTACCAAACCGCACCTTACCAAACCACACCTTACCAAACTGAACCTTACCAAACTGTACCTTACCAAACTGCACCTGACTGTGTTTGCATTCTCATGTGGGTGGGGTGGTTACAATTGTAGGGTGTTCCTATAGGCAGTTGGGAAACTGAGCTACTGTTTGTGAGAGGCTGTCCATTAGATATAACACGTAAGGTACCTAGTGTCTGGTAAACTGTGGAGTCGATCTTGCCATTCCACCTAATACACTGCACGGTACAATATTGCTGCTTACTGTTGCTATGGGGTGCCTTTTTTATGTGGTGTGCAGGAAGCTCAAGAGGCAGTCAGACAGCTCACAGGGAAGCAGATCGTCATCATCACATTGCAGGTACCTGCCTTAGTGCCTACAACAGGAATGTGTGTGTACACAGATGGGAATGTCTGCACTGGCAGCGGTGCCGAGTGCATTTTCCTTTCTTGATTATTGAGAGTTTTGTTTAACCCATTCTACCGAGAGTGCCTTCAGGTGTAAACTTGGATATCATTCACAGATTTTCCTAAATTACGCTAAATACCGGATATCCCCCCCTCCCCCACCTGCACATGCCCAGTAGACGATATACTGTAAAGTAGTCACAAAACTTGACACCTGGCTTGAGTGGGCGAATGAAAGTTTTTTTTAAGGGTTGGTGATCGCCACTTCCTTCATGAACGGTCATTTCCTGGCTTTTAATGAAGCCCTTCGGTGGTGCTGCACAGCTTACTGGAATTGCTCTGAATCTCTCTGTTCTATCTCTTGGGTGAGTTTCTTTGCTGTGGGTTTTGTTGTGGATATGAAGCGACGTAACGCTGTGAAGCTCTTGCTGTCGTGGAGCTGATATTCTTATAATTATGTGTAGTTGCATTCTAATGACACGAGATAAACTTTGTTCTTGACAAAAATAATTATAGCTGTAAATTATAGTATAGGTTGCCACAAGAAAAGTTGGCGATCAATTGGTTAATAATGAGTCTTTGTATGTACATTGAGCAACCAAGACCACGCCCCCTCGAGGACTGGTCCTGTTGCACAATCCCAGGATATCGAGCAAGGCCCAACTTTGGCCAGTAATGGATGGGAAGGAACCTTGTGCACAGCCCTAGCGAGTATTTGGTGAGCAATCTTCGTACATGCACTGATGGTCCTGGGATTGTCCACGGCATTGCTGGACTTTGTATGCACCCTGGACACCTCCATGCCCTCGAATTAACTCGCTTAATGTTGACTGGGTCGAGTCAAATGGTCTGCACTCTTGTTTAGACCATGCACGTCCACCCACATGTCCATTGCAATGCGCAGGATCGCAAATAGGAAGCAGACATTTGTAAGTGTCTTCAAGTATAACCTGTGCGAAGACTGGTCGAGAGCTGTCCACCTGAAGAGCAGGCAATGAAGTGTTTCTCAAATCCTTCTTAAAGCTGTGGCATTGTTCTGACGGCAGATTGCTCGGAAGATGACCTCGTCCTCTCAATCTGGAGGGCATGGCAGCCAGTGCAGCGGCAAGTGTCATCGGTAAGGGATGGCCAAAACTACATGCTGATGTGGAGAGAGAGAGCAGTGACGATGCCTTCACGAGGAATGAGGCTGGCCCTGAAAGGAAGAGGAAACTCTTAAGAGATGACAAATAGTAGTAGTTATCACTTCCTCATCGAAATCTGGAGATCTACGCACTTGCTCATATTGCACGTCAAAATACTACATCACACTATTGGTCTGTGCGTGGGGCCTCAAATACGACTCGCTGCTGGGAAGTCAAGGAATTAAGTAGTGTCATGTGATCAAATCGAGGATATACGCATGACATCATACTTTACAATGCTTGCATATCTTATATACTTGATCAAGGGGGGAGGAGGAGGGGGGGGGGAGGAAATGTTTAATTCTTCGTTCTCTGTATTCATTTTTCCTACGTACAGAAACAAGTCGAGCAGCTAATTAACGACATGAAGAAGAGTGATCAGAGATGCACGGAGCTCCAGGAAGCTCTGGACAAAAGTAAAAATGAGGTGAAGGCTTCCCCCCGGCCGGGAAGTAGCATTGGCACACAGGTCGACTGTGGCGGCGACAGGATGGGATGCGAAGAGCCGACACCATCTTCCTTGCTGCTGCTGAGATCACATGACACACTCGCACATGGTCTTAAACAGCAACCGCAGCATCCTGCAACGGCAACATCGACACGAACATCGGTGAGTCCTTTTACGAGACCCAGCTCTGGTGGGATGGTGAGGAAGGCGGCCGCGAAGGACCGGACAAAGCGCTCAAGGCACCACTCGCTCAGATCTCTGAGCCCCAGAACCAGCTCGGCAGACCCTCTGGACTCGAGTCTGGACCACGAGATGCGTGCTGCCGGCTTTGACGTCGACAATTCCTTTGAGAGCAGCGAGTGCGTGGGATTCAGCGATCCAAACTTGGACGGACCATTGTTGGATTCTGACCCTTCATTGGACGCAAAGGATGACGATGTAAGACAGAGAGGTGTGGCCGACAATACACTCTGCGGGATGGAGCCATCGAGCCGAACCATAGCCTGGGAGAAAACGGAGGAGGAGAAAGTGAGTGTGTTGAGTGTGAGAAGTGATGGTGGTGATTCTAACAGAGGGTTGTGCAAAGAGACCGACCACACTCCATCTACTGCAAACAGTATGAAGGAGGGACAGGGGTTACTCGAGGAGGGCGTGGTGGGAGGAAGAGAAGGGGACAGGCAGCAGAAACGGCCAGACGAGAAAGAGGACACAACAATTGTGAGTGGCCAACTCTTTCACGGTTCAGGCGGGAACCTTCTTTCTGCAATTGAACAAGGTGTGTGTGCATGTGTACTCTCTCTCTATATATATATACTGTGTGTACTTGTACATACAAGGATGTGTACATGTGCAATACAAGATTGAGTTGTCAAAGGTAACAAGAGGCAGTCTGACGATCCTTTACCAAATATACCGATTTTGCTTTTTGTCAGGTCCGTATATTGTAGATGGGTAGAAATATTGGCAATATTATATATATATATTTATTTAAGCTGATGAGCTACTGCTTGCATTTTGATATTACAGCTGAAAGTCACCACTCTAGTTTGAGTTTGTTGTCTTCTTTCTATTCTCTTGTTGTGTTGTTGTTTCTATATTATTATAGCTAGCTGTTGGTCAGCTAGGCACAAGGGAGTGCATTAGCACACACGAGGGTGTGTGTTAGCATTTCCTGATGTGTGACTTTATAAAAAGGACTGCCACTAGAAAGCCTCAAGCAAACTGCAATGTCAGTATCTCTAGTGGCAGCTTCTTGGCTGGATTTTGACTGCTAGCTTGCTAGCTTGCCTCGGATCCTTCGCTAAAGGTAGTAAACCAGCAGACCTATAAACCATAAAATGTGGGGGGGGGGGGGGGGGGGCATTCATCTTGAAAATCTATCTGCTATTTATCCTCCCCCTGCATGGCTTGCGTACAGTAAGTCACCGTAAAATATTTTAACGAGAATGACTCCAAATGTTCCAATGCATGTCCACGACTAAACTGTTTCTTGATTGCGGAAACTGTGCGGGTAAGGGTCGTCGATGATGCTGCATTCCCATGCTGCTTTAATAATCTGAAATGGGTAAAGGGTATTATTTTCAAGAACACGACTCGGTCAAGTTATGCTGTGCAGCTTAATTAAGTTTGGACTGGGCGGTCGGTTGATTTTTCCTCTCTGATGAATAATTCTCAAAGGATGAGCAAGAACAAGATAAATGTTGTTTATAGTAACGTCTGCTGGCTCTCGTTAGTTCTGGAGTTCTCTTCTGCAGCTCCTGCCGGGTCCTTGAAGGAGGCTGTAGTTGTTTTGTTAGTTCTGGAGTTCTCCTCTGCAGCTCCTTGAAGGAGGCTGTAGGAGATCCTTGACTGACTTAAAATAAATTTTTTTTAAACATGGCTAATTTTTTCATAACGTCAACATTACAATGTATAATAGTTGGGGGGAAATTAAAACAAGTTCTGGCTTGTGCTGACTTGTGCAGTGTACAATCAAGTTTTTAATAAGCGTGTTCATCTCTGCAGGTTGGGTGGTTTTTTTAATGTTTTAGGATTCTGTAAAACAACAACAAATTTATAAGTAGAAACAAAAATAATTTGTATACTAATTCCCTTCCTGAATTGCTGGAGCCCTGTGACTGTCGACATGATATTTCACTCGTTGGCCAATCATAACAACAATTAGACCCACCGGTAGCGGTGGGATTGCTTTGAAAAATGCTTTGAAAAAAAGTTGAAATTGTCGCTCATAAACTTGTGCACAACCGCATTAGTATTGGCTATCTTATTTTTGGAGGGACGAAGTGCGGGAACAATTCTGTAGTAGCTCACTAACTATGGTAGAGGTATTAGATACAGCTATTGGTAGAGGTGTAGAACAACCTGAAGTGTAGTAGCTCACTATATAACTATGGTAGAGGTATTAGATACAGCTATTGGTAGAGGTGTAGAACAACCTGAAGTGTAGTAGCTCACTATATAACTATGGTAGAGGTATTAGATACAGCTATTGGTAGAGGTGTAGAACAACCTGAAGTGTAGTAGCTCACTATATAACTATGGTAGAGGTATTAGATACAGCTATTGGTAGAGGTGTAGAACAACCTGAAGTATAGTAGCTCATTAACTATGGTAGAGGCAGCTATTGGTAGAGGTGTAGAACAACCTGAAGTGTTTTTTTTCCTTTCCCCATTTGGTATTGGTATGAGATGGCACAGGTTGTAGTGAAATTTGGTACATATATACTTAATACCAGATCTCACTACAAGCCATGCTATTTCATATACACGTCATGTATTGAACACAAAAGGGGAAATTATTGCTAATTTGATGACCCTTAATATATGCACTCCTTTTTAAAATCTGTGTACCGATTTGTGGATATGGTTATAAATGGTAAAGGGTCATCTAACTGGATGTTGTCTATGTGGCTCCGTCTTGTTAACTTTTTTTATTAAAAAAATTTTTTTTAATGTTGATCCAAATGAAGTTGTTGGCTTTTTAATTTCTCTTGTCTTATCTTATAGGGAGACCATTAGCTCCAGCCTCTTTCAAGGATGTGATAGTTTGCACATGGCAATTAGCTCCAGCCTCTTTCAAGGATGTGATAGTTGGCACATGGCAATTAGCTCCAGCCTTTTTCAAGGATGTGATAGTTTGCACATGACAGTTTGCACATGACAATTAGCTCCAGCCTCTTTCAAGGATGTGATAGTTTGCACATGGCAATTAGCTCCAGCAAGGACGTGATAGTTTGCACATGGCAATTAGCTCCAGCCTCTTTCAAGGATGTGATACAGTTGCACCTTATAATTCTGTACTGTAAATTTGCTGATTGGTCTCGGTCAGTATGAAAATTAAACTGGGAGGATTTAAATTTGGCAGAAAGTGTGAACAACTTGCACGGTGGAAGGCGGGCCACGTGCAAACAAGGTACCACCCTGTGTTGTCTGAACTCGTGGTTGAGACCAATGTTTGGAGGCACCTCATTCAGGACGATGTTTAACCCGAGGGTAGGAGAGAGGGAGTGAGTAGCGGCGAAGATGATCAGGACATGGTGGCACTGTTGCGAAGGAACACTACCGTTGACCATGTGTACCTCGGAAGGTTTCAGCTGCTTTTCTTTGTCTGGCCCTGATGAAGTCCTCGTTGGAAGCTTCTCTCCGGAAAATTACTCGGGATCAAGCACGATAAAATTAGCAAATCCCACCTACCAGTAACAATTAAATTATTGCAAAATGTTGGCCGAATTTTAATTTGGCAGTGTCTTCCCCAAACTGAATTTCTGGCCAAATTTCCTGGCCTAACAATAGTTAAAGACCTGTTCAGTAAACGAAATCTGATCACAGCAAATGCTGTTTTTAGTTTCTCTTTCTGAGAAGAACAAGATTGTCAGTAGATCAACTGATCACTCACTGGTTTTCTACATCTGGCTGGAGTGCAGAGGGCGAGACTTGTTTACTTGACGATCCTTACCAATTTCCCTTCCCACCCACCCATCCTGTAATCGACACACGTACATGAATTGGGATTCTGGTACTAAAACAGTACTTGGGGGGGGGATTAAATAGGTTCTTGGAGGCAAATTCCACACACCTTTAATGTTGACAAAAAAATATATTATTATGATGATGATTTATCATCATTGTTATTTAAAATTTACATATATTTTTTATTTAATGATTTATTTAAATATTTAAACAAGATTCATGGTCCAATTGATATGCAAGTTAAACAGATTTAATAGTCAATCTCCTGAGGTCCTCGCAGGAGCCTGTGGCAGAAGACGAGTTTCTGGGCTTTCTCAGAAACCACCATTTTGACTGCTAGCTGAATATATATTTTTAACTGCAGGACTCATCTATTTTTGAAGTGTGTATGTCAAACCATGTGGGTGGGAGTGCCACGCCCCTCACAGATATGGACATGTACGAGGACATGGACACCCATGCAGTGTGCTCTTGCTCTGCCACTTGCCACTACAATGGATGTGTGTGGTGTGTGTGTAATATGTGAAGTGTGCATGTAGACTGGTGTGAAGACGGGTTAGACTGGTCCCGGCCAACTTATGCATGTGGGATGTTCTCCCTCCAGACCTTGCCGAGGATTCGGATTCAGACGGGAGCCTCACGCCGCCCTCGGAGAGTGAGAAGGTGGGCATCTACATCGCAAAGTACTCGTACGTCCCGTACGAGATGAGTCCCAATCAGAACTTTGACCTGGAGCTGCAGCTGACCGCTGGCGACTACCTGTACGTGTATGGGGAGATGGACGACGACGGGTTCTACCACGGCCAGCTGCTGACGGGAGAGAGCGGCATGGTCCCGTCCAACTTCATAGAGAGAGTCATGGATGATGAGGGTGAGGAGAGAGGTGGAGAGTGTATTAATTCCATTCTTGTATGTCCTTCCTGAATGTTGAGGCTATTGTATGCCCAAAGATGGTAGTCTGTTACATGCCCAAATATGGTAGTCTGTTATATTTCCAAATATGGTAGATGTTATATGCCCTAATATGGTAGGCTGTTATACACCCAAATATAGTAGAATGTAATTTAGCGTGTTATAATTCCCATATACATATACTGTAGGATGTTATATGCCCTAATATGGTAGGCTGTTATATGCCCTAATATGGTAGAATGTAATTTAGCATGCTATAATTCCCATATACATATACTATAGGATGTTGTATGCCCAATTATGGTGATTAAAAAAAAAAATCTTCCTCAGAGCCTACTGTTCAGAAGTCTCAAGAAGTGCAGGCCAGTGAATTGCAGGACATCCAAGAAGCGGACGAAGAGGCATCGTCTAGGGGGGCAGGATCAATCCCACCCCCTCATGGACTCACTTTGGAGCGGCAGTTTGTGGAGGGAGGACAATACAGTGTAGCCATTCAGTGGGAGGTGCCATGCTCACTTCCCGAGAGGGCAACGGGATATGCCGTCTACGTGAATGGAGAGTTCAATTATGATGTGAGAGGCTCGGATCAGACTAGCGTGCTTCTCACTGGCATCCCCAGGAAACAGGTAAAGTGCAGATTTTTTCCTTACTTGGCCTTGGAGTAGCCTGTGCCAGGTAGAGCTCACTCAGCCCTGTGCCAGCTAGAGCAGCCTTGGAGTAGCTTGTGCCAGCTAGAGCTTACTCAGCCTTGGAGTAGCCTGTGCCAGCTAGAGCTTACTCAGCCTTGGAGTAGCCTGTGCCAGCTAGAGCTTACTCAGCCTTGGAGTAGCCTGAGCCAGCTAGAGCTTACTCAGCCTTGGAGTAGTCTGTGCCAGCTAGAGCTTACTCAGCCTTGGAGTAGCCTGTGCCAGCTAGAGCTTACTCTGCCTTGGAGTAGCCTGTGCCAGCTAGAGCTTACTCTGCCTTGGAGTAGCCTGTGCCAGCTAGAGCTTACTCTGCCTTGGAGTAGCCTGTGCCAGCTAGAGCTTACTCAGCCTTGGAGTAGCCTGTGCCAGCTAGAGCTTACTCAGCCTTGGAGTAGCCTGTGCCAGCTAGAGCTTACTCGCCAAGAGTAAAACAATTTGTGTTGACTACATCATTCCTGACTAATTTCTCTGTGTAAATTTCTCTGTGCAATTGTGTGTGATTTTCTCTTTGCGACGAAGGAATAATGCATTCCTGTTTTCTTCTTAGCTGGTGAAGATCTCTGTGCGTACTGTCAGCGAGGAAGGGGAGTCAACAGACCCTGCCAAACCAATCATCCTGAACCCTCGTGAGTCAGTTTACGGTAGATAATTTCCGTTCCACGCTACTGAGTAACGCCAGTTCCTGGCCGTGATGGTGCCGTTTCAATCACGGTGCCGTTTCACTACCCTTTTTTATTTTTATATTTTTTATAATTATTTAATTTTAATTTTATACCACATTTCTTTTTTACCCTCTTTGTAGTATGCCAGCAGGTGCTAATATATACAAACCATCCTCTTTGTAGTATGCCAGCTATAACTGCAGGTGCTAATATACAAACCATCCTCTTTGTAGTATATATGCCAGCTATAACTGTAGGTGCTAAAAAGAAACCATGATTTTGTGTGACAGGTATATATGTTCTTCCTCTGGGCTCACAAGTCAGCAGATGCTCCAGCACATCTCTGTCTTTCCATCTTGTCTTTTCCTATTGCATTCTTCCTTGCTTCCTCCTGCTTCTTCTTCCATCACCCCCCCCCCCTCTCCATCCATCTTTCTCCTCTCCACACCCACTCTCCTCCTTCATCTCCCCCTTCCCCTCTCACTGTCCAATGCAGAGTACCCGGGGGCACCCACCAATGTAAGCGTGAGTCGATCTGTGACCCCGTGCTGTCTGGCGGTGCACTGGACTCCCAGCCAATCCATGAAGGAAGGCAACCAAGTCAGCGGCTATGTCGTCTCACTCAACGAGCACAGGTGCGTGGAACTCGGAACCAGCCCCAGCTCGGTCAAGACCGTCTCCGCGCAAATATTTCATCACAGCGTGAAGGAATTCAAACTTAGCATCTTGAAGGACAAGACCATTCTACTAACTGTGCATGCCCTCACTGGTGATTACATGTCGTCTCCTTCGCTGCCCGTGATGATCTCGAGGGAGGATTTCCTGCACGTGTGTGGAGGTAACAGGACGGCTGTGGATGGGTCTGAACGTGCAAGTTCGGCAACTTCCCTGAGCAGCTTAGAAGATGAAGCGGAGGAGGAGAGGGTGGCGCACAGTCCGGCCACTGGGCTGTTTGGTAAAGGGGAGCGGTTCCATCCCAAGGAAGCGGGGATCGTGACCGTGGAGAGTAATGGGGTGCAGGATGAGACGACGTCAGCCAGTGGAAGAGAAAACGGACATGCTGGTACAATTACGATAGTTTTACATGTCATAAAACCAGGCGGGCAGTGTATATAATATAGTAGTAATAGAAAAGTACTGGGATGGCTAATCCTACTATAGTTAGTAGGACTAGCCATCCCAGTACTTTTCTATTACTACTATTCAATAGCTCTGCTTTAACACAGCATTGAGCACTATTTGTAGCCTTCATCAGCAAACTACCTTCTAAATAATATATATAATATATATATATATTATATATTAATATATATATATATATATATAATTGCTGCCATTGCTATGTAACCTCACCCCCATACATGTGTGGCCAAAATCGACCCTTTACCCAATACACAGTGCCCCACGGCAATTGCATGCATGTAAACGCTGGCTGTGAGTTCATCACTGCAATCGTAACCAGAATTTTTCTTGAGTTGGGGTTTTTTGGCCCTCGGGGGAGAGAAGAAAACCATCATGTTCACCTTTCCTGCACGCTAGCTAATCAACACTCAAGGGTGGTGTTAATTTCAAACTTATCAACGAACTTGACATAATAAAGTTACAATAACCTCATCAATAATAAACTTGAATCTGTACAATGAGAGTACAAATTCAAGTCGATTGTTGCGAAGGTTATTGTAATCTCATTGGTCTGTTTGTTGTTGTTGTTGTTGTTGCTAGGGGATGGGGTGGGATGCACACGCTGATCTCTCTTCCTCATTGGAACCTGCTTGTTTGCTTGCAGCTGCCAAGTTCTACAAAGCATTGGCTCACTACAATCCTGATCTGCAATCACCAAATAAGGAATTAGCTAATGAAGAACTGGCTTTTCTCGAGGACGACATCATCATTGTGAGTGTGAAGGAGGTATTATTCTCTGAAGAGTAACAGTGTGGCGTGTGTGTGGTGTGTGAGGCGTATGTGTGTGTCAATATAGTTTCATATTGTTTATCACTACCTACCATCCCTCTAGGCCGTCTAGGGGCATGCTATTGTCCCCCCAAACCCCATGGGGGGCATACTACATGTATTGTCCCACCAAACCCCATGGGGGGGGGCATGCCATTGTCCCCCCAAACCCCATAGGGGGGCATGCCATGAGCCTTTTAGGGGCATGCTATTGTCCCAACAAACCCCATGGGGGGAGGGACATGCCACGGGTCTTTGAGGGGCTTGTTATTGCCCCCACGAGCCCTGCAGTGACATTGCTAGCGGCACACTTTGTGTTGTTTCATTTCTCTTGGGGGGATATTTGTGATTCTGTTGCCAATCTCCCTCTCTCTCCCCCAAACCAGTGGGGAGTGTTGCATATGCCTCTGTCTGTCTGTTTGTTTGTTGTGTGTGTGTTGTTATTGATAGCAGTTGGTAATGTTGGGGAGTCACGTTGACGAGTTTCGAATTGTATCAAAGTAAAAGAGATCCTAAAAATATATTATTGCCACATTATTTGTTTTGGTAAGAAATCTCGTTAAGCTGATTGCCTGTGGTCGTCTGTATGTGTTGATCAAGTTATTGGAAGGGGAAGGTTCGTGAGGGCGTGACAGGAGGGGAGGAGAGGAGAGGAGGGATGAGAGAGGAGAGTTGCGAGGGAGGAGAGGAGAAAGTTGAAAGCAAGGGAGGGGACAGGAGAGGAGGAGTTTAGAGAGAGTTTGAGGTAGGGAGGGAGGGGTTATGGAAAGTTAGAGGAGGGAGGGGGTTATGGAAAGTTAGAGGAGGGAGGGGGGGGAGGTGAAAGTTTAATCCTAAACCAGATACATGGAGCTCTAGAATGAGTGATCGTAGGAATGCTGTGTTGTGTTTTTGCATTTCCTCTTGACTTGTGCACATGTTGAGCATGTGAGCAAGTGTGTGTGACTGTGCACATGTTGAGCATGTGAGCAAGTGTGTGTGTGACTGTGCACATGTTGAGCATGTGAGCAAGTGTGTGTATGACTATGCACATGTTGAGCATGTGAGCAAGTGTGTGTGACTGTGCACATGTTGAGCAAGGGTGCATGTAGCATTATGAAATGTCGTGGAAGTGTTAAACGTCTACATGGACAAGCAGGATGTATTCATTGTCTGTGGTTCTGCATGGCATGAGGAAGGTTCCTGGGTGTGTGTGGTTCCGTATGACGTGAGTGTCCCTCTCCTCCTCTCCCTCCTTTTGTGCAGTGTTTCACTCAAGTGGACGAGGATGGCTTCCTCATGGGAGAGCTAGACAGGAAGACCGGCTATGTCCCTAGCAACCTGGTGGAGGAAGTGACGGACGAGGAGGAGCTGGCTCAGATGAGAACCATTCTTCGGGAAAAGGGAACCTTGCGGCAAAGAGACGACAATGTCCAGTGTCAGAACATGAATGGCGGCCATGGCCTCCTGAATGTGGAGGGGCCAGAAGAGGACATGACTCACAAGATGAAGGCCATGTACGATTACGACCCAACCCAGGACTCGCCCAACCGGAACTCGGAGACAGAGTTGACCCTGACCGAGGGCGACATCATCACTGTCTTTGGCTGGGTTGATAGTGACGGCTATGTTAAGGTCAGTGTGGGTGAGGTGAGTGGGTGTGTCTTTGTAGCCACACCCACTCTTATTGAGGAGAACACTAACCATCGTACGTAGCCGCACAATTGCAATGAGTACCACTTTGCTGAACTACACTTATTATTTTCACAATCGGCTGCACAAACTACAGCCATTGCTCACAGTTGCCACAGCTGTGTGTGTGTGTGCACAAGCTCTGCATGTTTTCTTGAGACTTTGCAAATTGACTCGTCAATAAAGAGGATGCATACTGAGTTTACCAATGTGTGGCCCAGGAGCATAAAGACAATTTTTATTCTGACAAAGACAATCTAATATATGTAGTGCGGGGTGTCTCGCTAATCGACGAAGACGAGAGACACAAACTACTAGTCTTAAGCAAAACTTCTTAAATACATCTGGTAAAGTGTATATCAAAACATGTGACTATGACCATCAATCAGAATGACGTAAGTAACAATATGACGTAAGTTATAAGTTATGTTTGAGACATGTTACTAATTAATCGATCAGTAGGTCCACTACAATATATATCAGCACTCTGTTGGGAGAGTGCCTTCAAGCTGGTGTGGCATGCAGCAGCTTCTAAACACGCACATGCATAAACAGACAAGAACTTCCAATGTTGGTAGGGGTAAAATTAAATAAAGGAAGGGAGTTGGTGGGTGGGTGATTCCACACAGGATCACTGGGTACCTTGAGTTCCTAGCGGCAAATAGATAAAGAGTTCCACTTTAAAAAATGTAGATTAGGGAAGAAGCAGGTTATAGTATCGGTCGTCCTTATATTAACAGGTAAAGGATCATGTAAATGTTGGTTGTCTTTTTGTTTTTATATTAAAGAAAACTTGTTTCTAACGAGATGTTACTCAGTGTAACACCAGAGTCACATAAATGTTGCCATTTGTCAAGTTTATTCTAAATGCCTAAATATAATACACATAGGCACATGCATTATAAGTAGGGTTTTTTTCTGATTTTGTTGAAAGACTTCTGGGGAAACCAACTGATCACTTCTTGGTAAGAAAGGGTGCAGCTGTTGGTGACAGCTAAGTTCTATTAGTTATTGTCACAAGAATAAGCTTATGGGGAAACCAACTGATACACATGATCGTGCATTATAAGTATGCAGGTACAATAGTTGCCTGGTTTTGTTGAAGGTTGTTGGTAGCTGTTGTGACAAGACTTCTGGGGAAACCAAGTGTTCACTTCATGGAACGAAAAAGTGCATCTGCTTGCTGAGTCAGCTCTGTGCATGTGCACCGTGTTTGTGATCGACCCTTTGCCGATCTTTAGGTGTTCGGCTGAGTATTAGTGCTGAATCAAGAAACTGGTTAGTCATTGCAATGCAGTTTGGAGTCTTCTGGTAATAAAATTATAACAAATGTACGCACTATACGCAAGTTATGGTGGGAAGAAAAGCAGGTGATAGATACTTACATAAGGCACAAGATGCTGAAGATGGAAGTTCATGGTTTCAATGGTTACTTGGGCTTCCTGTGTACTACCTCAGCAAAGGATGCAAGGCACGCTCAAAGTGTTTTGGATTCAAAATCGGCTGAACTCACAATTTATGACACTAAGAAGCTGCAAAAGTGAATTTTAGCTGTGAGATATCAACTCTTTTTTTTTGCCGCCATTTAAAAATTTGGGTCAAACAACATTCTACCTCAATCTCCACTATGTATTTTTAACATTTTTGTCGTGTTTCTTTGTTGTTGTTGTTGTTGTTGTTGTTGTTGTTTTGTTTCCTCTGTATAATAGTTATAGTTGAGCAACCTCCTGTATATCCATTCATAGCAGATGCAATTCCTTACCATGTTTATTACTAATGTACTCGCATAGTCTACATTTTCACAAGTAGTAGGCCTGGCTTTGTTGAAGGGCTGCGCTATTAACTGTCATGAACGTTTGTCCCTTGTTGGTTTATTCTGGAGGCAAATTTCTCCCTAAGCACATCTTTCAGGACTAAGTCAGTATCTGTATTATAGAGAGGGGGGGTGGCATGACAATATGTACATAGTAAACTTCTGAGGTTTTGCCGCACTTGAAAAGTTGTAGGAACTGCTGAATCGGCCTCACCTTACATGTAGGCTCAATATTTGCACACACACAAGTGTGACTGTGACCTTCTCAATATAATCAACTTTGAAATTTTCTCTCTCTCGACATTTTGGCTAGATGCTCTGGCCGTTTTCCTGATGAAGGCTAGAGCATCTAGCCGAAACGTCGAGGGAATTAATTCCAAGTTGATTATTGAGAAATAGCTCTCTCTTCAATTCAGCGTTCAATCATAGAAAACAGCCTTCAACCTGAGCCCTAGCCCTAGCATGTTAGGTATAATAGTAGGCTTGTGTTGGCAGCATAGGCTAAGTTTGCAATGTTACCAGTTTCGAAGAACTAACAGCTTATTATTAATCTTGCTTTCTTGCTTTCCTTCATGTTATTTTAGTGTTTTGTGTTCCATAGTTACAAGATATGCAACTTGTAAAGTTTCCACTACATTCCCTTCCTGCTCACAGCCCTTAGAAATATGCTGGATATTGTTACATAGACACCATCAGCCACTGCATTGGGTGGCCAGGTGAAGCCGAGCCTGCTAATTGCCAATTCTTCCTAAGACATGCCATTGAATATACAGTATGTAACTACATTCCTTCTAGGCTTTCATATGTAGCAAACAGAGTGTGTGTGTCCAGGATGTATCTTTCTGTTATTCTCAGGGTTATGGCTTGGATAAGGTTAGGCCTGGCTGAGGCTTGGATGGCTAAGGCTTGGATAGGGTTAGGCCTGGTTAAGGTTTGGATAGTTATGACCTGGCTAAGGCTTGGCAGAGTTATGGTCTGGCTAAGGCTTTGATAGGGTTAGGCCTGGTTAGGGTTATGACCTGGCTAAAGCTTGGACAGAGTTATGGTCTTGGCTAAGGCTTGGATAGGGTTAGGTCTGGCTGAGGCCTGGATAGCTAAGGCTTGGATAGGGTTAGGCCTGGTTAAGGTTTGGATAGGGTTATGACCTGGCTAAGGCTTATGGTCTGGCTAAGGCTTTGATCGGGTTAGGCCTGGTTAGGGTTATGACCTGGCTAAGGCTTGGATAGGGTTATGACCTGGCTAAGGCTTGGATGGCATTATAGCCTGGCTAAAGCTTGGATAGGGTTATGGTCTGGCTAAGGCTTTGATAGGGTTAGGCCTGGTTAGGGTTATGACCTGGCTAAGGCTTGGATAGGGTTATGACCTGGCTAAGGCTTGGATGGCATTATAGCCTGGCTAAAGCTTGGATAGGGTTATGGTCTGGCTAAGGCTTTGATAGGGTTAGGTCTGGTTAGGGTTATGACCTGGCTTAGGCTTGGCTGGCGTTATGGTCTGGCTAAGGCTTGGATAGGGTTATGACCTGGCTAAAGCTTGGATAGGGTTATGACCTGGCTAAGGCTTGGATGGCGTTATGGCCTGGCTAAGGCTTGGATAGGGTTATGGTCTGGCTAAGGCTTGGATAGGGTTATGGTCTGGCTAAGGCTTGGATAGGGTTATGGTCTGGCTAAGGCTTGGATAGGGTTATGGTCTGTCTAAGGCTTGGATAGGGTTATGGTCTGGCTAAGGCTTGGATAGGGTTATGACCTGGATAAGGCTTGGATAGAGTTAGGCCTGGCTAAGGCTTGGATAGGGTTATGGTCTGGCAATAAGGCTTGGATAGGGTTATGGTCTGGCTAAGGCTTGGATAGGGTTATGACCTGGCTTAGGCTTGGCTGGCGTTATGGCCTGGCTAAGGCTTGGATAGGGTTATGGTCTGGCTAAGGCTTGGATAGGGTTATGGTCTGGCTAAAGCTTGGATAGGGTTATGGCCTGGCTAAGGCTTGGATAGGGTTATGGTCTGGCTAAGGCTTGGATAGGGTTATGGTCTGGATAAGGTTTGGATAGGGTTAGGCCTGGGTAAGGTTTGGATAAAGTTAGGCCTAGATAAGGTTTGGATCTGGCTAAAGCTTGGATTGAGTTAGAGTTAGGCCTGGACTTGAGCGGGATTCTGGGATTATATGTGGCAGCGCCTGGGTGGAACCTGATTAAATTGGGATTCACAGAATATGTGTTGTGCATCAACATGCTGGCACTACTGAGGGGGTCGAGTTTGCCGAGTTTGCCCCTCAATATGTTTACTTATTCAGTTTCAAAATCAAATCTGTTATTTTGACCTTTAGACTTCCCAAAGTCCACATTAGAGGGCCTAGGCATTTTTATGTGTCATCTCTAATATTATACCATAGACTATTTTTAGATGTGCAGTCACTGGTTTGTTGTTGTTGTTGTTGTTGTTGTTGTTGTTTTAACAACATCCATGTTCAAACAGTTCTTATAGATTGTGCTGATGTGTCTGTTTTCAAAATTCCTCGCAGGCTGAAATTGGTGGGAAGAGAGGTGTTGTTCCATGCAACTTCCTGGAGGAAGTGACTCCTCTCTCACCTACAAAGAACGATGAGATCAAAGCGTTTGCTGCAGACGAGGACACAATGAAGCTTGCTGATGCCATCATAAAAAAAGTGTGTGTTCTAGTTCAGTCAATAAATAAATTACCCAGGTCCATGAGGCATCCATTGTTTCTCTTTGCTTTGCTAGAGTTGTCAAACACTCAAAGGAGGGAGGAGGGTTTAGATAATGATATGTGATGAAGGGGTGTGTGTGGGGGGGGTGGGGGGGGGATGGACTGCAATGAGTTTTTGGGGGGTTCTTATCTAGTAAGTTGACAAATGTTGTGGACTCTCCAAACTCTACAGACTAACAACAATCAACCAACCGGAACTCACAACCAGAGATCTAATGAAGAAGTGGACCCCAAATGGAAAGAAGGCTTGCTGGCCCATGGGAAGAATATTCTGTCCAAGAGCAAAGCGAAGCAAGGGGGAGGAGAGTAGGTCGCGTCACTTCACGTTTGTTTTTGTTTCGTACAAGGATGGCTGTTTTGTTTTATTATGTGATTGCTGTTGTCAGGGGAAATTGCCTCTCCTTGTTCACTGTTGTTATGGTTATTACTAATAATTTACTCTATTTATTGCTCTCAACATTATTAATTGACTTTTAATTCCCATTTTGTTTTTATCATGTTACTTTCGCCTTCTGTAACACACTATAATAAAGTATTTCTTCATCACATTGACTGCATCACATTGTTGATATTCTGTATTCAATAATGGTGCTTGTAAGACAAGGGCAAGCCAGTATCACAAAGTAGTTCCTGTGATTTCAGATGCTCGAAAAATATATTAAAAAATGCTGGACCGACTTGACCTTGCATTCCTGTTCACTTGGAACCTCATGTTACTCACATGCTCTCAATGAACTCAGTTGACATAATGAAATTAAATGTCATTCAACGTCGAGACAAGTTTATTATTGAGAAGGTGCCAATGGATCTGGGGGATTTGTTTTGGTTTTGGTGATGTTGGAACAAGAAGGATAAGGTAAATAAGTTTAAATGTTGGCCTCTCACTTCTCTCCCCCCCCCCCCGTCCTTCCCTTTCCCAAGGCAAGATGTCATGTGAATCCATGTTTGTAAAGTGAGGTGTGTGTGGTTTTATTCCCCCCCCCCTCCCTCTGCACAGTAAGAGGGGTGTGGCTTTCCCACATGGCCAGGGGAGTTTGAATCGGGGGAAAATATTTGGGTTTTTCAAGGCAAAGTAAAGCTGATGTAATTTGGTTATTTTAATGTATACATGTATATACACTTTTTAAATAATATATTTATATACACACCACACAAAATGTTAACGGTGCCTATATATAACTTTATATGCCATAAAATAAAATAAAAAAAGAATTGACCACCAGTATGCAGAAAATCAGTATGCAGAAAATCGATGCAGAGCTTTGTATTACTGGTCAAGTTTTGGCCTGGCCACTTCTTGTGGACACAAATTTTTAGAGGCCTGTTCTCAAAATTGATCTGTTGGTTCAGAATGGAACCGATTCTGGTGAGATAGCCACACCCTCTTCACAGCTATGGCGCACTTATAATTTAAACACCAGCTAAACATTACATTACTAATTGGCATAACCACAACAACAACAATGGGGGGACGGTTCCATGACGTTTGGATCCAATCTCCCACTATTCTTGAATACTCGGTCGGGTATTACCATGCGCGAAGGGATACAGTGGTGAGGAAATATACCATCCGGATGACAACACAGCTAGTGTTTAGGAATCTTGGATAAAGGAGAGAGAGCAAAACCACTAGCTAAGATTTATTTATCGATTCATAATTTGGCTCAGCCTAAAATGAGACTCCAGCAATTCTCACTAGGAACCAGCTGCCTACTATTATGCCTGCTACATTGCCTTTTTGCTGCCGCCGATGGTTCTCCTCGGCCCTTGGATGACTGGGTCAACAGTGTGGAGAAAGCCTATAACCAAAGACACTGGGAAAGAATCGTGAAGAGGAAGGCTTCCCACGAAGGCTGGTTGTCCAGTCCGCCTAACGGCGACGACACTTCTCACATTGTCAACATACAAGATTACTATCGCTCAGTCTTTGCAGAAAGTTTTGGAAAAGACTTCGAAAAAAAAGAAAAGCGACTTCACGACCTTCTAAGTGCCCTCACGAATGTTGTGCAGCAAGACAACGTCCACTCTAATGGCGGAAATGCAGCCAATATTCAAGATGCAATGGATGCTTTGGAGCTGGGTGTGCATACAAAGCCAATAAAGGGTCGTTACTTTGTCATGTTTCAGTCCAGTGATTCTGATGACTACCTGGTGGATAGGACAATGAAGGTCCTCGAAAAAGCTCATCGCCTGAGCAGTGGGAGAGTGCGTGCTACAGATATGCTTCCTCTTCGACATGTAGGCAAGGGTTTCACAGCTACACTCAACAGCAAGGCACTTGAGCTGGTATGTTTACCCTGTGTGTTTGTAAAAACTGGTTTAATAACGTGGACTGGGTGTTGTGTAGATGTTTCCCATGATACCCGACAACACTTGTTACATGTGCATTTTTTTTTGTAGTTGGCCACGCATCCTCAGGTATCCCACATTGAGGAAGACAGAGTGTTAAAGCGTTCTGCAGTCATAGAACATGATGAAAATAATGAATTGGCATCCACCATGTCCTCCATCCCGTGGAACTTGGACAGGATTGACCAGCACTCAAAAGCACTCGATAATTCATACAACCCAATCGGAGATGGAAGGGCCACCAACATCTACATCATTGACACTGGCGTGAGAGCATCGCACCACGAGTTTGAAGGCCGGGCTCACTATAGTGGCTTTGATGCAGTTGACTACCTCACTGGCAGCTCCAATCATGGTGAAGATTGCAATGGTCATGGCACTCATTGTGCAGGAATCGCTGCTGGTAAGACATATGGCGTGGCCAAAAAGGCCACCATTTACAACATGCGTGTTCTCAACTGCCGCGGCATTGGTTCTGTGAGTGGGATTGTCATTGCAATCGAAAAAATCATTGAACTAGTGAAAAGCAAGACGGACGGTGAACCGGTGGTCATTTCACAGTCTCTGGGAGTCACAAAGTCCCTCACGCTCAACGAGGCCATTCAAAATGCAGTCAAGGCTGGGATCACTTGTGTAGGAGCTGCAGGAAACCAGAAGGCATTCTCGTGTGATTTCAGCCCGGCCAGTGCTAAGGTGGGGATCGCTGTGGGTGCCACCGACGTTGAAGACAACTTGGCATACTTTACCAACACTGGTGAGTGCACAGACATGATGGCACCAGGAGTGAAAATAAAGAGTGCCTCAAGTGCTTGTGACACATGCACCAAGATCCTTAGTGGGACGTCTATGGCTGCCCCTCATGTCTCAGGCTATGCTGCTATCGTTCTTGATAAGAATCCAGACCTGACAGCTTACAATGTGAAGAAGGAGATCATAAAAATGGCCACTGAAAATCATGTGCAGATGACTGAAATACCCATGGAAAGGGCGAAGAAGACTGCAAATAGATTGCTTTATGTGCCACCTATATAGCAAGTAAAAGCACTATTGCAGAGATCCAGGGCATTCAGTCATGCCCATAGAACATCATAGTTCATGTGCATGCATCATAGTTCATGCTGTTGTTTTTAAAATGAGCACTATAAATTATTATTATAACTTTTGTTTAGGGGAGATCCTTTGCAAAGCGCGCGATAGCGCTATAAATAGCTATATAGAAACCACGCCCATCTGCTCGTGTGGTTTTCGTCTCTTCCTGCAGCCGGCCGGAACCTCCCCCATAAAAATTCTAAGGACCTTTTTCAGTGAACCAGAAAAAATAATTTCTTCCCTTGGAGTAAGGCAGAGGTCTATTTTACCCAAGAAGAACGGCTGAGAAGCACTGGCCTCCCATTGGTCCCAGGGACCTCTCTCCAAGTGATTAATTGGGACGCAGCATTGGCAGGCGGTGGGCCTTCGAACGCAGACTAGGTTAGCCGCCATTTTTATTCTAACAGATTTTATACTGGTTTCAGCTGCAACCACCATTTGGCTAGTCGCAAGAATATTATAACTGAAATTCATAACTTACAATGGTCAATAATCAAATATAAAGTAGTAGAGCCAGAATCTTCCTAGCCAGTGCAAGAGAATGTAGCTACTACATGAATCTCGTGATGATCAGCCTTCACTTTTGGGCTCTGGCTAAGGTGGCCAGAAGCAATCTGTACTAGCTCTCAAGTAGTGGTCTGTTAAGTGTAGATAGGCTGGTCTGCAGACCATGTGCTATGTTAAAAGACCCTCTCTAGCACCCACCATTTTTACCCCATGCTGCATGTGCGATAAAGATAACCAAGCCTCTCTTGAAAGTCTTTAATGATCATTATAATAGATTAAATATATTTCTGTGTGGTTAGCTCTCAGTAGACCGAGCAGCTGCAGTCAGTGTTCAGCACCCCTTGTCAAGACAGTTTGTCAATATTGTCAATACTCTTATTATTGAATCATACACACCCAGATGATAGGTGAGTGAAGCTCCCTCAGCGTGGGGTGCATATTTTCAGTGAACATAACTATCTCTGAGTACCATAGGTTACAATTGCATAAATCCACCAGCATTACATTTTGTGACAGTCTGTCACATTGCGTTACCATAGATATACAAACTCTTATATAATTATGTTTGGCAATGCATGATTCCTGAGTTCGTCCACCACGAGAAGTGTGAGTTGTTTCAGTACTTCACTGTATCACTCCACACAGCTATTGGAGTTCTATAACACTCCCACAAACCTTTCGGGAGATGAGTTCTGACAAGGACCAAGTGGATGATGTTGATTCGGACCCTCAAAGTCCCGAGTTGGAGATCAGTGTGGTTACTGAGTTGGAAGAAGAGGATGGTGATACGATTCCCATGGTTGTAGCGAAAAGTGCTATCAGGTACAAGCAAATTGTAGCATGGCATCATATTATTACATAATTAAGGGACTATGTGTGAATCACTCTGAGCCTGATAGCAAATAATGTGCAGGAGTATAACAGGAAACCTTAGGGATGTACTTAATGACAGACCCTAGACCCTATTTGTAACCTTTATTTATATAAATATATACACATAAATATAATACACCTTGCTACATTTAATATGATCATTATATTGAGAGGAAAATAATTAATTTCCCAGAACCGGTTAGGAAATTATGCGTACCGTATTCATGCTGGAGAGTAAATATCTACAAATGATATAATAACGTAATAAGCATGGAGCATATCAGGGGGTGTATATTGGCTTGACCCAACTTTTGAATTGGCGGGTGGCTAACCCCCAAAAATGGGGGGAAACCAAAGCTCATATTATATATTGCAGTTAAAGCTTACTTTAACAGCTTCTTAGCTACCTAAATGGTCGGCTGCTATTAGTTCCAAAAAAGATTCTCAGTTGTGGTTGGCTGCTATTAGCTCCAAAAAAGATTCTTAGTTGTACCTTGGATCCCTTGCTAAGTTAGTAACCTAAACACAATAAAATGTCTTCTATGTATGTACGTATCTGTCTCTGTTCCTTCCATGCACAAGTTGTATACAATGGGTTCATTATAGATGAGAAGACTTCCTATGTTCCAATGCACAACCTTGACTGTTTCTTGATTATGGGTTAAAATGCATAGATAAGTGTCGTCATCAGTGATGCAATCAAATTAGCTGTTTTATACTTAAAATGAGTAAGGTATGTCATTCTCGAAAACATGACTCAATCAAGCTATACTATGCTATTGAATTTGAACTGAGACGTCAGTGGTTTTGCTGATAAACAAATAAAAAGATGTGCAAAGATTAGCAGCAGCTGTACAGAATATATGTTTGTGTACTTAGCAATAAACATGGTACAGTATAGAATAACTGGTATATTCGGTGTTAGTTCTACAGTTTTCCTCCGTATCTGTTGCCAAGTCCTTGAAGGAGGCTGTATTTCTGTTGTTTGGTTGGTTTGCTTATGGAGTTCTCCCCTGCCACAATGTTGAATGATTCTGTAAACAATACCAAAACAGACAATGAACAAAACAAAACCCTTTCTATGAACAATTAAATTACTTGCTCAATAATAAACTTAACATTTCGACTAGATGCTCTATACAGCATTAATGAGTGCTAAGTAAGACTCACGTGAGGTTCAAGTATACTACTAGCCACCACGTAATGAGAGCTACACCCCTGGCGCAATGTGATGCACAAGGCAGGATGTAGCTGGGGAGGGGTAAGAAAATTAACCATCCAAATAAATAAATACATATATAACGCTAATTAACAAATAAAGTAAAACAAAGAAGGAATAAATAAATGGATTTTCAATTATATATAGAATATAAGTCGCGACTTGTATTTATTTCAGCCAAATCAAGTTGCGATCTTCAAGCAATGCGCTTGCGCAGTGCAAGCGGTCGCAATTTTTTTGTGCATCAATTGTGGTTGTGATTGTTTCATTTCAAACATTGAGCTAGGTAGTAGTTGGCTGGCAAGAGTTCCTAATCACTATCGTAAATCTATAATGACTTCGTTCTTTCGATCTGTTCTTCATCCTCTTCGTCCAAGGAAGCAAATGGATCTTCTCCACTGCTGTCACTTCCTTCCCAACAGCTGGTGAGTAGCTTGTGTAATGGCTGGGATAGCTAAAGCTGCTACTTTATCGACTTTGAGGCAGTGAATTTCTCCATCTTCAGACCCGTCCACCTTCACATTGATGCCACAAGCACGGAATGATTTCTTGATCAACTCGGCAGACAAGCTATCTTAGCTAATGATAAACGACTGCGCGTGTGCAAGAGCGGTGGTGTAATTAACTTGGTGTGCTACATTTGGAGTGCGGCTTTCAGAGCGACTTCTATTCAGTGTGCGACTTATATTCGAGTGAATACGGTATATTATATATATTACAAAATAATACACTAGTACAAAATTAATACATAAATAATTCAAACTATTGTGGTGGTCATGGCTTCAATTTTAGGCTCTTGAAAATAGCTATCCACAACAGCCAGGTAAATCCATTCCACAGTCTCTATTGAACCACAATTCCACTGGATATCCATTGTCCCATGCAGCAATTGCAGACTTTTCTTTGGCACACTTTGTACGAGCATCTTAGTGTTCTTTCATTCTGGTCTCCAGTCTTCTGTTGGTCTCTCCTGTGTAGTACTTCCCACAGCTGCAAGGGATATGGTACAACACAGTGAGTGCATACTAGTTCCTTCACCTTACTAAGTTGTGTCCTCAGAATCCTTCTTAATCTGAAAACTACTCTGATGTTGAACTTCCTGCGGACCATTTTGATATCTTCACTCATCCCTGCTTCATAGGGAATTATACCTTAGGATCCTTCTTCTCATACCTTGACTGCCTATATCAGTGTCCTTATCTTCCTTTCTGCGTTTAGATGTACCTGCAGAGGAAAAGTTGATCAAAGCTTGCGGATAACCATTCTCCATAAAGACTCTATTCAAATGATCTTCTTCCTTCTGTAGGTCATCCTTCTCTGCCTCTACTCTCCTGGCTCTATCATACAAGCTCTTCACAAGACATGGATAGGGCACAACTTACAGGGTGAAGGATGAGTTACCAACTAGTGTGCACTCATGTGTTGTGTACCATATCCCTTGCAGCTATGGGAAGTCTATATAGGGGACACCAACAGAAGACTGGAGACCAGAATGCGAGAACACCAAGATGCCTGTAAAAAGTGTGCTAAAGAAAAGTGTGCAATCACTGAAAATGCATGGGAGAATGGACTCCCTCTCTTGTGGGAGGAAGCCACCATCTTAGACCAGGCCAGGAGATAGAAGGAACTGCTAGTGAAAGAGACATTATGCAGACATATACATCAGCCTAGCTCCAGAGTATGAACTGTTGAATAGAGATTGTGGAATGGATTTATCTGGCTGCTGGGTTGCTCCTCTCAAAGCCTAAATTTGAAGCCATGACCACCGTAATTTCTTTTTTCTTTTTCTTTTTCATTTACTCATTTATGTACTGGATGACGGGGAGGGGGGGCAATATCGAAGACTTGCATGCTATAGTTTCAGTCTTGGATTATACCGGGTTGGCAGTTATTCAGATGCCTCTACACACAAGCGGTATATTTATTTAAGTGGTTTGTGAATATTAATAGTACATGTACCACTGTATAAATTATGTTGCATTTATCCATAACTGTATATAAATTTTTCCTTCTTTGTGTGTTGTTATTGTATTTTTATTTAGTTATTGTATTGTTATTTATTGTTTATTTCTTCCTCGGCCCCTCCCTCCCTTGACACATTCTGTCCCGCATATCACATGTGCGCCAGGGTGTGGTTCCCATCACATAGTGAGTAGGTAGCTACATAAGAACCTCAGGTAAATCTTGGTGTCCCATTATTCCTGATGAAGGCTAAAGCATCTAGCCAAAACATCAAGAAGAAAATTTAAGTTGATTGTTGAGAAAGGTGCTAGAATGTTTGGGGTTTTTTATTTTTATTACAAGGGTATTGTATATATATTGTAATGTACTAGGGTCAGAACCAGAACAGCAAGACAGAAACTCTTTTATTCTTCTAATCAACTTCAAGCATGGCGTGACCTAGATCAATGCAACAAACACACATTCATTCTAATTACAACATAGGATGATAATACCATGTAAGGTATTCTGATGATCACACTAATACTAGTTTGAATAATGATTACAATAACAAGGTCAATGCATTACACTCCTCTGAACTAGGTTCATTTATAGCGGTCAGGAGGATTTCGGTTCCTCTTTGTAGAATTGGCGGAGGTAATTCTCTGGTAGTTGGATCCTCTGCCGTTGACTCTGCTGTAATTTCTCCCAACCCTTGAGTCGACCGAGCAGCTGGAAATGTTTCTGCTTCCCCTTCTGCACTTGGGCTGGCCGGTACTGGGAAGAATTCAGCCTTTTCGTCTGGTATATACTGGCTCCTCTGGAATAGGTCCTGCATAGCTCAGCTGGTCTACATCTCTCCAGGTCTGTCCCTTTACTCGCACTGCGTACAATACTGGCCCAAGCTGTTCAGTAATCCTCCCTGGAAGCCATTTTGGACCATCTCGAAGGTTCAAGACCAGTACGACCTCTCCACTCTCAAATGTGCACTTCCTGGCATGACGATCATGGTACCTTTTCTGCACTGTTTGCACATGATCCATTGTAGAAGGTTTTAGGAGGTCCCGTCTTGTATATACGTATCTGTCGCTTAAGAAACAACTGTTGGTGGCACTCCGGTTGTAGTGCGAGGTGATTCTGTACATTAGTAGAAACTGGGATAACTTTTTCAAGTGTTTCCCTGATCTTGGTGCTCTGCTTTGAGCGAATGCTTGAAAATCTGGACAAACCTTTTCGCTTCCCCATTTGTAGCCGGGTGGTATGGGGCACTTTTGATGTGATCAATACCGTTAGTCACCATACATTCTGTGAATTTACTGGCTGTAAATTGAGGTCCATTATCAGACACTAGTTCCTTGGGCACCCCATACCGAGCAAATAAGGTCCTCAAGGCATCCAAAGTTTTCTCAGTAGTGGTAGTGGACATGGCAAAACTCCAAGCCACTTGGAGTAAGGATCAACCACAACGAGGAACATGGTACCCATGAAAGTCCTGCGTAGTCGATGTGTACTCTCTCCCATGGACCTATCTCCCATGGACCTCTCTCCCATGGACCTGTGGGCCATGGCCAGGAATGTAGAACAACAGGCGGAGGGCGATTTCGGGTGCTCTAACATGCCTCACATGCCTTGACAGTCTTCTCAGTATCTGCATTCACCCCTGGCCACCACACATGAGCCCTTGCTAGACCTTTCATGCGAACCATTCCCGGTATGACTGGCATGCACTTCCACCAAAACCTGGGGCTGATATTTCTCTGGAACTACCACTTTTGTTCCCCCAAGTGGGCATCCCGCTTCCACAGCCAGCTCATGTTGCCGCTGATGTAAGTGCTTGAGCTCATTAGGAATAACTTGGGGCCACCCGCTCTGGGTGTATCTTAGTAACCTTGCTCAAAACATGGTCTCTTCCAGTTTGCTCCTTCAACTGTTTCGCAGTGACTGGTGATGACTCCAACTGTTGTAGGGTGAATATGGTGGCACCCGTCACCAACTCCTCTTCCTTAGCTGTGGTATCAACCAGCGGAAGACGTGAAAACCCATCGGCATTGGTGTGTTTAACTGGAACGGAATTGTAATTGATATTGATAACCCAGCAAGAAAATGGCCCACCTCTGAAGCCTAGCAGCAGCCAGGGTATATAGGTAAATTCTTTTTAGACCCCAATATTGCCATCAAGGGCTTATGGTCCGTTACCAAAGTAAAGCTCCAACCATATAGGTACTTGTGAAACTTCTTCACACCAAAAATCAAGGCTAGACCTTCTTTCTCAATTTGAGCGTAATTTCACTCTGCCGTGCTCAGGGTTCTAGAGGTATATATAGGCTATTGGTCTTTCCGACCCGCCGGGATATATATACACGAGCTAAAACTGCCCCAATGCCATATGATGAGGCATCACAGTCCAACTTAACTGGCAGACTTCGGTCATAATGAGCCAATACTACACTCGAGGCCAAAAAAAAAATTAATATCCGAAAAGCCTGTTGACACTCTTGGTTCCACTTCCATGGGGGAAAAAACTGCTTTGCCTAATAATCGGTTAAGGGGTGTGCCTCTGTGGAAAGCTGGCATATAAACTTTCCATAATAATTCACCAGCCCTCTTGACTTGTGCACATTCTTGGGTGTCATAATGGCAGACACTTTGGACTGCAATGCATGCAGACCATTTTTGTCCAGTCCCCTTTCTTCTAACCTCTGCAAGACTCTTGCAAGTTATTCAGGTGTTCAGCCTCAGTACCTCCTGTAATCAATATGTCATCTAGATAGACTACAACTCCCCGGATACCCTGTAACAATGTCGCCATTATTTTCTGAAATAGGGTGGGGGCTGAAGTTACTCCAAATGGCAACCGGGTATATTGATAAAGCCCTCTGGGTGTATTTACTGTTACATACTTACGAGACGACGGCTCCAGTACTACCTGTTGGTAGGCTCTTGACAAATCCAGTTTAGAGCGCTAAGGTTGCAAACAAGTCCTCTGGCGTTGGTACTGGAAACTGGTCCACTTCCAAAACGGGATTAATGGTCACCTTATAATCACCGCAGAGGTGTATGGTACCATCTGCCTTTGGTACCGGCACTACAGGTGCAGCCCAGCTACTATACTTCACCTGCTCAATGATCCCCTGTCTCTCCAACCTCTCCAACTTTTGTTCGATCGCACAAAAACGTGGGCGTGGCCCTTGGCTTCACAGTTAGCCTGGCTTGAACATCAGTCATGGTGCCAAGTCCCTCCTCAAATACCTGTTTATGTTTGGTAAGCAAATCATCCACTTTGGTAGATAAAAAATCTTAATGAATCCCCAGTCAATTTTGATGAATTTCAGCCAATTACGTCCAAAAAGTGACGCTCCTCTGCCTTTTACAACAAGAAGGGGCAAGGAAAACTCCCAGTCCATACTGAACCTTGACTGTTGTCTTTCCCAGTACTGGTAAGCTTTGTCTTGAATATGTGATCAACCTAACATCAGAAGGCTCCAATGTCACTCCCGGAAAAACTCTCGCAAGTGTGCTTGGAGACTATGGACACCGAAGCCCCAGCATCCACTCCATTACCAGTGACTTGCTCTAAATCCTGCCCTGCTAGTAATTGGCTTTACCATCGATATGTTATTGAGGGGCAATTCATCTGGATAAGGATTGTCCAGCTCAGCATCAGAGATCTTCCTGCTGCACAACATTAGCTCGATGTGATTTCCTACACATCTTTGCAATGTGTCCAGTCTTATGGCAAGCCGTGCATTGTTGGCTTTTATAGAAACAGCTGTCTCCCCTCTTTCCACAACGCCATCAATCTGCCTTGTTGGTTGGCCTAGCTGACAGTTTGGTAGATCTGGCACCCGCAGAAGATTTCCTAGGCTTCAGCAAGTATTTAACCTGGGATTCCTCATTCAATGGCACAGCCGAACAATCCCTTAGCTCGCTAGCTCTCTGCCTGGCAACCTCCATTCCGTGGGCAGTTGCATACGCTTTTTCCAGCGTAAGGTCGGTTTCAGTCAGTAACCTTCTCAGAATGGCTTCACTGCGTAGCCTGCACACTAGTCTGTCTCTCAATGCCTCTGTCAGGTAAGCCCCAGATTCACACTTGTCTGCTAACATCCTCAATTCAGCCATATACGATGCAACGGTCTCAATATCTTTCTGTATCCGCTGGTGGAAGTCGAACCTCTCAGCTATTATCAACGGTTTCGGTTTCAGGTGAGCCTTCAAAATAACCTTTAAGTCAGTGAATGACTTCACCGGAGGTTTGTCTGGTGCGATCAACCCACTCAACAGTTAGTATGTTTTTGACCCGATCAGTAAGAAACACTGCCAGCTTTCTCTCATCCGTCGCGACGCCATTTGCTATAAAGTACTGTTCCAATCGTTCTATGCACTGATCCCAGTCATCAATTCCCACTTGGAATTGCTCTACTAGCCCAATCTGTGTGGACATGATCCCGTCCTCGTCGCCAGTGTAATGTACTAGGCTCAGAACCAGAACAACAAGACAGAAACTCTTTTATTCTTCTAATCAACTACAAGCATCCCGTGACCCACGTACATTCTAATTATAACATAGGATGATAATACCATATAAGGTATTCTGATGATCACACTAATAATAGTTTGAATAATGATTACAATGACAAGGTCAATACAATACATATTATACTCATGTAGATGACCCTTTACCATTTATAATCAATGCCGGCTTTGATTAAATGATATTAATTTGAATAGTGATCTAGCTGGTTTGGTCTCCAAGGGTACACTCTTGTTTTCCTTGCTCTTTTCTTTTCTTCCTTTTTTGACCAGTCAATCCAATAGAGTTGGGGCATTGTTGTTTTAGCCAGACAGTTGTGTAGAGTGATATATTATAGTACTGCTTACTCCCACAAGGACAGTTATTCTGTACTCTATTTCTTCATTTTGTAGTCCCATTGTTTTTTTAAAAATTATGTAGCTTTAGGGTAGTGTGTGTGTGTATTGTGTTGTCATAGCACTGACCATGCCCAGTATTTTAGCACCTTGGTTACATTTGGATACTCGATTTATTTCCTAAGTTTGAGCATGCTCCATTTCTTTTTTAGCTAGCAACGGTAGTTGGTGTTTACTACAGTATATAGAGAAATGGAATTTAGCAATAGATGGGGGAAGAAAAAATAATAAATTCTAGCCAGTCTTGGTGGAGTGCCTAACAGCAGATGAGTTTATTGCTGATATAAGTGACTATGACCTGGACATAGGTGTGTCAGCTCTTTTTGGCAAATTTACCCGAGTGATGACAAGTCTGTTGAATTTAATAGTGGCAGGGGAATACACACAAGATGCTGCCATACTACTTGGCTATCAAACTATAAATATAGCTATCTTCAAAAGAAACTACTCGCTTTCAAATTTCAAGTGATTAATAGGCATTCACATGAATTGTTGTTCAATTTGCAATAAAGATTGCTCTTGGCTTTACCTTGTGCAAGTACTTGAACTATTACTCTTATTATTGTTCCAGAATTGGACTCGAACCTGTGTGGTTACCTATACATACAAATGGGGAAAAATTTTGCTCTTGTGCAAATAATTTTTAGATGGTTTCCATTTTAAGTTTATGTGGCACTGTATGTGTATGTAAACGATTGGCATGCTAACAGTAACGTGAAATATGTTTGTTTGTTGTAGCGATGGTGGAAATGTAACTGAAGTACAGTCCGTCGAAGCCGTGTCCAGCAAGAGTGAGACGAAATGTCACTCAAGTCTGAACCAAAACCAGGAATCCGAGTCAACCCTAGAAGTCCTCTTAGATGTGGTCGAGGAGTCAACAGAGACTGAGGAAAGTGGTAACGTACCATCAAAGACGCCTGACTTCATTGAACGCAGAAGTGGACGACGGAGAAGAAAAGGTGACGATGTTGTGGTGGGCACTACAGAGTATGCCATAAGTCAGGTGGTGAGAGAAGACATCCAGCATATGTCCAGCAAGGACCCAAGAGAGGTACCCCCAGGAAAAATCAAATCGGTCTCTGTCACACTCTTTGACCCTATCCAGCGTGAATCTATCATCCAATATGCCAAGAAGAAATCGATAAGTCAAGCATCTCGCCGGTTCAAAGTTCCCGCTGCCACCGTAAAAAAATGGATGAACTCCCTGGAAGATGGCAGCATGCTCTTGAAGTCAAAGTTCAACTCCCCTGGTCAAGGACGGAAGCTGTCGTACTCACAGGACACGGACGACAGAATTGCCGTCCACATTCGAGATTTGGTGGCTAGTGGGGAGAAGCTCTCCATGCATTACATCTGCAGCTATGCCAAGACCAGTATCAGGGAGGAAAACCCCAGCTTCATTGCATCCACCGGATGGGCACAGCGGTTCCTTGTCCGCCATGCCATCGACCTCGGGATCCAGAGAATGTCCAGGAAGAAGTCGTGCACTTCTCCAGAGTTGGGTAGGGGTCGACCTCTCTCGTATTCCCAAGCTACTGATAAGGCCATTGCAGACTATGTGAGAGCAAGACTGGCTGATGGGCATCACTTGACGAATGCAGAATTAAGGAGGTACGCCAAAGAGGAGATTTGCAAGGAGAATCCTAACTTTACTGGGTCTGCCAGCTGGGCCCAGAATTTCTTCCTGAGGAATAAGATTGCTCTTCAGAGCTTCCCTAGTATGCCCTTCTCAAGAAATTCTCCTTCCTCTGTGTCGCCGAGACTCTCCCCCCCTTCCTCTTCCTCTCCTCCTCACGTCTCGATGTCTCCATCTCTGTCAGACGCTACCTTGGTTGCAGCAGAAATCACTCCCACTTCTGGTCCTTCTGGTCCCATATACAGAGACACCTCAATGGGCAGTTTGGAGAGCGTGGTGGACGACCCCATGAAAACGGCTCTGACGCTCCTGACGGGAGATAACATCGACTTGACTGTGCTCAGCACCACACAAGTCGCAGCTCTCCAGAACTCGCTTTCAGAATTCACCTCTGATGCGGTGTCCTTGGTGGATCTTCTTAGCAGCAGTGGCAGCAGCAGTGGCACGCACCAGGGACAGGAAGGCAGTGGAGATGGGGAGGAGAGAAGTGGAGGGGCAACACTCATGGTTGCTGGTTTGGAGTCTCCTTCATCTGGGAATGTTTATCTCAACCTGGGAGATGGAGGGGAAGGCTTTAGCTCAGGCCTGACTGGACTGGCGACCACACGAGTGAACCCCACTACCCAGACACTTTCACCACCAACTGTTACCCCTACAAGACATATCTCGGAGGTAGTGGCACAGGGTAGCCGACCTCTCTCCTATGCCAAAGAGACAGACCAAACCCTGGCAGACTGGGTCCAGGCACAGCAAGCTGAGGGGAAAAGGGTGACTTTTGCTTCTCTTCGTTCATTTGCCAAACATCTCATTGCCAGTGAAAATCCCAGTTTCAGTGCTTCTGTGGGATGGGTGACTCCTTTTCTCCTTAGGCATAATCTGGATTTAAGTGTAAACCGGAAGGTAAGGACATCACGCAAGGGCACACCACGTAAGGTGGCCTCACAGGACACGCCCCAAGACCAGGGGGAGCAAGAAGATCATGTGGAACCAGACAAAATGGAAGAGAATCATGCAGAAGGAAAGAATTCCTGTGAGGTGAGTTTGGAGCACGAGGTCAACTCCTCTTCCAGCACCACTACTATCACTCCTGAAATGCTAGCATCAGCAATTGCTACCACATTCGCTGAAGCAGTTGTAGCTCAGCAGCAGAAGCAGGAGCAACAGAAACAACAGCAGCAACAGGAAGCTGTTGTGCTTGAATATTCCCCCACCCATACAGATGAACCCATCTTCGTTGAGCACGATCAGGTGCAGAGTTCACCAGAGAGGCTGCCCTTGCAGCCGAATGTAGCAACTCCCACACACCAACAAGAAGGAGCTGTCATGGTAAGCCTACAATCCTTGGTGGGAGGTGAGCAGTGCTTTGTTTCCAAGGGTGAGAGCAGGCCAAGTAGTACCCTGCGCAGCGACAAGACACGTACTCGGCACACACTTGCCGAAAAACTGGAAGTGGTTCAGCTGATGAAAGAGCACGGTGTTGCAGCTCACTATGTCTGCCGCATGCTGGGCATTGCCAACTCAACGTTTGCGGGATGGACTAAGCTTGTTCAACAGAAAGGTGCAGAACTTCAGGCACTTTCAGCAAACAAAAAGAGAGCCAATGTTTCTGGACAAGGCAGACCGCTGAGCTATTCCAGGGAAAAGGACGAGCAGATAGCTCAGTGGGTGAAGGAGCAGCAACAGCTAGGCATGTTGGTCAGTCCATCGGATCTATCGAAACATGCCACCTATGTCATTAGTCAGGAAAACTCAAACTTTACGGCCTCCAGTGGCTGGCAGCAAAAGTTCCTGCAGAGACACAACCTCCAGCCGTCGACCCCCTGGACGCAGAAACCTGGGTCCAGTCCATGTTCCACTCAGGGAGAAGAGAGAGTATCGATCGAACACTCTGCAGTTGTGGAGGACCCACAGAACATCCCAATGGCAGTTCAGACCGAGGAAGTGACGTCCAATGAGTTCAGCACGAGCTTCACTGATAAGGCATACTCAGATGTGTTGGACGAGGAGCTAGTTGCATGGGTGAAGAAGAAGAAAGCTTCCAAGGGGGGTGAGCCCTCTGTGCAGATGCTTTGCAGGAAGGCTGAGGAGGTGATTTGCAAGGAACTGCCATCCTTTGTAGCTACCTTGGGCTGGGCATTCAAGTTCCTCCATCATCACTTTATCATGCTTGATCCCAAGCCTTCCGCCATTTCCACATCCACAGTGCTCATCGAAGGCAATAGAAAACGTGCCAGCAGAGACAGGGACTTCTCTGGAATGGAGAGTGCAGACAGCTCTTCTAAATACCTCCACACTCCCAAGAAAGTTCGACAGATGGATAATTCTGTGCCTGCGGTCACCAACAGTGCTTCTGCTACTTCCGCTGTGGCAGTCACTGATGCAGCTTCTGCCATTTCAGATGTCACGGTGTCCCCTAGCACGGGGAATTTGTGCGAGGCTCTGCTAGCCCTCTCCAGCCAGACAGTTGTCGGAGAAGGTGAACCAGCCTTGCAGGCGGCTATGCAAAACCTACAGAATGCCATGCAGCAGGCGTTGAAGCAACAATTTCAGCTACAGCAACAGCAACAACAGCAACATCCACCTCAGCAACAACAGCAACATCCACTTCAGCAACAATCAAGCAAGCAGCCAGATGAAGAAGACGACAAACAGCAGCAAAACACTCTGACTCCAGATGGTACTTGGATTCCACTAGCAGTTGCTACTGCTGCCATATGCACTTCAAACAGGTCCACTAGAAAGACAAAGTTGGCCTCCTACAGTGTTAATAACAACGGTGATGGTGGTGGTGGTAGTAGTAGTGCAGGGGGTGGTGGGGGTGATGCTAGTGTAGGAGGAAACGGAGCAGGCACCCCTTACAACAATTACTTTGGGAAACCTGCCAGGGAATTCTCTCCAGAGGAGAAGGAGGAGGTGGTCAGGTATGCCAACGCCACTACTCTTCTCAAAGCCGCCCTGAAATACGGAGTGGCAGCCCCCACTGTTTGGAGGTGGCGAGTGGAACTGAAACTTCACCAGCCGAAGTACACTGCCATGCAGAAGAAGTACATCATCAAGTTTGCCGAGACCAACTCATTGAAGGAAGCTTCTCATCGTTATGGCATCACTAGCAAGACCATCCAGAATTGGCGGAAGGCACTCCAGTCTGATGGAGATACCATGCCTCTTTCTGGTCCGGCTTCTGAGGAAGTGCTTCCTCTTATGAGCCATGCTGGCGATCAAATGTTGGAGGTCTCTCCGACTCTTCCGAAAGTTGCGACGAGTCATGATGCTGAAGTGGTCGCGTATGACAGCCACAATTTCCAGTTCATTGTCGATGGTGGGGAAGTCTCCGACACTGGTGGGCGTGGTGATCATGACTTAGCGGAGCATCCTCCTACTACCTCACTTGGGATGGACCCAGTTCCTTTAGAGGTCACCAATGAAGTCGACATCGAGAATGTGGGAATGGAATATGATGTCATATCTTCGGAGGGTCATGCGGCGAAGCCTCGCTGCACCTTGAGGGAGAAGATGAAGATTCTCCAGTACGCCATTGAGCATTCTGTCAGAGAGGCCTCTCAGAAATACGGTATTAGTCCGGGAACTCTCTACTATTGGAAAAAGATGGGCACGAGTGTCCCTGGAGGGGGTATTGGGAGTGGGAACCACCAGACTGGAACTCCTCCAGCAGCTACTGCTATCACGCCAGGACAAGTCCCAGTGGGGAACACGCCACTGATGGTACTTCACACTGCACATGACGAAAGAAATGCGATGAATGTGTACCCGGGGACATCCTCCCTCCTGGAGCAGATCCAGGTGGCTACCGGCAGGGACAGTAGCAGTGGAGGACAACAAGAGGCAAGTGAGAAGGCTGGAGATCAGCAGTACCTCTCTGCTGCCAGCGATGTACATGTAGTCTCTACATCTCTGTCTGGCACTGACTTGAGTCTGCTACATGCTGTTTCTTCGCTGCTGAATTCTAGTGGTGGCAGTGCTGCTGCCAATAGTCGCACCGACCTCTCCCCTCTTCCCAGATCCCAAGCATTGATGGCAACGAACAACAGCAGCAGCGGAGGTATCTCTTCTCCTACGGAAGTCCTGGTAGCTCCCCTTCAAGTGGCATCCGAAGAGGTGGCTACTTCAGTAGAAGACGAGAAAGAGATCGTAGAAGCAAATAGCAGCTGCCTAGGCTCTGCTACCATTGACCAAGCAGCTGTGACGACAGAGGAAGGTGTGGTGGTCGTGGAAGTGGAGCCTCAGAGCCGAGGGAACCCAGTGCTGGATACAGTGGCCACTACAGACAAGAGTATGCTGGAAATTGAGACCGCAACTAATGCACACGTTGCTGAGGAGGTGGAACAGGAAGTAGACCAAGGGGTGGAAGAGGAAGTAGAACAAGGATTGGAACAGGAAATAGAACAAGGGTTGAGAGAGGAAGTAGAACAAGGATTGGAACCGGAAGTAGAACAAGGATTGGAACCGGAAGTAGAACAAGGATTGGAACCGGAAGTAGGACAAGGATTGGAACCGGAAGTAGAACAGGTGTTGAGACCGGAAGTAGAACAAGGATTGGAACAGGAAGTAGAACAAGAATCGGAAGAGGAAGTAGAACAAGGATTGGAACCGGAAGTAGAACAAGGGATTCAAGAACAACAGCAAGTGGAATGATTTAAGCAGTTTAGACAAGAAGTAGGTCAACTGAGCGACCCTGTTGACCTGGATTTTAGCCGATACATTTTTGTATTGTGCATGTACACCACCAATATTTGCACATTCACTTATACTTCAATTAGTGTTCAAGGGCAATAAATAGCTGACTAAGTAACCTGATATATACCTCTGCATTACAACTCATTGCTTATGATAGGTGATTACTAACAATAAATATTCCTAGGTTAATTAAACGGCTGTGAATGGCCTTGTTTGTACATGTTTGTATTTTTATTGAACTGGCAGAAAGAAGAAAAATTTGAAATCCAGGTGGTTCAGCTGAAGGATTAATGTCCATGTGACGATTGCAGTAATAACAATATATTATATTATGTTTCAGCATTGTTACAGCCCTTAAAGTTAAGCTTATCTGTGTGTGAAATCCCCAATAACCTCTTCCTCATCAGATGTCCCAATTTCATTCGTGAAGTACCCACGCTCAAGTATGTTCCTCTTTCCGTCAGTCTCCTCGTTGAGTGGGACAGGAACAAAGCCTTTCCTCGTAGGACATCTGCGCCTCATCTGAAGCACAGCAATGATGGACAAGACCAAAATAACCACAATTAGAGAGCAGATGACGGCCAGTAAACAAATGCTAGCCACAAACATGTGCTTAGCAGAAGTGGCTATAGAAGGTTGAGGAGTACTCTTGGACTTCCTGGTGACATCAATGGTCATTGAATTGCCTTTATAGCTCTCATCTGAAGCCAGCTTTGAGGACAAGCTTGGGCCATTGTGAGAATCTTGTGTAATTGTTGTCTCGACTATAGCTTGAGCTACCTCAGCTGTCACACTAGCTTCCTCCCCAACTTTTGTCAAAGTGAAGTTGAGAACCGTCGATCCTACAGACGGAACAGTGACTTCACTCATTGCGGAGCTCTGATATCCTATGGATGTGACCTGGATAGAGTAGGTACCAGGTGTGAGAAGTCTCCAGTAGTCTCCATCTTTGGCTGAGGTCACAACATATTTCCTTCCACTTACAGCAATGACGGCACCCTTGATGCCAACCCCAGCGGTGTCCTTCACGAATCCGCTCACTCCATTTTGCACTTTATAGCTCTCATCTGAAGCCAGCTTTGAGGACAAGCTTGGGCCATTGTGAGAATCTTGTGTAATTGTTGTCTCGACTATAGCTTGAGCTACCTCAGCTGTCACACTAGCTTCCTCCCCAACTTTTGTCAAAGTGAAGTTGAGAACCGTCGATCCCACAGACGGAACAGTGACTTCACTCATTGCGGAGCTCTGATATCCTATGGATGTGACCAGGATAGAGTAGGTACCAGGTGTGAGAAGTCTCCAGTAGTCTCCATCTTTGGCCGAGTTCACAACATGTTTCTTTCCACTTACAGCAATGACGGCACCCTTGATGCCAACCCCAGCGGTGTCCTTCACGAATCCGCTCACTCCATTGTGCACTTGCTGAATAAAGGCCAGCAAAGCAGGTTTGTTCATCCTCCAGATCTCCTCCAGCTCACTGCTCCTGGGGAACTTGTTGCACCCCTGTTCCACCGTGATCTCAAAGCAGTTGCTGTTGAGATAGTTGTAGTCTTGCATTCCACCCTGGATGCTGTACCACGCTGCACCATTGGTGATCCCATTTTCAAAATGGTCAGTTTCTCCAGGACAGGATTTACCGAGATGCATGGAAAGGTGAGCCATAGAGTATGACAAAGCAAGCTGCTTGAATATGTTGTCATCTGGCGATCGATTATATTGACTTTGTCCATTCACACTGTCATCGTATGGATAGTTTGCCACCAAGGCCCCATTGTGGATGTTGCAGGAGAGAACAAAGGGATAATGCCGCATCCACATCATCACAGCTTTGGTTTCGGGCGCTTTAGGGACTCCTCTGTTGTTATGGTGATCATATTGGTCAGGGAAATCTCTGTTCAGGTCAATGCCATTGGCATTCGCTCGCCCCAAGACTCCATGAAAGACTTCATAAACATATCCATAACTAGTTGCTACTTTATAGCCATCT
Source organism: Cladorhizidae sp. MBARI D1340-BT2 (assembly GCA_028752905.1). Classification (NCBI taxonomy): domain Eukaryota; kingdom Metazoa; phylum Porifera; class Demospongiae; order Poecilosclerida; family Cladorhizidae; species Cladorhizidae sp. MBARI D1340-BT2. The sequence goes on from JAQNBH010000009.1 coordinate 14,884,868, forward strand.
GGGTTCATGGAGGGCATTATATGGATTCGCGTGGTACTCACTAGCTGAGTAATGACAGGGTCCTTCCCATAACGAGTACACAGAAGCTCAATCAAATGAAGGAGGGTCTCCCTTCCTGTAACCTCGTTACCATGCATATTACCAATATACTTGAACTCCGGTTCACCGGGCTCGTGTGTCCCAGGATGATCCGATATCTCCATCACCATCAGCGGGTTTCCTTTGACAGAGTTACCAATGGAGTAGAGTCGAGTGATCTGTGGGAATGCACTTGAATAATGTGACATAACGTTGTACATCGCCAAGTTGCTGTGATGTTTGAAGGTCACAGGCTCAACATTAATGGTCGTATCAGTAGAGGTAACTGAAGAGGTGAAGACCACAACGAATAACACTACCAATGTAGCCAGGATGAGGACCACAGCAGATGCCATGCTTAGCACCAACCATGAGATTCTTGTCATTCACTTCCTGCCCACCTCTTTTCTCTTTCGTTTCCACTTCTCTTTTGGACCTTTGGGTGGAGATCTGTAAATAATCACGGATTGTGTTAGTGTGTGTCTGCTAATTAAGATTTGTGTGTAGCCATTTGATCTTTCTACATTTTATCACATTGCTTAACTACTTGAGAGAATTGAGAGAATAATACTAAGATTTGTGTGTAGCCATTTAATCGTTCTACATTTTATCACATTGCTCAACTACTTGAGAGAATAATACTTGCTACAACTAGCTACACTTAGCAGCTACACGAAGAGGGACGCTTAGACGCAACGGGTTTTAAAATGTGTCCTTACAACTTACCAACTTAGAATGCCAGTTTTTAGTTCTCCCTTAGCAATCCCACGAGAAATCCAGACCCAAAAGAAGCATTCATCAGTCGGCTCACCACTCAAACGCAGCCGGAAGTAAGTCCTGGGATCAACCGCAATATTTATTAAGTTCCTGGAAATGGTTTGCAGAACCTAAGCAGTATTCAAGAGCATCCTAGGACTGAAGTGGATAGGTCTCTGGTCAAAACACGGGTGTTATTTCTAGCTATCTACTAGACATTGAGCCAGGATATAATATAACAGGCTCTATTGGTGAGCAGAGTTGACTTGCTTCTTGGGATAGATGAGTGGGAATGAGAGAATATGCGAGGATCTGGTGGAGAAGTGCAAGTTGGAGGTATGGTAACCGTACTTGTCGATACAAATATTATTGTTGGTTGGGTTTGGGGATTAGAGTTTTGGGCATATTCAGATAGGTATTGGAATGTAGTTCTCTTCACTAATTTTTATGTCATTTATTTGAGCATGCAAACAAATTAAGTGAATTTTGACAGCACCAAACCATCCAGCCATCTTTCATCATTATATCTGATACTTACTATTCTTATATCTGTAAAATGGTAGGCCAAGCAGCTGGCAGAGTTGACCGCAACTCGGAAAAAAGTGCACTGGACCCACCCCAACTTTGTGTCTTTCTGTGGTGAGTGCCATGATGTTTGCATGTACTGTCATGTCAGGTGATGGCAGGATAATGTAGCATTATAGAGAAAGTGGAACTTTATATATTATTATATATGTGTGTATATATATATATGTGTGTGCTGTGTCGCCTAGATTTTCTGTCTTCTTGTAATACTCCCTTAGTAACAAAGTCATCTCGAGCAAGTCATTAGGTTACCCAGGAAATTGAGCTTAATGTATATTGTACTAATGAACATTCATTGCTTGTGTTTACCAGTAGACACAGCACCCACAGGCACATGAAACTACACACCTAAAGATCAGTTGGATGGGTGCTTGCTGCATGAACCTGGTGCTTTTGACAACCATTCTACTTAGCATTCATGGGATATCAAGCTAGATAGCTGTGAATTGTAAATGAAGTTGGCAACATAATTTGCACATGCACACAAAAAAAAGTCCAGCTGGTGCCTCTGTTGAAGTTATTGTTATCGATGTTCAAGTTCATTGGGGAAAAAATCCACGTCATTTACTTCCCCCTTGTCGGTTTGATCCTCGTGCTGTCCTTCCCCTTGCGGGTTGATCCTCGTGCTGTCCTTCCCCTTGCGGGTTGATCCTCGTGCTGTCCTTCCCCTTGCGGGTTGATCCTCGTGCTGTCTTTCCCCTTGCGGGTTGATCCTCGAGCTGTCCTTCCCCTTGCGGGTTGATCCTCGTGCTGTCCTTCCCCTTGCGGGTTGATCCTCGTGCTGTCCTTCCCCTTGCGGGTTGATCCTCGTGCTGTCCTTCCCCTTGCGGGTTGATCCTCGTGCTGTCCTTCCCCTTGCGGGTTGATCCTCGTGCTGTCCTTCCCCTTGCGGGTTGATCCTCGTGCTGTCCTTCCCCTTGCGAGTTGATCCTCGTGCTGTCCTTCCCCTTGCGGGTTGATCCTCGTGCTGTCTTTCCCCTTGTGGGTTGATCCTCGTGCTGTCCTTCCCCTTGCGGGTTGATCCTCGTGCTGTCCTTCCCCTTGCGGTTGATCCTCGTGCTGTCCTTCCCCTTGCGGGTTGATCCTCGTGCTGTCCTTCCCCTTGCGGATTGATCCTCGTGCTGTCCTTCCCCTTGCTTTTCAGTACAAAATGACCTTCTAGGTACTTGCCAGCCTAGATTGAGGGAATCGGGAGCATTTGCATTTAGTACACCAAGGCTGTGGATGCCATAGTTTATGGTAAGGTATTATTTGACAGCACTGAAAGTCTGCTAGACTGCTTCACAACATGACAGTGGAGCATTGCCTTCCGTTTCATCATGTTATGAACCAGTCAACACAAGAAAATGTATCGGAACACAACAATGCGCTCAAGTAGGAGAAAAAGTTCTATTCCAGCAGCAATGCAGCATTGGGACCAATCAGAATGCTAGAATCTAGCATGTGATCAGCTGCACTGTCAGCAGTTTAGCTAGGAGATAGCGGTTGATGAAGAGAAGTTGGTTGAATCGGCAAAGAAGTTTTGTTTGTGACAAGTGTTTTCAAAAATCTGTAGGGATGTAAGAGCCAAAGGACAATGCCTGGAAGCTAGTTGCAGGTCAGGTCATTATGCCTTGGCTAGGACTATACTACTATAACTAGTGTAAGCTAGAGCTAGTTGCAGGTCAGGTCATTATGCCTTGGCTAGGACTATACTACTATAACTAGTGTTAGCTAGAGCTAGTTGCATGTCAGGTCATTATGCCCTGTAACTAGTGTAAGCTAGAGCTAGTTGCATGTCAGGTCATTATGCCCTGGCTAGGACTATACTACTATAACTAGTGTTAGCTAGAGCTAGTTGCATGTCAGGTCATTATGCCCTGGCTAGGACTATACTACTATAACTAGTGTTAGCTAGAGCTGTTTCATGTCAGGTCATTATGCCCTGGCTAGGACTATACTACTATAACTAGTGTTAGCTAGAGCTAGTTGCATGTCAGGTCATTATGCCCTGGCTAGGACTATACTACTATAACTAGTGTTAGCTAGAGCTAGTTGCATGTCAGGTCATTATGCCCTGGCTATAACTATACTACTATAACTAGTGTTAGCTAGAGCTAGTTGCAGGTCAGGTCATTATGCCTTGGCTAGGACTATACTACTATAACTAGTGTTAGCTAGAGCTAGTTGCATGTCAGGTGATTATGCCCTGGCTAGGACTATACTACTATAACTAGTGTTAGCTAGAGCTGGTTGCATGTCAGGTCATTATGCCCTGGCTAGGACTATACTACTATAACTAGTGTTAGCTAGAGCTAGTTGCATGTCAGGTCATTATGCCCTGGCTAGGACTATACTACTATAACTAGTGTTAGCTAGAGCTGGTTGCATGTCAGGTCATTATGCCCTGGCTAGGACTATACTACTATTACTAGTGTTAGCCAGAGCTAGTTGCTGGCTATAGATCTCCAGCACTTTCTCTTTCTTCACCTCCTAGCTAATTATTAAATCCCACTCTTTCTCCGCAGGCTACTGTCGTCGACCATTTCCAGTAGGCTAGTAGTGTGAATGCAACGCACGCAATGCTATAGCATTGAGTTACGAGCCAGCGGTGCAAGAGGAATGCAACGCTCCGCTCAGCCACTGTGTTGTTGTGAACTAACTTTCAGAAGCTAGCAGCTAATGAGGTCTTGTCCAAAGGGTACACATTGTTCCTTATTAGTTTACTGCAAGACAATACTTACGTACGTAGGTGATTTTGATGATCGCATAGCCATTCTTTTCCTCATTTCCTCTTACTTTACCTGTTCACCTACTCCCTCCTCTTCTCCTCTCCTCTGCCTTCTCCCACTTTCCCTCTTCTTCCTTTCTCCTTTCCATCTTCCCCACCTTTTCCTCCTCCCTCCTCCTCCCCTTCTTGCCTTCATCTTCCCCCACTCTCCCTCCTTCCCCCCCTCCTCCTTTCTTCCTTCCCCCCTCCACCTCACTGTCTCCTTCCCCCCTCCACCTTACTGTCTCCTTCCCCTTGCTTTCTCCCTTACCTTTTCATTTCTTCCTCCCTTGATTCCTCTCCTACCCAAATCCTTTCCTCTCCCCTCTTCTCTTTTGGCCTCCTTCCTCTTTGCATCATCTTCCTCTTTTCCCATCCTTTTTTCTTTTTGCCCCTCTCCCTCTTTGTACCTCCTCTCTCTTTGCCCCCTCTCTCTTCCTCCTTTTCCTCCTTTGCCCATCCCCTTCCTTCCTCCCTCCTCTACCTGGCCCTACTTGTACAGTATCGGTAGAAAATATCCTCTCTTATGGCGTCAAAAAAAGGTTTCAGAGAAACAGGTCCAAACTCATCACTCCATCTGGAAACATACTGCAGGAGGAGGGAAAGACTTTGCCTGAGGCAGCTGCCATTTACGACAAGTACTTCAGTGAAAGTTCAGAGGGCAAGGAGGACTATATGTTTGTCCGTCGGGTGTCACCAGCAGAGAAGAAGGTAGGCTGGCTCCGAGCAGCTCTTGTGGAGGGGAAGCTTCAGACTATCGTCCAGAGCATAGTGTCACACCCAAGGTCAGCCAGCAAGAAGCTTGAGTGAGAGCTCTCATTTCCTTCGGTGTTGTACATTACATGACGGCCATACTAGTGAGTCGGTTCATGTTTAGACAGCTATGTTTTGGTGTGTGTGTGCATGTTGTTTTGGTGTGAGTGTGCTTGTGTTTTGGTGTGAGTATGCTTGTGATTTGGTATGAGTTGTATTTTTGGTGTGAGTGTGCTTGTGTTTTGGTGTGAGTATGCTTGTGATTTGGTATGAGTGCTTGTATTTTTGGTGTGGGTGTGCTTGTGATTTGGTATGAGTGCTTGTAGTTTTGGTGTGGTGAGTGTGCTTGTGATTTGGTATGAGTGCTTGTATTTTTGGTGTGAGTGTGCTTGTGATTTGGTATGAGTGCTTGTATTTTTGGTATGAGTGTGCTTGTGATTTGTATGAGTGCTTGTATTTTTAGTATGAGTGTGCTTGTGTTTTGGTGTGAGTATGCTTGTGATTTGTATGAGTGCTTGTATTTTTAGTATGAGTGTGCTTGTGTTTTGGTGTGAGTATGCTTGTGATTTGGTATGAGTGCTTGTATTTTTGGTGTGAGTGTGCTTGTGATTTGGTATGAGTGCTTGTAGTTTTGGTGTGGTGAGTGTGCTTGTGATTTGGTATGAGTGCTTGTATTTTTGGTGTGAGTGTGCTTGTGATTTGGTATGAGTGCTTGTATTTTTGGTATGAGTTTGATGTGAGTGTGCTTGTGTTTTGGTGTGAGTGTGCTTGTGTTTTGGTATGAGTGTGCTTGTGTTTTTGGTGTGAGTGTGCTTGTGTTATGGTATGAGGGTGCTTGTGATGAGAGTGTGCTTGTGATTTGGTGAGAGTATACTTGTGATTTGGTGAGACTGTGCTTGTGATTTGGTGTGATTTGGTGTGAGTGTGCTTGTGTTTTGGTGAGACTGTGCTTGTGATTTGGTGAGAGCGTACTTGTGATTTGGTGTGAGTGTGCTTGTGTTTTGGTGTGCTTGTAATTTGGTGAGAGTGTATTTGTGATTTGGTGTGAGTATGCTAGTGTTTTGGTGTGCTGTTGGTGTTTTTGGTGTTTTTCTGTGGGTGTAATTGGTGTTGGTATGTTGGTATATTTTATATAGGTGTAGTATAGTATTGGTGTAATGGGTGTGAATGTAATTTGGTGTGAGTTTAATTTGGATTTTGGTGTGGGTTGATTTTGGTGTGGGTTGATTTTGGTGTGGGTTGATTTTGGTGTGGGTTGGGTGTATTTCTGGTGTCCAGTGTAATTTGGTGTATGTCTAATTTCATGTGGATGTAACTTGGTGTGGAGATAGTTTATTTGGTGTGTATGTATTTTGTGTGGGTGTATTTGTTGTGTGTGGGTGTATTTTGTGGTAGTGTGGGTGTTATTTGGTTTGGTATATTTTGTTTTGTTTGTTTTGATGTATTGTGTGGGTGTATTTTGTGATTTCATGGTATCATGGTGTGGGTGTCATTTTATGTGGGCATAATTATTTGTGTGTGTTGTGTGGTGTGGGTGTCACAACACATAAACTGGGTGTGTGTGTAACAAGTTGGGTGGAGCTAGAAGCTAAGCAGGGGTGTCTGAGACTATGTTTGGGGTTTAGACCATGAAAGAGCTGAGCTAGGACCAGCTGCATTTGTGTGTAAACAAGCGGGAACAAAGTAAACAGGCAGGAGGAAAGACTAGCTGCTGTATACACCACATCACAGCTCATAAACATAGCAGCTCATAGTGACAAGCAATGACTTAAGTGTGTTGTTCTGCAGTAAGTCAGGTGGCTTGGCCATTTAGCTAAGTGTGTTTCTCTGCAGCAAGTCAGGTGGCTTGGCCATTTAGCTAAGTGTGTTGCTCTGCAGTAAGTCATGTGACTTGGCTATTTAGTTAAGTGTGTTCCTCTGCAGTAAGTCATGTGACTTGGCCATTTAGCTAAGTGTGTTGCTCTACAGTAAGTCATGTGACTTGGCTATTTAGTCAAGTGTGTTGCTCTGCAGTAAGTCATGTGACTTGGCTATTTAGTTAAGTGTGTTTCTCTGCAGTAAGTCAGGTGGCTTGGCTATTTAGCTAAGTGTGTTGCTCTGCAGTAAGTCAGCTAGGTGGCTTGGCCATTTAGCTAAGTGTGTTTCCCTGCAGTAAGTCATGTGACTTGGCCATTTAGCTAAGTGTGTTGCTCTGCAGTAAGTCATGTGACTTGGCCATTTAGCTAAGTGTGTTGCTCTGCAGTAAGTCATGTGACTTGGCCATTTAGCTAAGTGTGTTGCTCTGCAGTAAGTCATGTGACTTGGCTATTTAGTTAAGTGTGTTTCTCTGCAGTAAGTCAGGTGGCTTGGCTATTTAGTTAAGTGTGTTTCTCTGCAGTAAGTCAGGTGGCTTGGCTATTTAGTTAAGTGTGTTGCTCTGCAGTAAGTCATGTGACTTGGCCATTTAGTTTAGTGTGTTGTTCTGCATGCAGTAAGTCATGTGACTTGGCCATTTAGTTAAGTGTGTTGTTCTGTAGTTAGTCATGTGACTTAAGTGTGTTGTTGCTTTATAACTACAAGCAGGTGACTTGGCCATTTAAGTTTACTCAGATTGTTGAAGTGGATTCCACAAGCTTCTGCTGGTTGAAGCTAATTTTTGAGCTCACCTCCTTGTTTAGAGGTGGCAGCATTTTTCACTTTTTAAAAATCTGCATTTGCTAGCCACCAACTCCAGGGAGCTAGCCAGGGGGCTGACACTGTCAACAGGCAGTGAAATTAGGAACCGGCATCGGTTACATCGTCGGAATTCCTGCATGCACATATGTATGTAGGAATACCGATGCTGGTTCCTACCAAACCAATGTGGCGTTGTGAGGGTTACGATGACCTCATGTGAACTGTGGAAAAGTTCATATGCTTACGAGAGCTTGTGTCCTTTGTAGGAAGTTCTACACAAAAGAGTCTGTGATGTGTCACCCGGTGTATGGAGAGATCTTCCAGTACCTCATTGGTAAGGGGGCATCTTTTGCATAGCAGGTAGTTTTTCTCTCCTCTTACTCAATTCCATAAATGCTTCTTGATTACATTGTTGACGTGTTGGTTCGTTTGTATGGGTGCAAATTAGAGCTATTGTCAACCTGCCTCCACCCAGTGTGTTGTTCACACATAGAGGTTCCTGGTGGTTAGAGACAGCCTTAATTCTAGGTGCTAACCATGCGATGCATGTCGTTACACCATGTTATGTGGCATTAGTTGTATCATTATGCAGTGGTGTGAAGCATTTGGTGTGTTTTGTTATGCAACATTATGCAGCATTAGATATAGTTAATCATGTTGTGCAGTGGCTGACTCTAGCTAGCTTATCCTGGCAGGCATTCCTATGGTGGCTGACTCTAGCTAGCTTATCCTAGCAGGCTTTCCTACGACGCTGGCAAGCTCTAGCTAGCATATTCTAGCATTACTATGGTGGCTGACTCTAGCTAGCTTATCCTGGCAGGCATTCCTATGGTGGCTGACTTTAGCTAGCTTATCCTGGCAGGCATTCCTATGGTGGCTGACTTTAGCTAGCTTATCCTAGCAGGTGTTCCTACAGTGGCAGACTCGAGCTAGCCTATTCTAGCATTCCTACGGTGGCTGACTCTAGCTAGCCTACTCTAGCAGGCACTCCTACAGTGGCTGACTCTAGCTACGTAGCCTTCCTAGCATTGCTTTGCTAGACATGCTAGGGCATTGCAAGACTTGCAATGCTGTTATAGAACAGCCAGTATGGACTCAAGTCTTAATTAATTAAGCTCATTTATGATACAGTCTGTTTATTTCCGTCCTACCCCGCCATGTAGCGTTACCTTCTCTCTATCATCTCTTCGTCCCCTTCTCCATCCACTCTCCTCTGACCTTCCTTCCTCTGCTCCCTCCTTTCCTCTCACCATCCAGATGGTCCCTGCTCTATAAGGTACAGCAGACTGAAGACCAGTGACGTGTCCCTGTGCAGTCCTTCTCCAGCAGAAATTGTGAAGAGACACAACGAGTCAGTAGCACATTAATATTGCATAGTTAACCAGGGGCACTCTGATTTTAGTCATTAGTTTTAGGACTGACAAGGGTTAATTGATGAACAGGGCTTCATTTAGGTGGGTGAGGGGTGGGGAGAGGATGATTCCCCCCAGCTTAGGTTGCAAAATATTCAAAATATGAATACAGTTTTTTATTATTATTATTATTATTATTATTATTATTGTTATTATTATTATTATTATTATTATTATTATTATTATTATTATTATTATTATTATTATTATTATTATTATTATTATTATTATTATTATTATTATTATTATTATTATTATTATTATTATTATTATTATTATTATTATTATTATTATTATTATTATTATTATTATTATTATTATTATTATTATTAATAATATTATTATTATTATTATTATTATTAGTAGTAGTAGTAGTAGTAGTAGTAGTAGTAGTAGTAGTAGTAGTATTATTATTATTATTATTATTATTATTATTATTATTATTATTATTATTATTATTATTATTATTATTATTATTATTATTATTATTATTATTATTATTATTATTATTACTACTACATGTACTACTACTACTACTACTACTATTGCTATTACTATTATTTTATTTTTATTTTTATTATTAATGATTAATTATTAATTATTATTATTTTGTTGTTGTTGTTATTGTTGTTGTTATTTATTATTATTAGTAGTACATGTAGTAGTATATTAGTAGTATAGTATTAGTAGTATAGTAGTATTTATATAGTGGTAGTATTTTATTATTATTATCATTATTATTATTATTTTATTGTCATTATTATTGTTGTTGTTATTTATTGTTGTTATTATATTATTATTATTTTATTATTATTATCATTTTATTATTATTATTATCGTCATCATCAATTATTATTATATTATATATATTTTTAAGTATTTTTATTATAGTATTAATATTATTATTAATATTATTATTTTTGTTGTTGTTGTTATGTTGTTGTTATTTTATTATTATTATTATATTATTATTATTATTATTAGTAGTAGTAGTAGTAGTAGTAGTAGTAGTATTTTATTATTATTATCATATTATTTTTATTATTATTATTGATTATTATTATTTTATCATCATCATCATTAATTATTATTATTATTATTATTATTATTATTATTATTATTATTATTATTATTATTATTATTATTATTATTATTATTATTATTATTATTATTATTATTATTATTATTATTATTATTATTATTATATTATATTATTGGTAGTACATGTTTCTCGTGAGACTTGCAGCCAACCAAGGTGAACATAATCAGCAACAGAATTGTACAAGAAACGTTCTACCTAGTGAGGTGAGGAACCTATACACTGGCAACACTAACACTAAGACATCTCAGGATGAGCAGAGACATCTCAGGATGGGCAGAGACCTTGGTATCAGCACTGACATCTCCAACACTAACTTATCATCTGAAGTCCCTCCTTGGCAACATGTTTCAGTGGCAGACCTTGGGGGCCGGGGCAGGCATAAGGGACTGTGTGTTCCATGGAGCCCTCCTTTCTGTTGGTATCCTTTCGGTTTCCAGTTCATAATCTTTGCTAGGAAGTAAACAGAAAGTATTCCAACTTCTCCCAGATTGCAACAGAATGCGTCTCAGAAGACCTACAATCTCAAACTTTCCAGAGGAAGGATTCCTTAAAAGAGGAACTTGGGCTCCTCCCTCTCATAACCACTGTGATATCATCAGCAACCCCCATCTTCAAAACCCTCTGTCAGACACTGCATTCTTCCCACTCAAGATGGCCGCATATTCATCTGAGAATACTCCAGAAGTGAACTCAGAGTGTCCTATATAAAGCATGACCCCACCCCCCACCCCCAACCCACCCCTCCCCTGCCTGGCTCGGAGGTATGACCACACATGGAGAAATGGAACGCAGATGAAATTTCACACTCTTAAATGAAGCTCGGATAGATGACATTTTGGGGGATTCTACTCCCAACTTTTTCTGTGGTCTTGTATGCGTGTATATATGTAATGGTCCGGTATGCATATATGTATACAGTGCATCAACCCTGCTAAATATAGGCGGGAATGCCCCCCCCCACTCCCCCCCCTCCCCACCATCTAATGTTGCTAATGTGAGATCTTGCGTTGCATGCTCCCAATTAAATTGAGATTGGGTGGCCGGGAATTCTATGACCTTTGATGTGTCTGCGTCCTCTAGGGTGCTCTCTTCGTCCATGGTTCATGGGAGCCAGGTACGTTGCTTACTGTGTTTGACACACCTCTAGACTATTTGTATCACCAGGGGACACACACATGCCTACATACAGAGAGAGAGAGAACATCGATTGGGAGGGGGGATTCTGGGGTAATAATTTGAGGGGTTGGGGGGGCTTGGTAATACAATGTAATTTGGGGGGGGGGTGGAGGCTTAGGAAAGTGGTTAATAATATTGTATTCCAGTGGTAGTTTGTGTTGACATGACTAGTGGTATTCTACAAGTTTTGCTTTCCCATCCCGTGATGCCCCTTCTCCTGCCCTCCTCATTGGTTGTGGGTGAATGACTTCCCTTGCCAGGACATTCCGTGATGTGTCCCCCCCCCCCCCCCCTAGAGAGGGTGAAGAGTACTTGTGTCTTAGGGCTCTGTTTATCTGTGATACCTTTAGCCCTAGACCCTTAGCCCTAGAATACCCCAACCCCTAGCCCTAGAATACCCTAAGCCTAGCCCTAGAATACCCTAACCCTAGCCCCACCCCTAGCCCTAGAATACCCCAATCCATAGCCCTAGAATATACCAGCCCCTAGCCCTAGAATATACCAGACCCTAACCCTAGAATACTCCAACCCCTAGCCCTAGAATACCCCAATCCCTAGCCCTAGAATACCCCTAGCCCTAGAATACCCCTAGCCCTAGAATACCCCAACCCCTTGCCCTAGAATACCCTAACCCTAGCCCTGGAATACCCTAACCCTAGCCCTAGAATATACCAGCCCCTAGCCCTAGAATACTCCAACCCCTAGCCCTAGAATACCCTAACCCCTAGCCCTAGAATACCCCACCCCTAGCCCTAGAATACTCCAACCCCTAGCCCTAGAATACCCCACCCCTAGCCCTAGAATACCCACCCCTAGCCCTAGAATACCCCACCCCTAGCCCTAGAATACCCCAGCCCCTAGCCCTAGAATACCCCACCCCTAGCCCTAGAATACCCTTGCCCTAGAATAGCCCTAGAATACCCCAATCCCTAGCCTAGAATACCCCAACCCCTAGCCCTAGAATACCCTAACCCTAGCCCTAGAATACCCCACCCCTAGCCCTAGAATACCCCAATCCCTAGCCCTAGAATATACCAGCCCCTAGCCCTAGAATACTCCAACCCCTAGCCCTAGAATACCCCACCCCTAGTCCTAGAATACCACAGCCCCTAGCCCTAGAATACCCCAACCCCTAGCCCTAGAATACCCCAACCCCTAGCCCTAGAATACCCCACCCCTAGTCCTAGAATACTCCAACCTCTAGCCCTAGAATACCCCACCCCTAGCCCTAGAATACCCCAACCCCTAGCCCTAGAATACCCCACCCCTAGCCCTAGAATACCCCAGCCCCTAGCCCTAGAATACCCCACCCCTAGCCCTAGAATACCCCACCCCTAGCCCTAGAATACCCCAACCCCTAGCCCTAGAATACCCCACCTAGCCCTAGAATACCCCAGCCCCTAGCCCTAGAATACCCCAGCCCCTAGCCCTAGAATACCCCAATCCCTAGCCCCAACCCTTAGCCCTAAAATATACCAGCCCCTAGCCCTAGCCCTAGAATACCCCAGCCCCTAGCCCTAGAATACCCCAGCCCCTAGCCCTAGAATACCCCAATCCCTAGCCCCAACCCTTAGCCCTAAAATATACCAGCCCCTAGCCCTAGCCCTAGAATACCCCAGCCCCTAGCCCTAGAATACCCCAGCCCCTAGCCCTAGAACACCCCACCCCTAGCCCTAGAATACCCCACCCCTAGCCCTAGAATACCCCAATCCCTAGCCCCAACCCTTAGCCCTAAAATATACCAGCCCCTAGCCCTAGCCCTAGAATACCCCAGCCCCTAGCCCTAGAATACCCCAGCCCCTAGCCCTAGAATACCCCAATCCCTAGCCCCAACCCTTAGCCCTAAAATATACCAGCCCCTAGCCCTAGCCCTAGAATACCCCAGCCCCTAGCCCTAGAATACCCCAGCCCCTAGCCCTAGAACACCCCACCCCTAGCCCTAGAATACCCCACCCCTAGCCCTAGAATACCCCAATCCCTAGCCCCAACCCTTAGCCCTAAAATATACCAGCCCCTAGCCCTAGCCCTAGAATACCCCAGCCCCTAGCCCTAGAATACCCCTAGCCCTAGATTACCACTAGCCTTATTGCTAGCCCTAGCTCTAGTGCAGGTTCCAGAGTCCATGTAAAGTCAGTTGCAAGTGTCCCAGAAGAATGTCCTGGGGTAGGTCATCGGTACTGAGCTTTGCTGACATCTTGACGTAGTCATTAACTGCATAAGATGACATGTTGATGAACTCACCCATCATTATTAATGAGGCTGAAGATGAGCATTGCGACTCCTTTCTGTGGGTTGATGACCCTCCGGCATTGCCGGGGAAATCGCAACTATCATGGAGTAGTTGGCAGCTGGTTTAGATGGTGGGTGTGGTGTACACACTGCCCTGTAAATCAATCAATCACTCCCGAACATTTAAGATGTTCAAGGAAATGCAAAATGCCTTCCAGCATATATAGTAGCATATACTGTATGGCACTGGCATATGTAGTAAGTACTAACATGTAGTGCTGTACATGTACTAGCATATATAGTACTAGCATATGTAGTACTACCATATGTAGTACTAGCATATGTAGTACTATATACTAGCATATATAGTACTAGCATATGTAGTACTACCATATATAGTACTAGCATATGTAGTACTACCATATGTAGTACTAGCATATGTAGTACTATATACTAGCATATATAGTACTAGCATATGTAGTACTATATACTAGCATATAAAATACTAGCATATGCAATACAGCACCCACAGGAAATGAACTGTTAAAATTGATTTTGATTGTCTGTACATTTGTGTGTGTGTGTGTGTGTGTGTGTGTGTTGTGTGTATGCAGCTAGAGGACAGAGAGTTTGCCATGGATACAGAGGAAGCGTGGGATCATGTGAGGTCTCTCTACCAGAGTAACACCTCCACCTGCCTCTTTGGAAAGAATAACATTGCAATCCAACCGGTGAGTGGGTCATGTGATCTATAATGCAGAGTGGGTCATGTGATCTGGCATGCAGAGTTGGTCATGTGATCTGTCGTGCAGGTTGGACCAAGTCCTGTGGACAACCCCAGGATCAACTATGGTTGACCCAGCCCTAGCCCTATAGCCCTAACTTTAGCCCTAACCTAGTCCTAGCCCTATAGCCCTAATTTTAGCCCTAACCTAGCCCTATATCACTCTAAACCTAGTAATTCCTAACCCTAGCCAGAGTACAGTGCACAAAATATTTTGTCATCCATAGTTGAAACCCTGTATGAGTTGAACCCTGGGTGGGTTGAACCCTGTGGGGGGGAACCCCTTAGTTATACAACCAAATTATCAACGGACAGTACATAGTGGCTACTGCTAGGCTTATTAGCCTGCAGTATGGATAGGCTTATTAGCCTGCAGTGGGCTAGGAATATTAGCCTGCAGTATGGCTAGGTACATATTAGCCTGCAGTATGGATAGGCATATTAGCCTGCAGTATGGCTAGGCTTATTAGCCTCAGTATGGCTAGGCACATTAGCCTGCAGTATGGCTAGGCTTATTAGCCTCAGTATGGCTAGGCACATTAGCCTGCAGTATGGCTAGGCACATTAGCCTGCAGTGTGGCTAGGCATATTAGCCTGCAGTATAGCTAGGCATATTAGCGGATAGGCTTATTAGCCTCAGTATGGATAGCCTGCAGTGTGGCTAGGCATATTAGCCTGCAGTTTGGATAGGCTTATTAGCCTGCAATGGCTAGGCTTATTAGCCTACAGTATGGATAGGCTTATTAGCCTGCAATGGCTAGGCATATTAGCCTGCAGTATGGCTAAGCATATTAGCCTGCAGTATAGCTAGGCATATTAGCCTGCAGTATGGCTAGGTATATTAGCCTGCAGTATGGCTAGGCATATTAGCCTGCAGTATGGCTAAGCATATTAGCCTGCAATGGGCTAGGCATATTAGCCTGTAGGACGATGCTGGGGCTAGGCATGCTAGGGCTAGAGCCCTGACCTTCATCGAGCAGCTCCGAGTAAAGCTGTTGGTGCAGGTGTCTGTTATGGGTGATGTGGGTATCTGGCGCGCCTGAAGCTTACCTAAGCCAAAGTGTCGGGGGTTAAAGTAGAAGAGGAAACACCGCTCCTAACTCGTGATTGTGTTGTCGTTCACTACAGCAAATCTCTTGTCCCTAACCACTCCCACCACCCCACCCACCCCATATCCAAAAAAAAGTACAACAGCAAGCAGCCATTGCTGGCCACTTTGGTGTTAATGTGCACCATATGGAGAACACACCCACTCACTCACTCACTCACTCGCTCACTCACACACCCACTCACTCACTCACTCACTCACTCACTCCCTATCTCTGTTGCTCCCAACTCCTCCCTGTACAGGCTGGCTTCACCAAACCCTTACAGGGGTACCTGACCTTGCAGCAACAAGGTCCCCCGCACACCCTCTTGCTAAAGTGGATCCCGAACTCTCTCCTGCAAGACTCGGCCAGCACCTACAGGTACGTGCCCACACGTATGTGCGGTTTAGTCCCGTCCTCCTCTAAAACAACCCAAACAGCCCTAGAGATGCAACTCTAAAGTTGGTTCAGCTGGCAAGCTTGGGTTTCAGTTTCTTCTGAACTCTTATGTACATACACACGTGTGTGGCTTACCTGTGTACCCGTCTCCTATCAAGCCTTGCCGCAGTGGGAGGGATGGAAGAGGAAGGAGGGGAAAGGTGGACGGGGGAGAGGGAAGGTGGATGGGGGAGAGGGAAGGTGGACGGGGGAGAGGGAAGGTGGACGGGGGAGAGGGAAGGTGGACGGGGGAGAGGGAAGGTGGACGGGGGAGAGGGAAGGTGGACGGGGGAGAGGGAAGGTGGACAGGGGAGAGGGAAGGTGGACGGGGGAGAGGGGAAGGAGTAAAGACACGTCCACTAAGTAGTGGAAGGCATTCTTGAAATGAAGTTATCTCCTCTTCCCAAACAGAGGCCTATATAAACAAATATAAATAAACACTTAAAACAACAACAACAACAACAAATCTGATAAGTGGAAGCTCTAATAAGCGGAGTCCACCTTTTGTGGTAGAAGTGATTTTGCATTCCCTTGAGGCATATCTCCTAGAAATGAGGTTTTGTCCACTTCTCTTTGGCTATCTTGCCCCTGCATTATATGTCTATCATCACTCTTGTGCGTGTGTGTGTGTGTGTGTGTGTGTGTGAGGCTAAAGGGACTAACTAATTGTTACTTGCAGCATGGACATTGCTTGTATGGCAGTGCACTTTGTATTTCATAGTGGCTGGCACTTCTCTCTCTATCATGTTCATGAACAGAGTTATTCCATTTAATTTCAAAAGAGCTGTGTTTGATAGAATGTTCATGTGTGCTGGAGGATTAAAGGCAGTGTCCATATGAAGCACAACCAACCAACAGCTGCTTCTCTACAAGCACACACACGCAAGCCCCAGCAGTGAGTGTTACAGCTGGTGTACGCCCGTGAACACCACTAGCTTAAGCTCCTCCTCTGCAAAGACTCTCCGCAAGTAGCTCAGGGATTTCCTCGTAGCCTTTCTCATCATCGTACTGCTAGCTGGAGCAGTGCTCAGCCATGACACGATCCAGTACAATTATGCTGATGCATGTTTTTTTCCACCCAATGTTATTTTCACCTGATCCCCCCCCCCCCTCCCTCCTTCCTCCCCCCCCCCCCCCCCCCCCCCCCCCCCCCACACACACACACACTTCTTTTTTTTCCTTCCTCCCATAGAAAATTGGCATGGGAAAGGTCCATACTTTACCATACACCACATAACTCTGTTTTCTCCTGTCTAAAATAGTCAAGTATATTTCAGTCTTCCACCTAAAGTCAACCTTTGAACTGTGAACTGTATTGATCAATTATTGTGCACTAGACTGCATGGCAAAATGAAAGGCTTTTTTGTTGTTTTCTTCTGTGAAGGGCCACACCTTCTGCAACTTATTACTCGCTAACACCTTTCATTCATCCTATATATGTGTGCATTATTGAGGCCTGAGGCATTGTTTTTGTACCAGTACATACTACATACAATGTACATATACACACACACTAAGACATCACACTACACACACCTACATGCATGCATACATACACACATAGCACTGCACACTACATATACACACACACACTAACACATCACACTACACACACCTACATGCATGCATACATACACACATAGCACTGCACACTACATATACACACACACACACTAACACATCACACTACACACACCTACATGCATGCATACATACACACATAGCACTGCACACTACATATACACACACACACACTAACACATCACACTACACACACCTACATGCATGCATACATACACACATAGCACTGCACACTACATATACACACACACACACTAACACATCACACTACACACACCTACATGCATGCATACATACACACATAGCACTGCACACTACATATACACACACACACACACATGCACACACACCACACACACACAAGACTTGTACACACATGTATATTTTCCTGGTGCTTTCTCCCTGTGTGTATGTTGTTGATGTACCCACTGCAGTATGCTGTGGAAGGCCATCATGTCTGTAGAACTAGTGAGCCAAATAGCTCACATTCACTGTCATAGGATATGCGGTAAGAATACTAGTACAAGTACATGTGTTAGTAATCTGCATGTAACACGTGACCCGGTTTGTAAACTACTTATGATGGCCGAACAAAGGAAGTGACCTCCCACTCACTGCACATGCTGTGTGTATGCATCTTAGTTTTCAACGCCCATTCACCCACAAGACATATGAATGGGTGACCATCTTAAATATAACGCACTTACGGAAATGTCATCATAGTGAAGGGAAGGATCGAGAAAATGGCTCCAGATTAAATGACGGAGAGGCAAAGAGCTGGATTCGCAGGAGTGAGAACTGGCTGCATGGTTGATAGCTGTTGGGGAGAAGTTTTAATTTGACTCCGTTCACCAGCACATAGCATTGGAAGGAATACACAAACTCCTGCAGACAACGTGTCTGATGACTTCACTCTTAGTGCTCTTCAAGGGAAACTGCTTCCAAATACTCTTATCAAAACTCCAAGATTTCCGGTTGTACCTTGCACCAGTTAGGAATCTGTAAATAATGCACACTGATCAATATTGTATTAGGCTTTCAGCTTGGTGGGGCTAGGGTAATAATGCACACAGATCAGTATTGTATTAGACCTTCAGCTTGGTGGGGCTAGGGTAATAATACACACAGATCAGTATTGTATTAGGCCTTCAGCTTGGTGGGGCTGAGGTAATAATACACACAGATCAGTATTGTATTAGGCCTTCAGCTTGGTGGGGCTGAGGTAATAATGTACACAGATCAGTATTGTATTAGACCTTCAGCTTGGTGGGGCTAGGGTAATAATGCACACAGATCAGTATTGTATTAGGCCTTCAGCTTGGTGGGGCTGAGGTAATAATGTACACAGATCAGTATTGTATTAAGCCTTCAGCTTGGTGGGGCTAGGGTAATAATGTACACAGATCAGTATTGTATTAAGCCTTCAGCTTGGTGGGGCTGAGGTAATAATGTACACAGATCAGTATTGTATTAGACCTTCAGCTTGGTGGGGCTAGGGTAATAATGCACACAGATCAGTATTGTATTAGACCTTCAGCTTGGTGGGGCTGAGGTAATAATGTACACAGATCAGTATTGTATTAGGCCTTCAGCTGGTGGGGCTAGGGTAATAATGCACACAGATCAGTATTGTATTAGCTTGGTGGGGCTGGGGTAATAATGTACACAGATCAGTGAGGCCTTCAGCTTGGTGGGGCTGGGGTAATAATGTACACAGATCAGTATTGTATTAGGCCTTCAGCTTGGTGGGGCTAGGGTAATAATGCACACAGATCAGTATTGTATTAGACTTGGTGGGGCTGGGGTAATAATGTACACAGATCAGTATTGTATTAGGCCTTCAGCTTGGTGGGGCTAGAGTAATAATGCACACAGATCAGTATTGTATTAGGCCTTCAGCTTGGTGGGGCTAGGGTAATAATGTACATGGATCAGTATTGTATTAGGCCTTCAGCTTGGTGGGGCCGAGGTAATAATACACACAGATCAGTATTGTATTAGACCTTCAGCTTGGTGGGGCTAGGGTAATAATGTACACAGATCAGTATTGTATTAGGCCTTCAGCTTGGTGGGGCTGAGGTAATAATGTACACAGATCAGTATTGTATTAGACCTTCAGCTTGGTGGGGCTAGGGTAATAATGCACACAGATCAGTATTGTATTAGGCCTTCAGCTTGGTGGGGCTAGGGTAATAATGTACATGGATCAGTATTGTATTAGGCCTTCAGCTTGGTGGGGCCGAGGTAATAATACACACAGATCAGTATTGTATTAGACCTTCAGCTTGGTGGGGCTAGGGTAATAATGTACACAGATCAGTATTGTATTAGGCCTTCAGCTTGGTGGGGCTGAGGTAATAATGTACACAGATCAGTATTGTATTAGACCTTCAGCTTGGTGGGGCTGAGGTAATAATGTACACAGATCAGTATTGTATTAGACCTTCAGCTTGGTGGGGCTAGGGTAATAATGCACACAGATCAGTATTGTATTAGCTTGGTGGGGCTGGGGTAATAATGCACACAGATCAGTATTGTATTAGACCTTCAGCTTGGTGGGGCTAGGGTAATAATGTACACGGATCAGTATTGTATTAGGCCTTCAGCTTGGTGGGGCTAGGGTAATAATGTACACAGATCAGTATTGTATTAGACCTTCAGCTTGGTGGGGCTAGGACAATGAAAGTCGCAGAAGTTTGTCCCATGGGGCATCAGGCTAACTTTTTCTTCCTGTTCACTGCACCTTCACTCACCACACGAGGCATTTCTATGTAGTAATCTACATGTGTACAACACGACTCTAGTTAGTAAACTACTTGTAATATATGGTAATCTACATGTACCAGATGACTCTGGTTTGTAAACTTGTAGTAATCTACATGTACCAGATGACTCGGTTCGTAAACTTGTCGTAATCTACATGTACCAGATGACTGGGTTTGTAAACTTGTAGTAATCTACATGTATCACATGGTTCTGTTTTTAAACTCTACTATGGTAATCTACATAATTCCAAGTTGATTATTGAGAGGTTATTGTAATGTTATTATGTCAACTGAGAGTTCTTTGAGAGTTTACATGGCTTTGGTTTCTACATTACTTTCAATATGTGGTAATCTACATGACTCTGATTTGTAAACTAATGGTAATCTACTGATAAAATGATGTGGTAATCTACAGACTGCTTATAATGCACTTAGTAATCTTCATGTGCCACATGACTCTGTGGCCAAAGTTAGTATTTTACAATACATGAACAGTATACAAACACCTAATATTGTGTTTATGGAATTCCCCACATTCTCTGGTCGTTTAGGTCGTTCAGCCGAGCTGGTTTTGATCGGCTACGATGGTATCGCTCACCCTCCACTCTTCTTCCCTCACGTGCCATCCTTCTTCTTATTCCTGGAGTGCGTAGAGGACAGCCTGTTGCCTCAGGGATGTCTGGAGCCTCCCCTCTGGTACATCAAGGACATGGCCACCAAGTTGAACAAGGTACACACACACCACATGCATGCACATGCACACACACACACAAACATGCACACACATGCACACACATACGCACACACATACACAAGAAAAATGTTGTAACAACTATATCGGAAGGTAACAAGGTGCACCTGTGTAGTCCACAACCTGTTAGATGCCCCTTTACCATTTATAATTAGATATGATTTTAAATGGTAAAGGGTCATCTAACTGGTGTAGTTATTATCCCATGAGTGCATCCTCTGACCTTTCTTGTCAATCAATTGTTTAAATATTAGCTTGCTTGTTTGTGGTTGGGTTGTTTTTGCGACAACCCAACCAGCAGAGATGACTTTTGTCCAACTTAATTTTAATTGTTCTACACTACATTAGCCAGCATGCACCACACGTTGTTGTTTTGTTGTTGGGGCCAGCAGCTACCCTCCTTCAAGGACTTGGCAAAAAGTTGCACAGGAGAACTCCAGAACTACCCAAACGCAGCTGATGTTATTCTATATATATATACCATGTGTACTGCTAAAGTGCACATGGCATATAATTGTTATATAGTTGCTTCCTTTTTGCTTCCCTTTTATGCTTGAGGCACCTGATCCATCGATTAGTAAATCCACTGACTTCTGAGCTGTAGCTCGAGTTATATTTTTGAGATTTTATCCCATTCTGATTATTACACACCATGTACATATATAGCTATCTAGTTTCTGTGCCACAATTCTAATTATAACACAGCACGTACATGTAGCTAGCCTGGTCATGTGCCACAATTCTAATTATAACACGGCATGACATGTAGCTAGCTTGGTTATGTCACAATTCTAATTATAACACGGCATGACATGTAGCTAGCTTGGTTATGTCACAATTCTAATTATAACATGGCACGTACATGTAGCTAGCTTGGTTATGTCACAATTCTAATTATAACACAGCACGTACATGTAGCTAGCTTGGTTATGCCACAATTCTAATTATAACATGGCATGTACATGTAGTTAGCCTGGTCATGTGCCACAATTCTAATTATAACACAGCACGTACATGTAGCTAGTTTGGTTATGCCACAATTCTAATTATAACACAGCACGTACATGTAGCTAGCCTGGTCATGTGCCACAATTCTAATTGGTACACAGCATGTACATGTAGCTAGCTTGGCTGCCACAATCAAGAAACAGGTCAGTCATGGACATGCATTGAAACATTTGGAGCCTTCTGATACTAAAACTAAAATTGTTATGAATGGAACAATTGTATGCGAGATAGATAGATAGATAGACTGATAGATACAGAGAAGATGAATTTCCATTTTGCTGTTGTTTGGGGTCTTCCATTTACCACCTAGTGAAGGACTCAAGGCATACTGGGAGTGGTTTTTGAGCCGATAGCCACCAAAATCCCATTTAAGAAGCTGGGAAGCTGCCATATGTGAGTTTCATAAACCAGGGTTTTCAGTTTTTTTTAAAAATGGACGTATGCTTGTAGCGGAGTTGACCATTGTGAGTTTGAAAACAGGTACACTTCGGGGGAGCAGGGTTTGTGGTACACACTTGATAGAGATAGCGCCTAATGAAAAGTGTCATTGTATAGAGTTGGGGGCTTCCTCTAGTAGCATTCTGCAACTAAATACGACCCAGAGAAATACAAACCTACACAAATGGACCCCATGAACTTTTTTACCAGAAAGCGAGAGTCTCAACTGTGAGTGCATCGAATTTGCAGCTAGAACATTTTCTATTGCTGGAATGCAAGTACAACAGCTGCAGTGTTGAAATAAGTGTGGTGGAAATATACACATCAGACTGAGTTCACAGCAAAACTTGCAGCAAGGAAGTCCATCCAAGGAATGCTTTCTTTCTCAAAGGCAAAGTGAACAAGAGTGTTTCCCGGTAGGCCCCTGGAGGTGCCTTTGAAGTGTTCCTCGGCAGAAGAGCCTCCAGAAACAGTCAGAAAGAAACCATTGAAGATGGCTTGTTAAGTTACTGGGTAGGTGTCCATTTTCCATTCTATGTCGCCCCATCGTCTGGAACTCACATCGCAGGTACATCGCTTAGCAACTGCGGTTCCTAATAGCAACGTACACGTACCCAGTGAGTGGGATGGATATCTGGAGGCTCAGTTGCCAACATCTACTGGTTTGGTTGAAGTTGTGAAACATCTTTGTCACCATTGGAAGTTCGAGTATCACAATCGGCACTTGCAGACTGCGTTGGAGCTGATGAGAAACCTGAGGTATATAAATATAGAAGCAAGGGCAGCAATGGAGGGATATAAATATAGAAGCAAGGCATATAGAAGCAAGGGCAGTGATGGAGGAATGGTACATGATGCAGGGCAGGCAGAAGTGATCCCAGCAGATCCGGCCAAAACTGAGACGACATTTATAAACGTGAATCGGTGATTGTTGTTAAATAAATAAATGCAAATCCATAATGGTCGTTAAGTATGCTAGACTCATGCCCTTTGCACTTGTGGGGCGCGGTGCAATGCATCAATTGGTCTGCTTTATTTGAGATTTCATCATCAAAAGCCTAATCCGGTCACTGGCTGGACAGCTCATTTTTGTTTTCTCCAGGCCTGTGACGTGCCCCTTGCAGTGATGGCAGTGCTCCTTGCAGGGGTGGCCTAGTGCCCCTTTCAGTGATGGCAGTGCTCCTTGCAGTGATGGCAGGGCCCCTTGCAGCTACTGTGGCTTATCGGTCGAGCTGTATGTGTATGCTTTAAGTTCACAACGAGAATCATTTGCAGAGTGGCTCGCGTCGCCTCACACGTGCTGCTTTGCGGGGTTTGGAGAAAAGTGTGATCTTTCTGAAAACATGGTGTTTGTCTGTTTAATAACATGATTCTCTTCAGGTTTGGTGGCACTGATACAGTCACTAAATCACTTCCTAGAGAGCTTTGAGGATATTTCACAGCTATTAGCCATCACAATGCAGTTATTACACTTTGTTCACCAATAACAGGAAACAAAGTGTAACTGCACTCTAAAGCATCGCTAACAAGCATGTGCAAACCACGTTCACATGGCTACCAATGTTGTTGTTTTTCTCTTCGCTAATAAGCATGTGCAAACCACGTTCACATGGCAACCAATGTTGTCTCTTTGCTAATAAACATGTGCAAACCACGTTCACATGGCTACCAATGTTGTTGTTTTTCTCTTCGCTAATAAGCATGTGCAAACCACGTTCACATGGCAACCAATGTTGTCTCTTTGCTAATAAACATGTGCAAACCACGTTCACATGGCCACCAATGCTGTTGTTTTTCTCTTCGCTAATAAGCATGTGCAAACCACGTTCACATGGCAACCAATGTTGTTGTTTTTCTCTTTGCTAATAAGCATGTGCAAACCACGTTCACATGGCAACCAATGTTGTTGTTTTTCTCTTCTCTATAATAAGCATGTGCAAACCACGTTCACATGGCAACCAATGTTGTTGTTTTTTTCTTCGCTAATAAGCATGTGCAAACCACGTTCACATGGCAACCAATGTTGTTGTTTTTCTCTTCTCTATAATAAGCATGTGCAAACCACGTTCACATGGCAACCAATGTTGTTGTTTTTCTCTTCGCTAATAAGCATGTGCAAACCACGTTCACATGGCAACCAATGTTGTTGTTTTTTCCTTCTCTATAATAAGCATGTGCAAACCACGTTCACATGGCAACCAATGTTGTCTCTTTGCTAATAAGCATGTGCAAACCACATTCACATGGCAACCAATTTTCTCTTCGCTAATAAGCATGTGCAAACCACGTTCACATGGCAACCAATGTTGTCTCTTCGCTAATAAGCATGTGCAAACCACGTTCACATGGCAACCAATGTTGTTGTTTTTCTCTTCGCTAATAAGCATATGCAAACCACGTTCACATGGCAACCAATGTTGTTTTCTCTTCGCTAATAAGCATGTGCAAACCACGTTCACATGGCAACCAATGTTGTCTCTTCTCTAATAAGCATGTGCAAACCACGTTCACATGGCAACCAATGTTGTTGTTTTCTCTTCGCTAATAAGCATGTGCAAACCACGTTCACATTCTCTTCGTCCATTCCCTTTGCTTCCTTGCTGATGTCTGCCCTGGGCTTATACAGCACACCGAGCCACAGCCACTTCAAGAGCAAGATGAAAGTGGACGAGTGTTTGCACCTGTGGACTGATTCTGATGCTACAAAGCTCTCGCGAGACAGGAACACAAAGCAAGCACCTGCAACGATATGGATCGTCGAAAAGTGGCAGCAAGATGGAGGAGTTAGTGTTTGATATCACGCCCGTTGGTTTAGAGCCAGGGTCGAGATTTTTGACTCCGATTAACAAAAAACCCAGCAAATTGAATGGTATTGACATGTGATATGATTTGTGGTGTATAAATACCACTCGTAATGTAGAGGGGACATCAATTTGTCTCGTGCAATTTTTTGCTATCCCCACTACATCACACTCATTGTATTTATACCAAATTTCACTACAAACCATGCATGCATATGCCAATATGTAACTGCTGTACTGACAGGGACTGCCAATGCAGTCCAATGGGTGCTATCTCGCTTGGGATGGGGATTAGCCAACGTGGTCCAACCACATGCTTTGTGAGAGTGACTCAACCAGCACGCCCGCACATGCAGATGTCAAATATTCCTTGCCGGTGCAGAAATATTGACTTGTGGCCCTAAAACTATTAAAATTATCAGCAAGCAACACCTCCAGTTTGGCTGGTCATGTGGGTCATATGGAGCCACCAGATTTGGTGCCACTGCAAGAATTCCTTGTTTAGGTGGAAGGATGTGCGTGTTTGAAGACATCGATGGCCAGAAACCTTGCCAGTTATTGTCGAAAAGACAATTAGGAGTTCCCCGAGTAGATTATCTCAAGACAACATTACCAGCGTCACTCACTGCCTAGGGTCATGCTTGCCAAGACTGGCATGCTTCCTTCTTCAGTTTGGAAGTAGTACATGTTACTATGGCAACTACTTCATATTTCCTACGGCATGTGCATGAGGAACACTATGCTTGAGATACCGCCTTTGGAGGGACCCTTAATTCCTCTTTACTTTTGTTGTTGTTTTGTTAATTTTTACTCGTTTTTTAATTTTATTATCTTTTTCTATATTCATTCACCCACACACACGCACTCACACACACTCTCCCACACACCTTCCCACTCAATCCCCCACCTCTCACCCACACACACACACACCCTCCCACTCACCCCCTCCCCTCCACCTCTTACCCACACACACACACACCCTCCCACTCACCCCCCACCTCTCACTCACTCACTCACACACACACTATATTATATAAACTGCATTGAATTGTAATGCACATGTACACACACACCAATGAGGGGCGGAGTCATCCAATGAGGGGCGGAGTCATCCAATGAGGGGCGGAGTCATCCAATGAGGGGAGGAGTCATCCAATGAGGGGCGGAGTCATCCAATGAGGGGGGGAGTCATCCTAGCTCAGCTGTCCTACAGAAATATTGCACAATCACTTGCTCCGAACCGCAAACTAAATGACTTTATGTCATGCCATGCAGAAATAAACAAAAACAACAACCATTAAGGAATTAATTAAGAGGATAATTAAGGATAATTAACTTCTATTTCTGCAGTACCAGATGTTAAAAGGTGTTAAAGGAGCCAATTATTGCTTCTCTACAAGCTTGCATCAAGAGAATACGAGTCTTGGTTGTGGAGATGTTAAGTTCGTCTTGGAGTTTTGTGAAACCACACAGACTTGACAGGCCACGAGAACCAATTTCCAATGTAATCAGCTTGGCTGTGTAGCCTGATTGTTGACGTGCAGAGAGTAGTGGTAGGTATTTGACCTCCTTCCTAGTCGCAGCTTCGTGGAATAAGGTGTCGAAACACACTGTTAGTTCCACAAGGCAGACACACTTGCGTTCATCGTCCCACCAGACAATGTTAGGTCTGAGTTCAGTAGGGGTGATGTGGGAGGTGAAATTATACGCATTGAGCAGGTCAGCGGTGCTAATTGCTGTGTTAGGGAGGTGTTGTGAGATGGTTTCATAGCTGACAGCCCGGACAGAGTCCTGCCGCTCATTGTACCGTCTTTAGTTTCAAGGCTATCCTGCACGAGTTTAGGACATAGATGAGGTTCTGGCGATGCTTGTGGCACAGGGGGAAGTTGTCAGAGTTCTTCTTCTTCTTCCACAGTTGCAGATTTGCATTGTGAAGGTATCATGTGTAGCATTAAGAACGACTCCTGGCAGAGACTGCACCGCTTTAGCCCAGGTGGTAGCAGTATCAGGGGGGGGGGACGAATCATGTGGCCCTGTCTAGGCAGGCTGCAGAGATCTTTCAAGTGAGCTTGTTCCTCCTCATTAGTCGCCTGCTTCTTGACTGCTACATGTAGTGCTCTCCATGAGCGTGATGGATCTTTCTGCATAGTATCTCTAACAATGAAAGCTGGTCGAAACTTCAGCTGTTCAGCAGCAATCTCACCCTGTAAGCCTCTCTCTGCAATATTTCTGACACGAGGGTCAGCTGAGGTGAGTATCTGGCACTGCCTTGAGACTTGGAATCACTTATAGAGAGAGGACAATGATGGCAGGTTAAGACCTCCATCTCTCTGTGGGAGGTAGAGCAAGTTGGGGCCAGCAGATTTGGTAAGACATGTCTGCTTCTTCAGAAATCTCGTAGCTATTGTCTTTAGGTTACGTTCAATTCAAGTTATGGGGGAAACATGGATGGTGAGAGGCCAGTGGAGTCTAGGACACATACCAAGCTTGTAGAGTTTCATCTTCTGCTGTCTTGTGACTGGACATCTGTCCATGCACTGTTTGTACCATGCGATTTAGTAGGTTGGATCGGGCCATGGAAGGATTTTGTGGAACCTGAATGGGTCACCCAAGGAACTTGATGGTACCTCAGCCCGTGAAAGGGAGTGTGGAACTTCTCTC
The DNA here is from genome assembly GCA_028752905.1 of Cladorhizidae sp. MBARI D1340-BT2. NCBI lineage: Eukaryota > Metazoa > Porifera > Demospongiae > Poecilosclerida > Cladorhizidae > Cladorhizidae sp. MBARI D1340-BT2. Next base: position 14,912,678 of record JAQNBH010000009.1, read on the forward strand.
TTGGCCTTCCTGAACTCTTTCCTGCCTTATTCCGTAGCTCTGTTACCTTCTTGAGGGCCCTGTCATGTTTCTGATACTTAGTGTTGGGAGGTTGTTTGGTGGTCCTGTGAGCAGCCTGTCATACTCCGTACTGTGTGGCAAAGTAGTTGTAAATTCCCTCAGCTAGAATAGAGTTCTTTTCCTCCACTGAGGCAGCCAGGTGCACTCGTGGGACAAGTTCCCTCCACTGAGGCACTCGTGGGACAAGTTCCCTCCATGAGGCAGTCAGGTGCACATGTGGGACAAGTTCCCTCCACTGAGACAGTCAGGTGCACATGTGGGACAAGTTCCCTCCACTGAGGCAGTGCAGGTGCACATGTGGGACAAGTTCCCTCCACTGAGGCAGTGCAGGTGCACATGTGGGACAAGTTCCCTCCACTGAGGCAGTCAGGTGCACATGTGGGACAAGTTCCCTCCACTGAGGCAGTGCAGGTGCACATGTGGGACAAGTTCCCTCCACTGAGGCAGTCAGGTGCACATGTGGGACAAGTTCCCTCCACTGAGGCAGTGCAGGTGCACATGTGGGACAAGTTCCCTCCACTGAGGCAACCAGGTGCACATGTGGGACAAGTTCCCTCCACTGAGGCAGTCAGGTGCACATGTGGGACAAGTTCCCTCCACTGAGGCAGTCAGGTGCACTCGTGGGACAAGTTCCCTCCACTGAGGCAGTGCAGGTGCACTCGTGGGACAAGATTCTCCAGGAAATAGGAATCACCTTTCTTCCAATCCTCTTCTGTAGAGGGTAGATTGAGAGGAGGTTTTCTTTCAAGTAGAGATTCTGCAGGATAGTTATCCTGAAGATGGAGAGAAGGCAAGACTGTGTCATCACCAGGTATGGAGACTGCTGGAACAATGGATGCTTGGGGGCCAGTCTCTACTACAGATGAGAGAGACTTGCAGAGGGATTTTTCCCTCCAATGTGTATCAAGCCTTCTGTGGCATTTAAGGTAAGGCTTCCTAGAACTACTGGATTTGTCATTCTTGGCCCTAGTCTAATAAGTAATATAGTCTCTTCCATTCCCCTCCCTGCACTTGGGGAGGTGGTTTCCCACAGACTTGAACTGTGTTCCTCCTAAGGGACACGTACTCTGGGAGAGCTGGGGTAGGAAGTGGTTTCTCACTGGTGTTCATTATTTAGGGTGTAGGAACTGCAGGTTGGATTTCTCAGTATCAGGCAGAACAACTTTCCTCCGACTTAGCCAACAGTCGCAGTTTCACTAGTACTACAGATATATCAACAATTGCTTTAGCATCTCACTCACTCACTCACTCACTCCTCATCCACCCTCTCACCCACTCACCCACTCACCCACTCACTCACTCACTCACTCCTCACCCACCCTCTCACTCACTCACTCACTCACTCACTCACTCACTCACTCACTCACTCACTCACTCCTCACCCACCCTCTCACCCACTCACCCACTCATCCACTCATCCACCCTCTCACCCACTCACCCACTCACCCACTCACTCACTCACTCACTCACTCACTCACTCACTCCTCACCCACCCACTCACCCACTCACCCACTCACCCACTCATCCACCCTCTCACCCACTCACCCACTCACCCACTCATCCACCCTCTCACCCACTCACTCACTCACTCACTCACCCACTCACCCACTCACCCACCCACTCACCCACCCACTCACCCACCCACTCACCCACCCACTCACCCACTCACCCACTCATCCACCCTCTCACCCACTTATATATATATATATATATATATTTTAATAAACTTCATTGAATTGTAAAGCACAAGCACAAACAAAGCAATGAGGGGTGGAGTCATCCAAGCTCAGCTTGTCATAATGTTCTACAAAAACATTGCACAATCACTTGGCTCCAAACCGCAAATTAAGTGACCTTATGTCATGACATGCAGAAAAGCAACAATAAAACACAAAAATAAATGATTAAGCAATAATGAAGGGATAATTAATTATCCTTTAAGGTAATATTTTAGTGATAATTATGGATTATTTTTATTTCTGCAGCACCAGATGTTAAAGGAGCCAATTATTGCTTCTCTAGCAGCTTGCACTAAGAGAATACGAGTCTTGGTTGTGGAGATGTTTAGTTCGACTTGAAGCTTTGTGAAACCACGTAGATTTGGCAGGCCACGTGAACCAATTTCCAATGTAATCAGCTTGGCGGTGTAGCCTGATTGTTGACATGCAGAGAGTAGTGGTATGTATTTGACCTCCTTCCTAGTCGCAGCTTCGTGGAATAAGGTGTCGAAACACACTGTTAGTTCCACAAGGCAGACACACTTGCGTTCATCATCCCACCAGACAATGTCAGGTCTGAGTTCAGTAGGGGTGATGTGGGAAGGGAAATTGTATGCATTGGCCAGGTCAACAGTGCTAAAGGCTGTGTTAGGGAGGTGTTGCGAGATGGTTTCATAAATGATAGCCAGAACAGAGTCATGCCGCTCATTGTAACGTCTTAGTTTCAAGGCTATCTTGCAGGAGTTTAGGACGTGGACAAGGTTCTGGCGATCCTCATGGCACAGGGGGCAGTTGTCAGAGTTCTTCTTTTTCCACAGGTGCAGATTTGCATTGTGGGGTAGGGTATCATGTGCAGCATTCAGAACAAATTTGAAAGACTCCTCTGGGAGAGACTGCACCGCTTTAGCCCAGATGGTAGCAGAATCAGGGGTGGTGGCACGAATCATGTGGCCCTGTCTAGGTAGGTTGTGGAGATATTTTAAGTGAGCTTGTTCCTCCTCATTAGTCACCTGCTTTTTGACTGCTACAAGTAGTGCTTTGCGTGAGCGTGATGGATCTTTTTGCATCGTGTCCCTAACAATGACGGCTGGTCGAAATTTCTGTCGTTTCGCAGCAATCTCAGCCTGTAAACCTTTCTCTGCAATATGTCTGACACAAGGGTCAGCTGAGGTGAGTATCTGGCACTGTCTTGAGACTTGGAGTCGCTTATAGAGAGAGGACAATGATGGTAGGTTAAGGCCTCCATCTTTCTGTGGGAGGTAGAGCAAGTTGGGACTAGCAGATTTTGTAAGACCTGTCCACTTCTTCAGAAATCTCGTAGCTGTTGTCTCTAGGTTACGTTCAATCCAAGTTATGGGGAAAACATGGATGGTGAGAGGCCAATTGAGCCTAGGACATACACCAAGCTTGTACAGTTTCATCTTCTGCTGCCTTGTGACTGGACATCTGTCCACTGCTTGTACCATGCGATTTAGAGCCTCTTTAAGGTTGGATCGGGCCATGGAAGGATTTTGAGGAATCTGAATGGGTAACCCAAGGAACTTGATCGTACTACTGCCCATGAAAGGGAGTGTCTTTCCTGACAAGGTAAGCTGGGGGTCGATGGTGTGACCTGTAGAGCTTTGTATTGCTACAGAGTGGCATTTTGCAATATTTGCCTTCATACCCGACCATCCAAGCCACTGGTCGACCGTGTTCAACTGTTGCTGACCGGCGGCTGGGCTGTTGGTAATGATACATGTATCATCTGCATATTGAAGAAGGTTGGTGTGGTGGGTAGAGTCAGATAATGTATACCCAAAGATCTTTTTGTGCTTGCAACCACTCACTCACTCACTCACCCACTCACTCACCCACTCACTCACTCACCCACCCACTCACCCACTCACTCACTCGCCCACTCATCCACCCACTCACCCTCTCACTCACTCACTCACCCACCCACTCACTCACTCGCCCACTCATCCACCCACTCACCCTCTCACTCACTCACTCACCCACTCACCCACTCACCCACCCACCCACCCACCCACTCACCCACCCACTCACCCACCCACCCACTCACCCACTCACCCACCCACTCACCCTCTCACTCACTCACCTACTCACCCACCCACTCACTCACCCACCCACTCACCCTCTCACTCACCCTCTCACTCACTCACTCACTCACCCACCCACTCACCCACTCACCCTCTCACTTACTCACTCACTCACTCACCCTCTCACCCTCTCACTCAATTCCTTTCTTTTACTTCAGCCCTAGATTTGTGCGTGTGTGCGTGTGTGCGCTCAGTAAAGTAACACATACGGAGTTGAACTTTCCCTTGATAGAAGGAAATGAAAGTGAGACTAATTGAAGCTTGTGATGCAGCTACACAACAGCTTCACAAGCACAGATCAGCCCCGTAGATAAGCTGTTGATGCCCACTGCCTGGACTATCTAAACAGCCACTGATGCTGTCCCGGACATAGCACTTCACCTATTGGCCAGTTCACATAGTGCACCTATTAGCCATGCTGTAGAATTGCTGTCCACAATGCAACAGTCAAGGTTAGTACTACCTATTAGCCATGCTGTAGTGTCCACAATGCAACAGGCAAGGTTAGTACTACCTATTAGCCATGCTGTAGTGTCCACAATGCAACAGGCAAGGTTAGTACTACCTATTAGCCATGCTGTAGTGTCCACAATGCAACAGGCAAGGTTAGTACTACCTATTAGCCATGCTGTGGTGTCCACAATGCAACAGGCAAGGTTAGTACTACCTATTAGCCATGCTGTAGTGTCCACAATGCAACAGGCAAGGTTAGTACTACCTATTAGCCATGCTGTCGTGTCCACAATGCAACAGGCAAGATTAGTACTACCTATTAGCCATGCTGTAGTGTCCACAATGCAACAGGCAAGGTTAGTACTACCTATTAGCCATGCTGTAGTGTCCACAATGCAACAGGCAAGGTTAGTACTACCTATTAGCCATGCTGTAGTGTCCACAATGCAACAGGCAAGATTAGTACTACCTATTAGCCATGCTGTAGTGTCCACAATGCAACAGGCAAGGTTAGTACTACCTATTAGCCATGCTGTGGTGTCCACAATGCAACAGGCAAGGTTAGTACTACCTATTAGCCATGCTGTAGTGTCCACAATGCAACAGGCAAGGTTAGTACTACCTATTAGCCATGCTGTAGAGTTGCTGTCCACAATGCAACAGGCAAGGTTAGTACTCCGGAATGCTTCTAGGCTGTCAACAAGCTAGCCTGGGATTGGTGGTGAAGGTGGTGGTTGGTGTGGTGATGGTAGTGGTGATGGTGTGGGTGTTTCTGGTGGTGATGGTGACATTGTGTAGTAATGATGGTGGTGGATGTGAAGATGGAAGTGGAGGTGGGTGTGGTAAACTGGTTCACTTTGGGGGGACACGGTGCATTTCTAACATGGAGGAGCGGCCGCACCCAAATGTTTTGTATTGGAACTTCAACTCCCCCCCCCCCCCCCACGTGTTCTCTATTACTCCGGTACTCATCACAGGTCTGGATGCAACCTATCATCCTCCAGTGTCAGTTTGTTCCGACAGCACCTGTTGTGAACTTCCTTCATTCCTCCACCTTCCCAAGCAAAAGTCTGGAAAACTCATACAATACCAAACTTTTTCCAACTTCTGTTGTGACCTCCACAGCACAACTTTATTCACTCCCCCGAAGGGGCGTGGCCTAAATCATCGTAGAGCAGTGGGTACAATGGTGATTCATTCACTCCCCCAAAGGGGCATGGCCTAAATCATCGTGCAGAACAGTGGGTACAATGGTGATTCATTCACTCCCCCAAAGGGGCATGGCATGGCCTAAATCATCGTGCAGAACAGTGGGTACAATGGTGATTCTCCATGGGGGGGGGGGGGGGGGGGGGGGCAACATTTTTTATGAGAGGGAGTGGTTATGTAAGTCTATTATTAGAAAGAAATTGTGACACTTTTTGTCTCTCCGTCTTCTCTGCCAGGAAAAAAATTCTCATCACAGAAGTGACCATGTGCCAACTGGGGAGTGGTTTGAAGGCATTCAAGTTTGGAACCAAGTTTTCCACATACGGTACGGTCCACATCCTAACCGACGAGTATTGACTTCGATAACCGAGAACGAGAATGGGAACATGCAGGCCAGGCCCCCTCCTGTGCCACACCCACTTTCTCTCAACCTGCCGGGTTCGCTTGGGAGCAATATGTTAGAATCTGAGGATTCTGAATCGGAGAGCGAGATGATGGTTACCGTGGAGAAGCCGGGCAGCCTAGCCCGAAAGGATTGGGAGAAGTTTCAGTCCAAGGTCTCCCGGCAACTTCTGGCTCGCTACTTTTACAGCTGTGAGTGTGCGATATACTTCTAAAATGGGTGTGAGACGTGCACTGAATATTCATGTGTGTGTGAGTGTGCGAGGTACTTCTAATGGGCGTGAGACTGTGCACTGAATATTCATGTGTGTGTGTGCACGTGCTAGTAAGTGGATCATAATAATCATCACGCACCTTTCCCTCATCCTCCCTCTCTCTCCCTCCAGGGCTCTCCCATTGTCGTCACATGACTAAAGTCCGAGCCTCCATCTCTCATCTTGTTGGCTCCACCTCCCTAACCACAGATAACCACACCCCAAAATACCGCATACTCGGCAGACAAGATTGGGAGGAATTTCTTCACTCGGCACCTTCAGAAGTAAAAACAAACAAACAAACGAGACTATAATTTCTGGAAACTTTTTTTTCCTGTTGATAACAGGAAATGCTTATCTTATTTTTGTGTTCAGCGAGAGGAGAAATGGGCGGAGCTGGTGAAGGCCATCTACTTCAAAGGCATCCAGGAGGAGCTGCGGAAAGAGGTATGAGCATATGCAGGGGGCTAAAAGGATCAGGGGTCGTTGTTTTGGTCCTTTTTGCTACATTTCTGCTGTTTACATACTGGATTTCTTTTGGGGGTGGAAGGGGGGGGGGGGGCAGGAGGGCATTTGCCCCCTTCCTTAGAAAATGTTTGTCCTCCCATTTCCTGAAATTTTTTTAATTTTTATTATTCCCACCATAAAATTGATAAACTTCCACAATCCATGTCGATGTGCGAGGTGCTCAATTAGTTTGCACATCTGGTGAGTCATGTTACCCCCCCCCATTGACCCATATTTCTCGGTGTTATTTCTCGGTGTTATGTGCATGTACATGTTACATGTACACACAATGATACATACATGTGTGTGTGTCATGTATACAGATGCACGTGTATACAGTGTGTTTTAGGGTCTTCCTAGAGATAATGTGTGTACATGTGTACGTATGATGTGCACATTGCACTTGTTCTATTCCACTGCACGGCTGGCCGCAGTGCTAGCTAGTGCTTGCAGCATATTATGTATTCTGAACCAGTCTGAAGTGTGTTCAGAATAGAGTGGACCCTCCCCTTATCTAGCAGATTGGGACTATATGGTGCCCAAAACTAGTGACCGGGTGTGTGCCCGTAACTCAGAAATTGCTCAAGAATGCCATGCATGCAGCTTCCTTAATTAGCTAATTACACATGCATGATTGTCCAATTAAGTGTTAATTAATGAAGTGTACACTTGGTTAAATAAATGTCTCTGCACTCTGATTGTACAGGTCTGGCCGCACCTCCTAGGTGTGTATCCGGTCAACTCCTCTCAGGAAGAGAAGGAAGCCATCTTGAAACGAGTCACTGAACAGTATGAAGAGGTGCTGGAATCGTGGCAAGGGGTGGAACTGACCAAGACAGAGATAGAGAAGGAGGTGGGTGTGGTGAACGGCCATCGATCGGGAAGTGTGGGTGATCTCGTCTCACCTTCTCTGTCGACTATAAGCGGCTCTCCCCCTAGCTCGCCGGGGAGGTGTTGCATGAAAACACTTGACACGTCACATGACGATTCAAGGGACCTAGCGTGTGACCAGCAGCCAGGAGAAGGAAACAGAGATTGCGTGCCGATGGTGGAGGTGAATGGCACATCACATGACAATACTTGTAACGGCTTGGAGGAAAGTGGCAAAGTGTTGCTAGACGATGCAGTAATTAGTCAAGGAGAGATGAACTTCAGCTTAGACAATTTCTCACCTTACCACTCACATGAAGGCTCACTTGATCGGTCACATGACGGAGCCTGCGACAGTAAACTCAGCCCCAGCAGCTGCTTGTTTCCACGGGACCCGGAGGAGCTGGTGATGTCCTCTCTGAAGCTGAACTCCAGAGATAAAGTGTTTGTGAAGGAGCTCTACACCATCGACAAGGACATTCCTCGCTGTGACAGAGATTACTGGTGAGCACCACACACATGCTGTGTCGAGACATTTTACTAAATCTTGCACACACCAAAAAAAATAATTTAAGGTAATTTTTCTTCCCTTTCTAATTTTTAAATGTTGTGTGCTTAAAGAAGGTGAGGTGGTGTGGGTATAGTTAGATCATCCTCACACTGGCAGTAGAAGAGCTGCCGTTTAGTTGGGGGAAGTGTGCTCTTTGGAAATGATGCACTAGAGGCTGACAAATCTTGCAGCCATTCACAGTATCACGGAGGCAATCCATTAGGTCATTAGGTTCATTATGTCCATTATGGGAGCTTACGGAATGGAACGGATGTGAAAGACAAGACAGGATTTGATTTGACTCTTGCGTCCAATTTGTTGCGTTGGACCAATCAGAAGGCTAGAAAATATCACGTGTTGAACTTTATACTTTTTACAATGATGTGAAGGAAAGCTTACTGAAGCGGTGAGGACCTTTACCTGCCTCTGGCAGGTCTCAGCCAGAGGCTATAAAGACCTCAGGGCAAATGAAAATGCCAGGAAGGAAGTGGCTCTCCGGGTAACTGTGTAGCTGATTATTATCAGTTAGTTCAGCTAGCGATGCAGTTATTCATCTTTCATGGATCATGGATGGCACTTTTTCGGTGCTAGAACTACATCTTTCTAGGCTGGAGATGTCAGTGCTGACACCAAGGTCTCTGCTCATCCTGAGGTAGCTGGAGATGTCAGTGCTGACACCAAGGTCTCTGCTCATCCTGAGGTGTCTCTGCTCATCCTGAGGTAGCTGGAGATGTCAGTGCTGACACCAAGGTCTCTGCTCACCCTGAGTTAGCTGGAGATGTCAGTGCTGTCACCAAGGTCTCTGCTCATCCTGAGGTGTCTCTGCTCGTCCTGAGGTAGCTGGAGATGTCAGTGCTGACACCAAGGTCTCTGCTCACCTGAGTTAGCTGGAGATGTCAGTGCTGACACCAAGGTCTCTGCTCACCCTGAGTTAGCTGGAGATGTCAGTGCTGACACCAAGGTCTCTGCTAATCCTGAGGTGTCTCTGCTCGTCCTGAGGTAGCTGGAGATGTCAGTGCTAATACCAAGGTCTCTGCTCATCCTGAGGTAGCTGGAGATGTCAGTGCTGACACCAAGGTCTCTGCTCATCCTGAGGTGTCTCTGCTCGTCCTGAGGTAGCTGGAGATGTCAGTGCTGACACCAAGGTCTCTGCTCATCCTGAGTTAGCTGGAGATGTCAGTGCTGACACCAAGGTCTCTGCTCACCCTGAGTTAGCTGGAGATGTCAGTGCTGACACCAAGGTCTCTGCTCATCCTGAGGTGTCTCTGCTCGTCCTGAGGTAGCTGGAGATGTCAGTGCTGACACCAAGGTCTCTGCTCACCCTGAGTTAGCTGGAGATGTCAGTGCTGACACCAAGGTCTCTGCTCACCCTGAGTTAGCTGGAGATGTCAGTGCTGATACCAAGGTCTCTGCTAATCCTGAGGTGTCTCTGCTCGTCCTAAGGTAGCTGGAGATGTCAGTGCTGATACCAAGGTCTCTGCTCATCCTGAGTTAGCTGGAGCTGGAGATGTCAGTGCTGACACCAAGGTCTCTGCTCACCCTGAGGTGTCTCTGCTCGTCCTGAGGTAGCTGGGGATATCAGTGCTGACACCAAGGTATCCGCTCATCCTGAGTTAGCTGGAGATGTCAGTGCTGATACCAAGGTCTCTGCTCACCCTGAGTTAGCTGGAGATGTCAGTGCTGACACCAAGGTCTCTGCTAATCCTGAGGTGTCTCTGCTCGTCCTGAGGTAGCTGGGGATATCAGTGCTGACACCAAGGTATCTGCTCATCCTGAGTTAGCTGGAGATGTCAGTGCTGACACCAAGGTCTCTGCTCACCCTGAGTTAGCTGGGGATTTCAGTGCTGACACCAAGGTATCTGCTCATCCTGAGTTAGCTGGAGATGTCAGTGCTGACACCAAGGTCTCTGCTCACCCTGAGGTGTCTCTGCTCGTCCTGAGGTAGCTGGGGATATCAGTGCTGACACCAAGGTCTCTGCTCACCCTGAGTTAGCTGGGATGTCAGTGCTGACACCAAGGTATCTGCTCAACCTGAGGTGTCTCTGCGTTAGCTGGAGATGTCAGTGCTGACACCAAGGTCTCTGCTCATCCTGAGGTAGCTGGAGATGTCAGTTGACACCAAGGTCTCTGCTCATCCTGAGGAGCTGGAGTGGTACTCAAGGTCACTTCATGTCGTAGATTATGAATTCACCCTGCTGTCAGCAGAGAAGAAAGATAGACCTCACCTACATCTCCCTTGTACTCTTCGTTTTATGTATCCATAACTATGTTCAAGGCTCTGGACATTGATGTGGGCTCGTAGCAACTCAATGCTAATTAAACCATCCCAGGATGATAGAGAGAACAAGCGATTATTATTAAGAGATAGAGAGAGAAAAAGATGATGTAGCAATTAGTAAAAATGGTGAGAGGAGAGGACATCAAATGTTTAAAACTTAAATTAGTAGGAGCATTAACATTAGGAAGACTATTGCACGGGGGAAGTGGGGGAAGGGGGGGGGGCGATTTCATTTTTTACAAAGTGTTATAAAAACCTGTGGTTCTGACTTTGGAGCTCCATATATTCTGTGCACTTCACTCTATGAACTTAATATATATATATATAGCACTTCACTCTATGAACTTTATATATATAGAGCTTAAAAGATAGCTCTCTCTGTGTGCTCTCTCTTTTGATATAGATATTGTTGCATAGGTATAACCATTCCCAAGTTACAGGCAGTCAAAGTTGAGGACCTCAAAACCTGAATGCCCAAATCCCCAACAGTTCTAGCTCCTAATTGGAAAGTGCTATATAGACAGTTGAAATTAGTATCAGTGGCTAGAGGAAGCTCCTCCCTGCTCCTACAGAAGGAGTGTTTTCATTAAGTGCTAAAGTGTGAGTACGTGGTCATGCACATTGGTTGCTGTGTTGTTGAATTCTCTCTGGCTCTGGCTCCTCCATTCCCTTCTCCCATTTCACCCCCCCCCCCCCCCCCTCACCCTAATCTGATAGGGGTGTGGCCTAACTCTAAGGTCAGAATGGTTGGAAACTCGGCATAGAAATCCAGTGTGCTTCCTAGCCCTACTGCAGGTTTTATGAATATGCAAATTCCATTAATTAAGATCATGACCATTACAAATTGGTAATTCCGAGAAAATATGTGGATGGTTACTACCGGAATCACTCTGTTTGAAATGAAGATGTAAACATTGGTTGGAGATCGTTTACAGGAAAGTATAATGCGATTAGAATATTAAGGGTTAAACCAGCATGAAGTTAGAATATTAAATATTAAGGGTTAAACCAGCATGAAGCTAGAATATTAAGGGTTAAACCAGCATGAAGTTAGAATATTAAGGGTTAAACCAGCATAAAGCTAGAATATTAAGGGTTAAACCAGCATGAAGCTAGAATATTAAGGGTTAAAACAGCATGAAGTTAGAATATTAAGGGTTAAGCCAGCATGAAGTTAGAATATTAAGGGTTAAACCAGCATGAAGTTAGAATATTAAGGGTTAAACCAGCATGAAGCTAGAATATTAAGGGTTAAACCAGCATGAAGTTAGAATATTAAGGGTTAAACCAGCATGAAGATTAAGGGTTAAAACAGCATGAAGTTAGAATATTAAGGGTTAAACCAGCATGAAGTTAGAATATTAAGGGTTAAACCAGCATGAAGTTAGAATATTAAGGGTTAAACCAGCATGAAGCTAGAATATTAAGGGTTAAAACAGCATGAAGTTAGAATATTAAGGGTTAAACCAGCATGAAGTTAGAATATTAAGGGTTAAACCAGCATGAAGTTAGAATATTAAGGGTTAAGCGCCGACTTTCCTAAGTACCCGTGGTAAAATAATTAATGATTTAATTACTAATTTTTTCCTCCAGCTTCACAATAAGATAACTGAAGAGAGCTGGCGAGTGCTCTCAGTAAAGATTAGAAAGTTGCTTGATAACCGGAGGTTGGTATTGAAACTTTGGTCCGGCAGTTGCCTGGTCTGCCGGACCAGTTCCTACACCCCTGGTCTATATGAAGGAAGAACATTCATGCAGAACTTAGGGGCAGCTGTGTCTATATGAAGGAAGAACATTCATGCAGAACTTAGGGGCAGCTGCGTCTATATGAAGGAAGAACATTCATGCAGAACTTAGAGGCAGCTGTGTCTATATGAAGGAAGAACATTCATGCAGAACTTAGAGGCAGCTGTGTCTATATGAAGGAGGAACATTCATGCAGAACTTAGAGGCAGCTGTGTCTATATGAAGGAAGAACATTCATGCAGAACTTAGAGGCAGCTGTGTCTATATGAAGGAAGAACATTCATGCAGAACTTAGAGGTAGCTGTGTCTATATGAAGGAAGAACATTCATGCAGAACTTAGAGGCAGCTGTGTCTATATGAAGGAAGAACATTCATGCAGAACTTAGAGGCAGCTGTGTCTATATGAAGGAAGAACATTCATGCAGAACTTAGGGGCAGCTGTGTCTATATGAAGGAAGAACATTCATGCAGAACTTAGAGGCAGCTGTGTCTATATGAAGGAAGAACATTCATCCAGAACTTAGGGGCAGCTGTGTCTATATGAAGGAAGAACATTCATGCAGAACTTAGGGGCAGCTGTGTCTATATGAAGGAAGAACATTCATGCAGAACTTAGAGGCAGCTGTGTCTATATGAAGGAAGAACATTCATGCAGAACTTAGAGGCAGCTGTGTCTATATGAAGGAAGAACATTCATGCAGAACTTAGAGGCAGCTGTGTCTATATGAAGGAAGAACATTCATGCAGAACTTAGAGGCAGCTGTGTCTATATGAAGGAAGAACATTCATGCAGAACTTAGAGGCAGCTGTGTCTATATGAAGGAAGAACATTCATGCAGAACTTAGAGGCAGCTGTGTCTATATGAAGGAAGAACATTCATGCAGAACTTAGGGGCAGCTGTGTCTATATGAAGGAAGAACATTCATGCAGAACTTAGAGGCAGCTGTGTCTATATGAAGGAAGAACATTCATGCAGAACTTAGAGGCAGCTGCGTCTATATGAAGGAAGAACATTCATGCAGAACTTAGGGGCAGCTGTGTCTATATGAAGGAAGAACATTCATGCAGAACTTAGAGGCAGCTGTGTCTATATGAAGGAAGAACATTCATGCAGAACTTAGGGGCAGCTGTGTCTATATGAAGGAAGAACATTCATGCAGAACTTAGAGGCAGCTGTGTCTATATGAAGGAAGAACATTCATGCAGAACTTAGAGGCAGCTGCGTCTATATGAAGAACATTCATGCAGAACTTAGAGGCAGCTGCGTCTATATGAAGGAAGAACATTCATGCAGAACTTAGGGGCAGCTGTGTCTATATGAAGGAAGAACATTCATGCAGAACTTAGAGGCAGCTGTGTCTATATGAAGGAAGAACATTCATGCAGAACTTAGAGGCAGCTGTGTCTATATGAAGGAAGAACATTCATACAGAACTTAGGGGCAGCTGTGTCTATATGAAGAACATTCATGCAGAACTTAGAGGCAGCTGTGTCTATATGAAGGAAGAACATTCATGCAGAACTTAGAGGCAGCTGTGTCTATATGAAGGAAGAACATTCATGCAGAACTTAGAGGCAGCTGTGTCTATATGAAGGAAGAACATTCATGCAGAACTTAGAGGCAGCTGTGTCTATATGAAGGAAGAACATTCATGCAGAACTTAGAGGCAGCTGTGTCTATATGAAGGAAGAACATTCATGCAGAACTTAGGGGCAGCTGCGTCTATATGAAGGAAGAACATTCATGCAGAACTTAGGGGCAGCTGTGTCTATATGAAGGAAGAACATTCATGCAGAACTTAGGGGCAGCTGCGTCTATATGAAGGAAGAACATTCATGCAGAACTTAGAGGCAGCTGTGTCTATATGAAGGAAGAACATTCATGCAGAACTTAGAGGCAGCTGTGTCTATATGAAGAACATTCATGCAGAACTTAGAGGCAGCTGTGTCTATATGAAGGAAGAACATTCATGCAGAACTTAGAGGCAGCTGTGTCTATATGAAGGAAGAACATTCATGCAGAACTTAGAGGCAGCTGTGTCTATATGAAGGAAGAACATTCATGCAGAACTTAGAGGCAGCTGTGTCTATATGAAGGAGGAACATTCATGCAGAACTTAGAGGCAGCTGTGTCTATATGAAGAACATTCATACAGAACTTAGGGGCAGCTGTGTCTATATGAAGGAAGAACATTCATGCAGAACTTAGGGGCAGCTGTGTCTATATGAAGGAAGAACATTCATGCAGAACTTAGAGGCAGCTGTGTCTATATGAAGGAAGAACATTCATGCAGAACTTAGAGGCAGCTGCGTCTATATGAAGGAAGAACATTCATGCAGAACTTAGAGGCAGCTGTGTCTATATGAAGGAAGAACATTCATGCAGAACTTAGAGGCAGCTGTGTCTATATGAAGAACATTCATGCAGAACTTAGAGGCAGCTGTGTCTATATGAAGGGAGAACATTCATGCAGAACTTAGAGGCAGCTGCGTCTATATGAAGGAAGAACATTCATGCAGAACTTAGAGGCAGCTGTGTCTATATGAAGGAAGAACATTCATGCAGAACTTAGAGGCAGCTGTGTCTATATGAAGGAAGAACATTCATGCAGAACTTAGAGGCAGCTGCATCTATATGAAGGAAGAACATTCATGCAGAACTTAGGGGCAGCTGTGTCTATATGAAGAACATTCATGCAGAACTTAGAGGCAGCTGTGTCTATATGAAGGAAGAACATTCATGCAGAACTTAGAGGCAGCTGTGTCTATATGAAGGAAGAACATTCATGCAGAACTTAGAGGCAGCTGCGTCTATATGAAGGAAGAACATTCATGCAGAACTTAGAGGCAGCTGTGTCTATATGAAGGAAGAACATTCATGCAGAACTTAGGGGCAGCTGTGTCTATATGAAGGAAGAACATTCATGCAGAACTTAGAGGCAGCTGTGTCTATATGAAGGAAGAACATTCATGCAGAACTTAGAGGCAGCTGTGTCTATATGAAGGAAGAACATTCATGCAGAACTTAGAGGCAGCTGTGTCTATATGAAGGAAGAACATTCATGCAGAACTTAGAGGCAGCTGTGTCTATATGAAGGAAGAACATTCATGCAGAACTTAGAGGCAGCTGCATCTATATGAAGGAAGAACATTCATGCAGAACTTAGAGGCAGCTGTGTCTATATAAAGGAAGAACATTCATGCAGAACTTAGAGGCAGCTGCGTCTATATGAAGGAAGAACATTCATGCAGAACTTAGAGGCAGTTGTGTCTATATGAAGAACATTCATGCAGAACTTAGGGGCAGCTGCGTCTATATGAAGGAAGAACATTCATGCAGAACTTAGAGGCAGCTGTGTCTATATGAAGGAAGAACATTCATGCAGAACTTAGAGGCAGCTGCGTCTATATGAAGGAAGAACATTCATGCAGAACTTAGAGGCAGCTGTGTCTATATGAAGGAAGAACATTCATGCAGAACTTAGAGGCAGCTGTGTCTATATGAAGAACATTCATGCAGAACTTAGAGGCAGCTGTGTCTATATGAAGGGAGAACATTCATGCAGAACTTAGAGGCAGCTGTGTCTATATGAAGGAAGAACATTCATGCAGAACTTAGAGGCAGCTGTGTCTATATGAAGGAAGAACATTCATGCAGAACTTAGAGGCAGCTGCATCTATATGAAGGAAGAACATTCATGCAGAACTTAGGGGCAGCTGTGTCTATATGAAGAACATTCATGCAGAACTTAGAGGCAGCTGCGTCTATATGAAGGAAGAACATTCATGCAGAACTTAGAGGCAGCTGTGTCTATATGAAGGAAGAACATTCATGCAGAACTTAGAGGCAGCTGTGTCTATATGAAGGAAGAACATTCATGCAGAACTTAGGGGCAGCTGTGTCTATATGAAGGAAGAACATTCATGCAGAACTTAGAGGCAGCTGTGTCTATATGAAGGAAGAACATTCATGCAGAACTTAGAGGCAGCTGTGTCTATATGAAGGAAGAACATTCATGCAGAACTTAGAGGCAGCTGTGTCTATATGAAGGAAGAACATTCATGCAGAACTTAGAGGCAGCTGTGTCTATATGAAGGAAGAACATTCATGCAGAACTTAGAGGCAGCTGTGTCTATATGAAGGAAGAACATTCATGCAGAACTTAGAGGCAGCTGCATCTATATGAAGGAAGAACATTCATGCAGAACTTAGGGGCAGCTGCATCTATATGAAGGAAGAACATTCATACAGAACTTAGAGGCAGCTGTGTCTATATGAAGGAAGAACATTCATGCAGAACTTAGAGGCAGCTGTGTCTATATGAAGGAAGAACATTCATGCAGAACTTAGAGGCAGCTGTGTCTATATGAAGGAAGAACATTCATGCAGAACTTAGAGGCAGCTGTGTCTATATGAAGGAAGAACATTCATGCAGAACTTAGAGGCAGCTGTGTCTATATGAAGGAAGAACATTCATGCAGAACTTAGAGGCAGCTGTGTCTATATGAAGGAAGAACATTCATGCAGAACTTAGAGGCAGCTGTGTCTATATGAAGGAAGAACATTCATGCAGAACTTAGAGGCAGCTGTGTCTATATGAAGGAAGAACATTCATGCAGAACTTAGAGGCAGCTGTGTCTATATGAAGGAAGAACATTCATGCAGAACTTAGAGGCAGCTGTGTCTATATGAAGGAAGAACATTCATGCAGAACTTAGAGGCAGCTGTGTCTATATGAAGAACATTCATGCAGAACTTAGAGGCAGCTGTGTCTATATGAAGGAAGAACATTCATGCAGAACTTAGAGGCAGCTGTGTCTATATGAAGGAAGAACATTCATGCAGAACTTAGAGGCAGCTGTGTCTATATGAAGGAAGAACATTCATGCAGAACTTAGAGGCAGCTGTGTCTATATGAAGGAAGAACATTCATGCAGAACTTAGAGGCAGCTGTGTCTATATGAAGGAAGAACATTCATGCAGAACTTAGAGGCAGCTGTGTCTATATGAAGGAAGAACATTCATGCAGAACTTAGGGGCAGCTGTGTCTATATGAAGGAAGAACATTCATGCAGAACTTAGAGGCAGCTGTGTCTATATGAAGGAAGAACATTCATGCAGAACTTAGGGGCAGCTGTGTCTATATAAAGGAAGAACATTCATGCAGAACTTAGAGGCAGCTGTGTCTATATGAAGGAAGAACATTCATGCAGAACTTAGAGGCAGCTGTGTCTATATGAAGGAAGAACATTCATGCAGAACTTAGAGGCAGCTGCGTCTATATGAAGGAAGAACATTCATGCAGAACTTAGAGGCAGCTGTGTCTATATGAAGGAAGAACATTCATGCAGAACTTAGAGGCAGCTGTGTCTATATGAAGGAAGAACATTCATGCAGAACTTAGGGGCAGCTGCGTCTATATGAAGGAAGAACATTCATGCAGAACTTAGAGGCAGCTGTGTCTATATGAAGGAAGAACATTCATGCAGAACTTAGAGGCAGCTGTGTCTATATGAAGGAAGAACATTCATGCAGAACTTAGAGGCAGCTGCGTCTATATGAAGGAAGAACATTCATGCAGAACTTAGAGGCAGCTGTGTCTATATGAAGGAAGAACATTCATGCAGAACTTAGAGGCAGCTGTGTCTATATGAAGGAAGAACATTCATGCAGAACTTAGGGGCAGCTGTGTCTATATGAAGAACATTCATACAGAACTTAGAGGCAGCTGTGTCTATATGAAGGAAGAACATTCATGCAGAACTTAGAGGCAGCTGTGTCTATATGAAGGAAGAACATTCATGCAGAACTTAGAGGCAGCTGTGTCTATATGAAGGAAGAACATTCATGCAGAACTTAGAGGCAGCTGCGTCTATATGAAGGAAGAACATTCATGCAGAACTTAGAGGCAGCTGCGTCTATATGAAGAACATTCATGCAGAACTTAGAGGCAGCTGTGTCTATATGAAGAACATTCATGCAGAACTTAGAGGCAGCTGTGTCTATATGAAGAACCAGGGGTGTATTTAGGGGGGGGCGGGGGGGGGGGCATTCGCCCCCCCTTGTATCATTCTCGCCCCCCCCCCCCTTGAAATTAGACACCACCCTTATACATTACATACACCATCATTGTATCATTCTCGCCCCCCCTTATTTTTCCATATCTCAAGTTCGCCCCCCCTTGGCAAAATTTCTGTATACAACCCTGAGAACATTCATGCAGAACTTAGGGGCAGCTGCGTCTATATGAAGGAAGAACATTCATGCAGAACTTAGAGGCAGCTGTGTCTATATGAAGGAAGAACATTCATGCAGAACTTAGAGGCAGCTGTGTCTATATGAAGAACATTCATGCAGAACTTAGAGGCAGCTGTGTCTATATGAAGGAAGAACATTCATGCAGAACTTAGAGGCAGCTGTGTCTATATGAAGGAAGAACATTCATGCAGAACTTAGGGGCAGCTGTGTCTATATGAAGGAAGAACATTCATGCAGAACTTAGAGGCAGCTGTGTCTATATGAAGGAAGAACATTCATGCAGAACTTAGAGGCAGCTGTGTCTATATGAAGGAAGAACATTCATGCAGAACTTAGAGGCAGCTGTGTCTATATGAAGAACATTCATGCAGAACTTAGGGGCAGCTGTGTCTATATGAAGGAAGAACATTCATGCAGAACTTAGAGGCAGCTGTGTCTATATGAAGGAAGAACATTCATGCAGAACTTAGAGGCAGCTGTGTCTATATGAAGGAAGAACATTCATGCAGAACTTAGAGGCAGCTGTGTCTATATGAAGGACATTCATGCAGAACTTAGAGGCAGCTGTGTCTATATGAAGGAAGAACATTCATGCAGAACTTAGAGGCAGCTGTGTCTATATGAAGGAAGAACATTCATGCAGAACTTAGGGGCAGCTGTGTCTATATGAAGGAAGAACATTCATGCAGAACTTAGAGGCAGCTGTGTCTATATGAAGGAAGAACATTCATGCAGAACTTAGAGGCAGCTGTGTCTATATGAAGGAAGAACATTCATGCAGAACTTAGGGGCAGCTGTGTCTATATGAAGGAAGAACATTCATGCAGAACTTAGAGGCAGCTGTGTCTATATGAAGGAAGAACATTCATGCAGAACTTAGAGGCAGCTGTGTCTATATGAAGGAAGAACATTCATGCAGAACTTAGAGGCAGCTGTGTCTATATGAAGGAAGAACATTCATGCAGAACTTAGAGGCAGCTGTGTCTATATGAAGGAAGAACATTCATGCAGAACTTAGAGGCAGCTGTGTCTATATGAAGGAGGAACATTCATGCAGAACTTAGAGGCAGCTGCGTCTATATGAAGGAAGAACATTCATGCAGAACTTAGAGGCAGCTGTGTCTATATGAAGGAAGAACATTCATGCAGAACTTAGAGGCAGCTGTGTCTATATGAAGGAAGAACATTCATACAGAACTTAGAGGCAGCTGTGTCTATATGAAGGAAGAACATTCATGCAGAACTTAGAGGCAGCTGTGTCTATATGAAGGAAGAACATTCATGCAGAACTTAGGGGCAGCTGTGTCTATATGAAGGAAGAACATTCATACAGAACTTAGGGGCAGCTGTGTCTATATGAAGGAAGAACATTCATGCAGAACTTAGGGGCAGCTGTGTCTATATGAAGGAAGAACATTCATACAGAACTTAGAGGCAGCTGTGTCTATATGAAGGAAGAACATTCATGCAGAACTTAGAGGCAGCTGTGTCTATATGAAGGAAGAACATTCATGCAGAACTTAGAGGCAGCTGTGTCTATATGAAGGAAGAACATTCATGCAGAACTTAGAGGCAGCTGTGTCTATATGAAGGAAGAACATTCATGTAGAACTTAGGGGCAGCTGTGTCTATATGAAGGAAGAACATTCATGCAGAACTTAGAGGCAGCTGTGTCTATATGAAGGAAGAACATTCATGCAGAACTTAGAGGCAGCTGTGTCTATATGAAGGAAGAACATTCATGCAGAACTTAGGGGCAGCTGTGTCTATATGAAGGAAGAACATTCATGCAGAACTTAGAGGCATCTGTGTCTATATGAAGGAAGAACATTCATGCAGAACTTAGGGGCAGCTGTGTCTATATGAAGGAAGAACATTCATGCAGAACTTAGGGGCAGCTGTGTCTATATGAAGGAAGAACATTCATGCAGAACTTAGAGGCAGCTGTGTCTATATGAAGGAAGAACATTCATGCAGAACTTAGAGGCAGCTGTGTCTATATGAAGGAAGAACATTCATGCAGAACTTAGAGGCAGCTGTGTCTATATGAAGGAAGAACATTCGTACAGAACTTAGGGGCAGCTGTGTCTATATGAAGGAAGAACATTCATGCAGAACTTAGAGGCAGCTGTGTCTATATGAAGGAAGAACATTCATGCAGAACTTAGGGGCAGCTGTGTCTATATGAAGGAAGAACATTCATGCAGAACTTAGAGGCAGCTGTGTCTATATGAAGGAAGAACATTCATGCAGAACTTAGAGGCAGCTGTGTCTATATGAAGGAAGAACATTCATGCAGAACTTAGAGGCAGCTGTGTCTATATGAAGGAAGAACATTCATGCAGAACTTAGAGGCAGCTGTGTCTATATGAAGGAAGAACATTCATGCAGAACTTAGAGGCAGCTGTGTCTATATGAAGGAAGAACATTCATGCAGAACTTAGAGGCAGCTGTGTCTATATGAAGGAAGAACATTCATGCAGAACTTAGAGGCAGCTGTGTCTATATGAAGGAAGAACATTCATGCAGAACTTAGAGGCAGCTGTGTCTATATGAAGGAAGAACATTCATGCAGAACTTAGGGGCAGCTGTGTCTATATGAAGGAAGAACATTCATGCAGAACTTAGAGGCAGCTGTGTCTATATGAAGGGAGAACATTCATGCAGAACTTAGGGGCAGCTGTGTCTATATGAAGGAAGAACATTCATGCAGAACTTAGAGGCAGCTGTGTCTATATGAAGGAAGAACATTCATGCAGAACTTAGAGGCAGCTGTGTCTATATGAAGGAAGAACATTCATGCAGAACTTAGAGGCAGCTGTGTCTATATGAAGGAAGAACATTCATGCAGAACTTAGAGGCAGCTGTGTCTATATGAAGGAAGAACATTCATGCAGAACTTAGAGGCAGCTGTGTCTATATGAAGGAAGAACATTCATGCAGAACTTAGAGGCAGCTGTGTCTATATGAAGGAAGAACATTCATGCAGAACTTAGAGGCAGCTGTGTCTATATGAAGGAAGAACATTCATGCAGAACTTAGAGGCAGCTGTGTCTATATGAAGGAAGAACATTCATGCAGAACTTAGAGGCAGCTGTGTCTATATGAAGGAAGAACATTCATGCAGAACTTAGAGGCAGCTGTGTCTATATGAAGAACATTCATGCAGAACTTAGGGGCAGCTGTGTCTATATGAAGGAAGAACATTCATGCAGAACTTAGAGGCAGCTGTGTCTATATGAAGGAAGAACATTCATGCAGAACTTAGAGGCAGCTGTGTCTATATGAAGGAAGAACATTCATGCAGAACTTAGAGGCAGCTGTGTCTATATGAAGGAAGAACATTCATGCAGAACTTAGAGGCAGCTGTGTCTATATGAAGGAAGAACATTCATGCAGAACTTAGAGGCAGCTGTGTCTATATGAAGGAAGAACATTCATGCAGAACTTAGAGGCAGCTGTGTCTATATGAAGGAAGAACATTCATGCAGAACTTAGAGGCAGCTGTGTCTATATGAAGAACATTCATGCAGAACTTAGGGGCAGCTGTGTCTATATGAAGGAAGAACATTCATGCAGAACTTAGAGGCAGCTGTGTCTATATGAAGGAAGAACATTCATGCAGAACTTAGAGGCAGCTGTGTCTATATGAAGGAAGAACATTCATGCAGAACTTAGGGGCAGCTGTGTCTATATGAAGGAAGAACATTCATGCAGAACTTAGAGGCAGCTGTGTCTATATGAAGGAAGAACATTCATGCAGAACTTAGAGGCAGCTGTGTCTATATGAAGGAAGAACATTCATGCAGAACTTAGGGGCAGCTGTGTCTATATGAAGGAAGAACATTCATGCAGAACTTAGAGGCAGCTGTGTCTATATGAAGGAAGAACATTCATGCAGAACTTAGGGGCAGCTGTGTCTATATGAAGGAAGAACATTCATGCAGAACTTAGAGGCAGCTGTGTCTATATGAAGGAAGAACATTCATGTAGAACTTAGGGGCAGCTGTGTCTATATGAAGGAAGAACATTCATGCAGAACTTAGAGGCAGCTGTGTCTATATGAAGGAAGAACATTCATGCAGAACTTAGAGGCAGCTGTGTCTATATGAAGGAAGAACATTCATGCAGAACTTAGAGGCAGCTGTGTCTATATGAAGGAAGAACATTCATGCAGAACTTAGAGGCAGCTGTGTCTATATGAAGGAAGAACATTCATGCAGAACTTAGAGGCAGCTGTGTCTATATGAAGGAAGAACATTCATGCAGAACTTAGAGGCAGCTGTGTCTATATGAAGGAAGAACATTCATGCAGAACTTAGAGGCAGCTGTGTCTATATGAAGGAAGAACATTCATGCAGAACTTAGAGGCAGCTGTGTCTATATGAAGGAAGAACATTCATGCAGAACTTAGAGGCAGCTGTGTCTATATGAAGGAAGAACATTCATGCAGAACTTAGGGGCAGCTGTGTCTATATGAAGGAAGAACATTCATGCAGAACTTAGGGGCAGCTGTGTCTATATGAAGGAAGAACATTCATGCAGAACTTAGAGGCAGCTGTGTCTATATGAAGGAAGAACATTCATGCAGAACTTAGAGGCAGCTGTGTCTATATGAAGGAAGAACATTCATGCAGAACTTAGAGGCAGCTGTGTCTATATGAAGGAAGAACATTCATGCAGAACTTAGAGGCAGCTGTGTCTATATGAAGGAAGAACATTCATGCAGAACTTAGAGGCAGCTGTGTCTATATGAAGGAAGAACATTCATGCAGAACTTAGGGGCAGCTGTGTCTATATGAAGGAAGAACATTCATGCAGAACTTAGAGGCAGCTGTGTCTATATGAAGAACATTCATGCAGAACTTAGAGGCAGCTGTGTCTATATGAAGGAAGAACATTCATGCAGAACTTAGAGGCAGCTGTGTCTATATGAAGGAAGAACATTCATGTAGAACTTAGAGGCAGCTGTGTCTATATGAAGGAAGAACATTCATGCAGAACTTAGAGGCAGCTGTGTCTATATGAAGGAAGAACATTCATGCAGAACTTAGGGGCAGCTGTGTCTATATGAAGGAAGAACATTCATGCAGAACTTAGAGGCAGCTGTGTCTATATGAAGGAAGAACATTCATGCAGAACTTAGAGGCAGCTGTGTCTATATGAAGGAAGAACATTCATGCAGAACTTAGGGGCAGCTGTGTCTATATGAAGGAAGAACATTCATGCAGAACTTAGAGGCAGCTGTGTCTATATGAAGAACATTCATGCAGAACTTAGAGGCAGCTGTGTCTATATGAAGGAAGAACATTCATGCAGAACTTAGAGGCAGCTGTGTCTATATGAAGGAAGAACATTCATGCAGAACTTAGAGGCAGCTGCGTCTATATGAAGGAAGAACATTCATGCAGAACTTAGAGGCAGCTGTGTCTATATGAAGAACATTCATGCAGAACTTAGAGGCAGCTGTGTCTATATGAAGGAAGAACATTCATGCAGAACTTAGAGGCAGCTGTGTCTATATGAAGGAAGAACATTCATGCAGAACTTAGAGGCAGCTGTGTCTATATGAAGGAAGAACATTCATGCAGAACTTAGGGGCAGCTGTGTCTATATGAAGGAAGAACATTCATACAGAACTTAGAGGCAGCTGTGTCTATATGAAGGAAGAACATTCATGCAGAACTTAGAGGCAGCTGTGTCTATATGAAGGAAGAACATTCATGCAGAACTTAGAGGCAGCTGTGTCTATATGAAGGAAGAACATTCATGCAGAACTTAGGGGCAGCTGTGTCTATATGAAGGAAGAACATTCATGCAGAACTTAGAGGCAGCTGTGTATATATGAAGGAAGAACATTCATGCAGAACTTAGAGGCAGCTGTGTCTATATGAAGGAAGAACATTCATGCAGAACTTAGAGGCAGCTGTGTCTATATGAAGGAAGAACATTCATGCAGAACTTAGAGGCATCTGTGTCTATATGAAGGAAGAACATTCATGCAGAACTTAGAGGCAGCTGTGTCTATATGAAGAACATTCATGCAGAACTTAGAGGCAGCTGTGTCTATATGAAGGAAGAACATTCATGCAGAACTTAGGGGCAGCTGTGTCTATATGAAGGAAGAACATTCATGCAGAACTTAGAGGCAGCTGTGTCTATATGAAGAACATTCATGCAGAACTTAGGGGCAGCTGTGTCTATATGAAGGAAGAACATTCATGCAGAACTTAGAGGCAGCTGTGTCTATATGAAGGAAGAACATTCATGCAGAACTTAGAGGCAGCTGTGTCTATATGAAGGAAGAACATTCATGCAGAACTTAGAGGCAGCTGTGTCTATATGAAGGAAGAACATTCATGCAGAACTTAGAGGCAGCTGTGTCTATATGAAGGAAGAACATTCATGCAGAACTTAGAGGCAGCTGTGTCTATATGAAGGAAGAACATTCATGCAGAACTTAGAGGCAGCTGTGTCTATATGAAGGAAGAACATTCATGCAGAACTTAGGGGCAGCTGTGTCTATATGAAGGAAGAACATTCATGCAGAACTTAGGGGCAGCTGTGTCTATATGAAGGAAGAACATTCATGCAGAACTTAGAGGCAGCTGTGTCTATATGAAGGAGGAACATTCATGCAGAACTTAGAGGCAGCTATGTCTATATGAAGGAAGAACATTCATGCAGAACTTAGGGGCAGCTGCGTCTATATGAAGGAAGAACATTCATGCAGAACTTAGGGGCAGCTGTGTCTATATGAAGGAAGAACATTCATGCAGAACTTAGAGGCAGCTGTGTCTATATGAAGGAAGAACATTCATGCAGAACTTAGAGGCAGCTGTGTCTATATGAAGGAAGAACATTCATACAGAACTTAGGGGCAGCTGCGTCTATATGAAGGAAGAACATTCATGCATAACTTAGGGGCAGCTGCGTCTATATGAAGGAAGAACATTCATGCAGAACTTAGAGGCAGCTGTGTCTATATGAAGAACATTCATGCAGAACTTAGAGGCAGCTGCGTCTATATGAAGAACATTCATGCAGAACTTAGGGGCAGCTGTGTCTATATGAAGGAAGAACATTCATGCAGAACTTAGAGGCAGCTGTGTCTATATGAAGAACATTCATGCAGAACTTAGGGGCAGCTGTGTCTATATGAAGGAAGAACATTCATGCAGAACTTAGGGGCAGCTGTGTCTATATGAAGAACATTCATGCAGAACTTAGAGGCAGCTGTGTCTATATGAAGGAAGAACATTCATGCAGAACTTAGAGGCAGCTGTGTCTATATGAAGGAAGAACATTCATGCAGAACTTAGAGGCAGCTGTGTCTATATGAAGGAAGAACATTCATGCAGAACTTAGAGGCAGCTGTGTCTATATGAAGGAAGAACATTCATGCAGAACTTAGAGGCAGCTGTGTCTATATGAAGGAAGAACATTCATGCAGAACTTAGAGGCAGCTGTGTCTATATGAAGGAAGAACATTCATGCAGAACTTAGAGGCAGCTGTGTCTATATGAAGGAAGAACATTCATGCAGAACTTAGAGGCAGCTGTGTCTATATGAAGGAAGAACATTCATGCAGAACTTAGAGGCAGCTGTGTCTATATGAAGGAAGAACATTCATGCAGAACTTAGAGGCAGCTGTGTCTATATGAAGGAAGAACATTCATGCAGAACTTAGAGGCAGCTATGTCTATATGAAGGAAGAACATTCATGCAGAACTTAGGGGCAGCTGTGTCTATATGAAGGAAGAACATTCATGCAGAACTTAGAGGCAGCTGTGTCTATATGAAGGAAGAACATTCATGCAGAACTTAGAGGCAGCTGTGTCTATATGAAGGAAGAACATTCATACAGAACTTAGGGGCAGCTGTGTCTATATGAAGGAAGAACATTCATGCAGAACTTAGGGGCAGCTGTGTCTATATGAAGGAAGAACATTCATGCAGAACTTAGGGGCAGCTGTGTCTATATGAAGGAAGAACATTCATGCAGAACTTAGAGGCAGCTGTGTCTATATGAAGGAAGAACATTCATGCAGAACTTAGGGGCAGCTGTGTCTATATGAAGGAAGAACATTCATGCAGAACTTAGGGGCAGCTGTGTCTATATGAAGGAAGAACATTCATGCAGAACTTAGAGGCAGCTGTGTCTATATGAAGGAAGAACATTCATGCAGAACTTAGAGGCAGCTGTGTCTATATGAAGGAAGAACATTCATGCAGAACTTAGAGGCAGCTGTGTCTATATGAAGGAAGAACATTCATGCAGAACTTAGAGGCAGCTGTGTCTATATGAAGAACATTCATGCAGAACTTAGGGGCAGCTGTGTCTATATGAAGGAAGAACATTCATGCAGAACTTAGAGGCAGCTGTGTCTATATGAAGGAAGAACATTCATACAGAACTTAGGGGCAGCTGTGTCTATATGAAGGAAGAACATTCATGCAGAACTTAGGGGCAGCTGTGTCTATATGAAGGAAGAACATTCATGCAGAACTTAGGGGCAGCTGCATCTATATGAAGGAAGAACATTCATGCAGAACTTAGAGGCAGCTGTGTCTATATGAAGGAAGAACATTCATGCAGAACTTAGGGGCAGCTGTGTCTATATGAAGGAAGAACATTCATGCAGAACTTAGAGGCAGCTGTATCTATACTTACTATACTTACCACACACCCTACTTACCACACACCCTACTTACACCCTACTTACCACACACGCTACTTACACCCTACTTAGCACACCCTACTTACCACACACCCTACTTACCACACCCTACTTACACCCTACTTAACCACACACCCTACTTACCGAACATTAGGTACTTTGGGAGCCAGTCCAACTTGACTAAAGTCCGCAATGTGGTGTCTTCCTTTGTGTGGACTCACCTGAACGAGGGGTACTCTCAGGGCATGTGCGACCTCCTCTGCCCCCTCCTAGTGATCCTGGACAGTGAACCCCTGGCTTACGCCTGCTACGTCTACATGATGAAGACTGCCATTAAACTCTTCCCTCCCAATACTGCTATGAATGTCAGACTGGCTAATGTCCAAGCTCTGCTTCAGGTTAGTCGTGTACGTGTGTCTAGTCAGTTGTGAAGGAGAGGCACAGGTACTCGCGGAGTCTGGGGTGCATACATGTGGTCAGGGGGCATACATGTGGTCAGGGGGGCATACATGTGGTCAGGGGGCATGCAGTCAGGGGGCATGCGGCCAGGGGGCATGTGGTCAAGGAGTGCATATGGTCGGGGTGTGCATATAGTTAGGGAGTACAGTGGTCAGGGGTACATGTGTGGTCAGGGGTACATGTGTGGTCAGGGGTACATGTGTGGTTAGGTGGTACATGTGGTCATGATCAGGAGTGCATGTGGTCAGGGGTGCATGTAGTGAGGGAGTCTGGGTGTGTGTGGTCTGGGTGGGTGTGTAGAGCTGTTAGTGCTAGGCTCCTGTAAGCCCCTCCCACATTGCACTCTGCTTAGGTAATGGAGGCGGACTACTATGAGTACCTGTCCGAGCGACCTATGGGGGATGGTCTATTCTATGCTTACAGATGGCTGCTGGTCACATTCAAACGAGGTATGTGATAATAGGAATGGAAGTATTAATATATAGAGGTCACATACAGTTCCAAATCATTATAAATTGGTTTAATGTGTAATATTTGCGAAATGAACACCTGTCTTAGTGTTAATGATTGTGCGTGTGTGCTATGTGGTTGTGTGTGCCTGTCTCTGTGTGTGGTATGTGAGTGTGCTTGGCTGTGTGTGTGTGTGTGTAGTGTGGTGTGTCTGTGTTGCATTGGTGCATCAGAGTACGGATCTCCAAATACCTTTAGACTGTGCCCTTGATTAGACCATGCACCATTCACTAGCTCGTGAAGTAGCACGCGCCCTTGATTGACCATGCACCATTCACTAGCTTGAATGTAGTAGCACGTGCCCTTGATTAGACCATGCATCATTCACTAGCTTGAATGTAGTAGCACGCGCCCTTGATTGACCATGCATCATTCACTAGCTTGAATGTAGTAGCACGTGCCCTTGATTAGACCATGCACCATTCACTAGCTTGAATGTAGTAGCACGTGTCCTTGATTAGACCATGCACCATTCACTAGCTTGAATGTAGTAGCACGTGCCCTTGATTAGACCATGCACCATTCACTAGCTTGAATGTAGTAGCACGTGTCCTTGATTAGACCATGCACCATTCACTAGCTTGAATGTAGTAGCACGTGCCCTTGATTAGACCATGCACCATTCACTAGCTTGAATGTAGTAGCACGCGCCCTTGATTAGACCATGCATCATTCACTAGCTTGAATGTAGTAGCACGTGCCCTTGATTAGACCATGCTAGCTTGAATGTAGTAGCACGTGCCTTGATTAGACCATGCATCATTCACTAGCTTGAATGTAGTAGCACGCGCCCTTGATTAGACCATGCACCATTCACTAGCTTGAATGTAGTAGCACGTGCCCTTGATTAGACCATGCACCATTCACTAGCTTGAATGTAGTAGCACGTGCCCTTGATTAGACCATGCACCATTCACTAGCTTGAATGTAGTAGCACGTGCCCTTCCCATGCTAGCTTGAATGTAGTAGCACGCACCCTTGATTAGACCACGTACCTGCAGCAAATATGGAGGAAATGCTCTATCTGGAATGTGTGGGTGACCATCTGTTGTCACTGAAGTGTTAATCAAATCCTTACAAAATTGTGGCATTTCAGTCAAGACATAATTATGGTCACATGATGGCAGTGGTCACATGATGACAGTGTTCACATGATGACAGTGGTCACATGATGACAGTGGTCACATGATGACAGTGGTCACATGATGACAGTGGTCACATGATGACAGTGGTCACATGATGACAGTGTTCACATGATGACTGTTCACATGATGACTGTTCACATGATGACAGTGGTCACATGATGACAGTGGTCACATGATGACAGTGGTCACATGATGACTGTTCACATGATGACAGTGGTCACATGATGACGGTGTTCACTGTTTAAAGCGCTGGCAAGTAGCCAGAAGTGCCGCAGGAAATATCGCCAGTGAGACGGCTAAACTCCACAGGAAAAAGATGGCTGACGATGAAGATTCCTACCCATGCGATGAAGCTGACAATGAAGAGCTAGAGCACAGACAATGCTATCAACAATTGTTACTATTGTAAAGTGCACCCTCAAATAGTACTTGCCCTTGAATAGTGCCTGCCCTTGAATAGTGCCGCCCTTGAATAGTGATTGCCCTTGAATAGTGCCTGCCCAAAGAATAATCCAAACGTCAAGAGAGTAAATTTCAAGTTGATTATTGAGATTATTGAGGTCGTTGTAGTAATGTAAAAAGAAATCTATTCTAATGTTGGCTATTCAACATCGGATGACGCGCTCGACCTGGTCATGAAAGAAGAGCTTTAGAAACTGTTCTAGGCAAGGTTAAGGTGAGCTATGGCTGACATGGGAAGTCTAAAGATCACTGGCCAACTTGGTCTTGAGGTAGAGAGTGACCGGGCAGAGCACTTTTGGATGTAGTATATGTAATTTAATGTAATATATTGAGATATGGTTCAGCAACTGTAGTCTTGACTTTGCTAATTGCTTCAAAATAAAAAATATAAAAAATTAAGAGAGGCATTAATGATCGATGAGAGTTTAATCTCATCAATCATCAATTATCAATGAGTGAGTTACAGTGCATACATTATCTCTCCTGAAAGTTATAATTACCAGGGCAGGTTTTCTATTAGTGGATGTTTTGTTGTTGTTGTTGTTATTTTTTCTGGCCCGCAAGTGTCCACATTTGGAAGTTAAGGGCTAAGGGGGGGACCACCCCAAGACTGGCTAAAAAGTTTTTGACTTTTGACTGCCCATAACTTTTTTTATAATTGGTTTGTGTAGATAATTTTATGCTCAAATTGTTGCTTGTTCTATGTGCTTTCCAATGATATATAAAATATCTCTAGAGGCATGTTTTGTCAGAAGATGCATGCAGAAACATCCAAGGCAGGGACCCTCCTCCGTTTGGCAGACCCCCACAACTCATTTTTAAAAATCAAAAGCTGTAAATTGGTTTGTGGCTTGTCATAGCTAACAGCTGTGATTAGAGCGAAACCAAATTGCAATAACTAAAGTGGTTGTTGAATGGCATCCTGCCGTATTTGATTAAGACGCTAAAAAATGATTTTTAGCGCGTAATCAAATACGGCACGTTGCCATTCAGCAACCACTTTAGTTATTGCAATTTGGTTTCGCTCTAATCACAGCTGTTAGCTATGACAAGCCACAAACCAATTTACAGCTTTTGATTTTTAAAAATGAGTTGTGGGGGTCTGCCAAACGGAGGAGGGTCCCTGCCTTGGATGTTTCTGCATGCATCTTCTGACAAAACATGCCTCTAGAGATATTTTATATATCATTGGAAAGCACATAGAACAAGCAACAATTTGAGCATAAAATTATCTACACAAACCAATTATAAAAAAAGTTATGGGCAGTCAAAAGTCAAAAACTTTTTAGCCAGTCTTGGGGTGGTCCCCCCCCCCCCCCCCCTTAACAAAACTCTCTTTTTTATTATTCTTTTACTTCCCCTCCCAGAACCTCAGGGACAATAAGCCCCTCCCACATGAACCCTGACAGGGACAATAAGCCCCTCCCACATGAACCTGACAGTCACAATAAGCCACTCCCACATGAACCCTGGCAGGGAGAATAAGCCACTCCCACATGAACCCTGACAGGGCCAATAGGCCCCTCCCACATGAACCCTGACAGGGCCAATAAACCACTCCCACATGAACCCTGACAGGGCCAATAAGCCACTCCCACATGGACCTTGATGGGGTCAATAAGCCCCTCCCTCATGAACCCTGACAGGGACAATAAGCCCCTCCCACATGAACCCTGACATGGGACAATAAGCCACTCCCACATGAACCCTGATGGGGACAATAAGCCACTCCCACATGAACCCTGACATGGGACAATAAGCCACTCCCACATGAACCCTGACGGGGACAATAAGCCCCTCCCACATGAACCCTGACAGGGACAATATGCCACTCCCACGTGAACCCTGACATGGTCAATAAGCCACTCCCACATGAACCCTGGCCGGGGCAATAAGCCACTCCCACATGAACCCTGCCAGGGACAATAAGCCACTCCCACATGGACCCTGCCAGGGACAATAAGCCACTCCCACATGAACCCTGACTGTGACAATAAGCCCCTCCCACATGAACCCTGACAGGGCCAATACGCCCCTCCCACATGAACCCTGACACGGGCCGATAAGCCCCTCCCACATGAACCCTGGCAGGACCAGTAAGCCACTCCCACATGCACCCTGACATGGGCCAATAAGCCACTCCCACATGAACCCTGATGGGGTCAATAAGCCACTCCCACATGAACCCTGACAGGGACAATAAGCCACTCCCACATGAACCCTGACAGGGCCCCTCCACATGAACCCTGACAGGGACAATAAGCCAACACATGTGTTGACAGTCATTTGTGATGGAATTCTGTCTTGGAAATACTTTAATGGCAACACTGCATACATACAAACATTACCTCTAGAGTTCAGTTATGAAAGTGTGTTCCGCTTGTGGGAGACTGTTTGGGCTGCACGGAGCAGCGAAGTTACCGCTAACTTTGAAGAGTTCACTGCATTGGCCATCATGAAGCAATACAAGTGAGTGATGTAGTACAACTTCTGAATTATATTCATCCTATGCAGGGGCCAAGAGGATATGTAATGTAAAGTAGGTCTAGAAGTAGGTGCAAGTCAGTGTGTGTATATATATATATATGATAGATAGTAAAGTAGGTCTAGAAGTAGGTGCAAGTCAGTGTGTGTATATATATATATATATATGATAGATAGATAGATAGATAAAGGGAGAGGCAACATAATCGATGCACAAACGGCTGATCGGAACAATGACAAGACAAGAACCCCGCCTCTCTGGCCCTCCATTATCTCACATGTGATTGCATTCCAGCATGCGGAAACAAAGAAAAAAACCCACTGAAAAAGACTGAAATTCATCGTCTGCAGCCTGTTTATCTCTGTTTTGTCTAGACTTATCTATCTCTGTTTTGTCTAGATTTACCCGTCTTTCTCTATTTTGTCTAGGCTTAACTTCCGTCTATCTATGTTTTGTCTAGACTTAACTTCCATCTATCTCTGTTGTCTAGACTCAAATTCCGTCTATCCCTGTTTTGTCTAGACCTAACTCCCATCTATCTCTGTTTTGTCTAGACTTAACTTCTGTCTATCTCTGTTTTGTCTGGACCTAACTCCCATCTCTCTGTTTTGTCTAGACCTAACTCCCATCTATCTCTGTTTTGTCTAGACCTAACTCCCATCTATCTCTGTTTTGTCTAGACTTAACTTCCGTCTATCTGTTTTGTCTAGACTTAACTTCCGTCTATCTGTTTTGTCTAGACTTAACTTCCATCTATCTCTGTTTTGTCTGGACCTAACTCCCATCTATCTCTATTTTGTCTAGACTCAACTTCTGTCTATCTATGTTTTGTCTAGACTTAACTTCCATCTCTGTTTTGTCTAGACCTAACTCCCATCTATCTCTGTTTTGTCTAGACTTAACTTCTGTCTATCTCTGTTTTGTCTGGACCTAACTCCCATCTATCTCTGTTTTGTCTAGACTTAACTTCCATCTCTGTTTTGTCTAGACCTAACTCCCATCTATCTCTGTTTTGTCTAGACTTAACTTCTGTCTATCTCTGTTTTGTCTGGACCTAACTCCCATCTATCTCTGTTTTGTCTAGACTTAACTTCCATCTCTGTTTTGTCTAGACCTAACTCCCATCTATCTCTGTTTTGTCTAGACCTAACTCCCATCTATCTCTGTTTTGTCTAGACTTAACTTCCGTCTGTTTTGTCTAGACTCAACTTCTGTCTATCTATGTTTTGTCTGGACCTAACTCCCATCTATCTCTATTTTGTCTAGACTCAACTTCTGTCTATCTATGTTTTGTCTAGACTTAACTTCCGTCTATCTCCATTTTGTCTAGACTTCACTCCCATCTTCTGTTTTATCTAGACTTAACTTCCGTCCATCTCGGTTTTGTCTAGACTTAACTTGTGTACAATCATAAACTAGAAGACTCCAAGTCTTCCAAGCACGTCCAAGACGCATCAGTTACTCACTGCAGTAAATAGGTGTGGGTAGCAGTGGTTGTCGGATGATCGATGATCTAGCTCACATGCTGTTCTACAATCTGAATTGGGTCAAGATTGTCCTTCATGACTCTAGTATGTGTGGCAGCTGGATCGTAACTGAGTGGTCAGTTAATCTCTGATGAAGAAGACAAAAGTGTAAGCAATGCAAGCAGCAAGCCAACAATGTGTGCGGTTGTGCTTATAGCAATAAACACAGCATAGAATAACATCTACCATTTTAGGCTAGTTCTGGAAGTTCTCCTGTGTAAACTCTTGCCAGGGTCCTTGGAGACTGAAGATGATCCTCTACAAAACAACAAGGTGTGGTATCTCATGTGTTCATCTCTGCTTGGATATCTCATGTGTTCATCTCTGCCTGGATATCTCATGTGTTCATCTCTGCTTGGATATCTCACGTGTTCATCTCTGCCTGGATATCTCATGTGTTCATCTCTGCCTGGATATCGCATGTGTTCATCTCTGCTTGGATATCGCATGTGTTCATCTCTGCTTGGATATCTCATGTGTTCATCTCTGCCTAGATATCTCATTTGTTCATCTCTGCTTGGATATCGCATGTGTTCACCTCTGCTTGGATATCTCATGTGTTCATCTCTGCTTGGATATCTCATGTGTTCATCTCTGCCTGGATATCTCATGTGTTCATCTCTGCTTGGATATTTCACGTGTTCATCTCTGCCTGGATATCTCATGTGTTCATCTCTGCCTGGATATCGCATGTGTTCATCTCTGCTTGGATATCGCATGTGTTCATCTCTGCTTGGATATCTCATGTGTTCATCTCTGCCTGGATATCTCATTTGTTCATCTCTGCTTGGATATCGCATGTGTTCATCTCTGCTTGGATATCTCATGTGTTCATCTCTGCTTGGATACCTCATGTGTTCATCTCTGCTTGGATATCTCATGTGTTCATCTCTGCTTGGATATCTCATGTGTTCATCTCTGCCTGGATATCTCATGTGTTCATCTCTGCTTGGATATCTCATGTGTTCATCTCTGCCTGGATATCTCACGTGTTCATCTCTGCTTGGATATCTCACGTGTTCATCTCTGCTTGGATATCTCATGTGTTCATCTCTGCTTGGATATCTCATGTGTTCACTCTGCTTGGATATCGCACATGTTCATCTCTGCTTGGATATCGCATACATGTGTTCATCTCTGCTTGGATATCGCATGTGTTCAACTCTTCTAGGATATCTCATGTGTTCACCTCTGCTTGGATATCTCGTGTGTTCATCTCTGCTTGGATATCTCATGTGTTCATCTCTGCTTGGATATCTCACATGTTCATCTCTGCCTGGATATCTCATGTGTTCATCTCTGCTTGGATATCTCATGTGTTCATCTCTGCTTGGATATCTCATGTGTTCATCTCTGCTTGGATATCTCACGTGTTCATCTCTGCTTGGATATCTCATGTGTTCACCTCTGCTTGGATATCTCACGTGTTCACCTCTGCTTGGATATCTCGTGTGTTCATCTCTGCTGGTTGGTTTGTGGCTGTCCAGTTTTAAACAAGGGAGGGAAAAAACATATATCACTAAGTAATGCCAGAGATACATGATGACATGTGGATTATCTGGTTTTGGTGATGATTATTGTCACACTTCAGTCATTGTTCACTTTTTTTTGTTGTAGCAAGTAACATGTGCAGCAGCTGCAATCAGCTCAGCTACGTAGGCCTAATATTTCAGCATCTGCTTGTGTGAGAGGAAAGTTGATAGGAATATAGATAAATATACATAGAAGTATAGGTATATAGAAGTATAGATACATAGAACTATAGGTATATAGAAGTATAGAAGGTATATAGAAGTATAGATACATAGAACTATAGGTATGTATATAGAAGTATAGAAGGTATATAGAAGTATAGGTACATAGAACTATAGGTATATAGAAGTATAGAAGTATAGATGCATAGAAGTATAGATACATAGAACTATAGGTATGTATATAGAAGTATAGAAGGTATATAGAAGTATAGATACATAGAACTATAGGTATATAGAAGTATAGAAGTATAGGTACATAAAGTATAGATAGATGGATCTTGAAGTCAAATTTTAAAGATTCAAGGCACGCTGGAAATACACGCTGGAAATATATGGCCCAAACCAGTGTTTAGGTGCTATATAAGAGGCTACCCAAATGAGTCTTAGTCCAGAAACGAGCTTGCATTTATGTGGGTTTTTGTTTGCATCCCACCATTTTGAAATAGGGGTCATAAGTACCACTCCTCCCGATAGATAATTCTACAGATACTTGATAATGTGTCATTATTCCTCCCTCCTTGTCACAGGACCCCCATCATGGATGCTCATCTTGACCCTTCAGACATCTTGAACCTCTTCACAGGTATACACATTTTTATTCCCTACATGCAAACATGATTTCTGCTTGTTCCGATATGCTACACCATGATCACACACACACACACACACACATGCATCCATAGATCTGGCAGAGAAGAGAGCCATAGATGTTGAGACCACCATCAGGATTGCTCAGGAAACCATCCAAATATTACACTCTGACCTCACTTCCAGGAAAGACTGCTGATAGACAAGAGGACATTCTGTCATGCATTATAATCCAACATCAGTTTTGATATGAAATGAACGAAGCTCCATTTTAAAATAAATAATCATTTTTATTTAATTTCTGGCATTGAAGTCCGTGTTGAAGGTGGCTATGATTCAGGGCATTCTCTCTATTGGTTTGACACATTTAAGAATGACAAACCTAAAACACACACACACACATCACACAAAAGTTCATTATATTTTGGCTGAAACTCTTAACGGCCATAATTGTTGTTTGGGCTCTTATTATATAGCAACAAAAAACACTTCCACTGTGCCTGGAATCCTTTACTAGGATATATACCAGTCCAGACGAGGTGTTCGAGAGGGAATTCTTTCTTTTTTACAACCAACAGCTCGGATCTGATGTTGCAGCTTCTTTAGTGATAGTAGTTCTTTAGTGATATATAGTAGCAAACAAGAAGTGTGGTATACAGTACTACATATAGTTTTGTAAATACTGTAGATAAGAACCGCTCAACATTGCCACAGTTGTTATTTCTAAGTTCAGGCAATTTCTGAGCAAGACCACCTACTAGTTCCAAGTTGCTGGAATAAGGCAGGTTTCCACTGCATAAGAAGAGGAAACTGACACTCGGCTGGATCAAAAGAATTGCCCTCAACTCGACAGCAACAACACTCATCACAATAGCTGACCGCAGCACACACACACAAAAATACTTTAGTCCTCATTTGGACCAGACCCATTTAGGATAATTTTACACATACATATATACATCATGCACACAAATCTGAAGATTGGATTGCTATGAATATCCAGCCTGGTTGAGAAATAAGTGGCCAGGCCAGGTCAGCATGTCTAAGCTGATGATAAATGTAGGATATCAAGAGCCAGAGTCATCACTGTCTTGGGCCGAGGTTCTCAACCTGTGGTCCAAGGATCCATGAAAAGGGTGAAGAGGATCCATGCACTAGAGGCAATCCAGATATTTTTGTATGTAGAAGTTTGTAAAGACTTTATCAAGACCAAAATGACATGCTGTCTAGTCAAGGATGCTCTGGGGCATTATTCTTTGTGAATTTGTGACCTGTGTGTACGTGTTTTTCTCCGTCAACATACTTTCAATTTTTGGGAGAAGAGGTCATGGACTTCATCTGATTCTCTAAAGGGTGGGTCCGGGACCCTAAAAAAGTTTAAGAATCCTGAAAAAGTTAAGAATGAGGTTTTTATTAACATATAAATAGTGATTACATACATGCACATGTGTACATATTCACATAAATACTGAAGTATATTACATGCACATGTGTACATATTCACATAAATACTGATGTATATTGCATACATGCACATGTGTACATATTCACATATAAATAGTGAAGTATATTACATACATGCACATCATCTGATTCTCTAGCTAAGGGGTGGGTCTGGGACCCTGAAAAAGTTTAAGAATCCTGAAAAAGTTAAGAATGAGGTTGTCATTTTGAATTTTATTAACATATAAATAGTGATTACATACATGCACATGTGTACATATTCACATAAATACTGAAGTATATTACATGCACATGTGTACATATTCACATAAATACTGATGTATATTGCATACATGCACATGTGTACATATTCACATATAAATAGTGAAGTATATTACATACATGTACATGTCTCTTGCTGAAGGCAAGAAATGTAATTTCTGAAGTTCAAGTTATTAAAGCAGGCTCACTCATGGTGTTAATTACTATTACTGTGTACACATGTGTCATTGTCTATATATATCTCCTAGTGACCTCGGGTAATGTGTAGATGCTTCAGACCTTGGCCTGAGCTAATGATCTGAGTATAACTCTCGGTGTATAAATACTATTACAAAACTAGTCATCGTGAACTGAGTCTAGTGCAGTTCATATAAATAAAATGGTGATCTTCCACAGCATCTGCTCTAGTGAATTGAACTCGAGCGACGATGCATGTGAGTGTATGGATAGAGAGAGCCCGAGCTGCTCTAGAGAATGAGAGGAGGGGGTAGAAGAGACGTGTCGTCAGAGTAACTTAGGAGGAGGGGATGATCTAGTAGAAGCACGTGACCACACACTGAAGTAACAAAGTAACAAGGCCCTAGCTTCATGAGAGTGCCTCGTTCCATGTGAGGGGGAGGGAGGGGGAAGGAGAGAAGACGAGGAGGGACACAGGAAACTATCATCTAGATGTGTGCAAGAAGAGAGGAACTTAGACGGGCTGGGGTTGACGAGGGTAGCCCAATTCTTTAAGCATATCACATTCCTTGTAGATTGTATTTTGCACCTCCAAGGGGATCTTGCTCTTCCACTTATCCACCGAGTCGGTGTTCACGGGCCGCCTCACTTGGTCCGAAGACGGCTCCAGACTGCAGGGGTGTAGGTAGACATATAACATATTGTTGTCAGAACAACACAAAACACTTCTGGTCAGAAATATGTTGTCTTGGACAGATAGTCCAGTACGAAAATATGATCATTCAATTTGTCACATGTTTTGTATTTGGTCTCAAGCATGGTTAGATGAATTCCTGAAAGGTGCAATAACATGGAGAGGGGGGGAGGCTGGGGAGATATCCCCACCCCCTTCTTCGTTATATGGATTACTAGCAGAGGCACCCGGCGATGCCCGGACAAAAAAAAAGAGAGTTGACGCAAATATTGATTACAGATCACGCTGTTGTAGGTCATCTGTCGGGGTGACATACCGGCTTGACGGGTGTCCAGTAATAGGTTCTGTCACCAGCACCCAGCAGCTGGACTGGCTACCCATGAAGCAAGGCCCAGGCACCACACCCAGTAGCTGGGTTCCCAAGAAGTAGAGCTTTGGCACCCAGTAGCTAGGCTCCCTACGCAGCAGTGCCTAGGCACACAGGAGCATTCTCCCCAGGATTTTTGTAAGGGATATTGGCATGTCATCTGTGGAGTAGTGGACTAATCCACCATGTTGGTCTGTGCTTTTTTTGGTCTCATATTCATTACTGGTTACTGGTTACAGGAGGTACACTGGACTAGACATAACATTGTTACAGCTATGAATCAGTCCAGTATAAAGCGGTACATAATACGATTGACACATATTCTACAAATTATACTGAAGCCTGAATGCTCTACTGAATATAATTTTCTTGAAATATTTCATGGGAGAAGTAACTGTTGTATACTGTTTACACTGATGATTCTGGAAGAAATGGTTTCATAAACTCCAAGAGAGAGGGATAAAAAGGAGACTCTTTAGGTGGAAAGTGAGGGCTAAGCTACAATCTCCCCTAGGCATTGCACCATCTCCCCAAATCCAAGTCAGCCTACCTGATGCAGCACTCGCTCTTCACATGCTTCACTAAGCTCTGAGTCATGCAAGGCAAGTTGATCTATCTTGCTCGGCCGATGGCGACCTTCCTAGGCCTATGATTACGCTATCAGCAGAGCAAACATGCCACACCTTGCCCATCCTCCAACTCTAACATCTAGGGAAAGTTCAACTTCCATTTTTTTAAAAAATCAATGCCAGCCTTCCCGTCTTGTTAGAGCTCTGCTAGGAACACCCTCGTCTGGACGGTAAGTCCCACTCATGAGACGGGAGCTAGAATTACTGCAATTTTTCACCAACCACACTCACAATACCTATAAATGAAATTCTATTGGACAAAAATGAGCTTTGAACTGTAATAGTATAACGGTAAGGCATATCAGTCAATACACCTTCAATTTCAAAGGGATATAGGACCGATATCCCTAAACGCGCTGAGGAGAACACCTCCCAGCAGCTGAATCCTTCTAGACAGCAGTTGCTTGGCTCCCCATGAAGCAGGGTGTAAGCACCCAGCAGCTGTGCTCCCAGGGCACCCAGTACCTGGATTGCCCTGAAGCAGAGCCTAGACCCCTTGTCATTGCGGTGTTGTTCTAAAGCAGCCTTGTTGGCAAACAGCATTAGGAGAGCTCTAATTAGCCAGCGTAGTTATTTGGTAATGCACACGTGCATTATTTGTGTGCTATCCTCTGGAACGTGAAAAACACATGCGTGCAAACAAAATGGCCGACAATGACAAGTGCTGCACTGTTATGGTGCTATTTGCATCTCAGGGGGCACAGGCCCTATCCTAAATCCATGACCTTCCTCATGAAAAGTTACTCTTAACACTCTCACCGCCATAAGCGCCTACAGGCGCAAACTCGACATCGCTCGCGTAAAAATTAATTAAAAATTATGCGAACATGCTACAGATTTATTTATTTTTACCAGGGGTGCGCGAAAGATAGCTCTAAACGTTAAAAATACAACCAAAGAAAAATTCCAGGTAGCACGTGAATCCGAACTGGTCACGGCAACAAAAATATATATATATTTTTGACAATGATGACTTGACTGTGACCGTCCCCGATAGCTTCTGGAGGCTCTTCTTCGGTGGAAAGCTGCAGTGCCATCTACTGCAGACTCGCTATCAATCAAAATCCTATGGAGTAGAGGACGCTCCTGGATGGATCTCTGTTGTTAGTGACTTTTTTAATTACTGTTGTAGACATAGAGATGCGTAACTTTTGTTTGCCTGCTTCAATAGAGCTGATTCGTATACCAAGTTATAGCTCTTTCAATTTGCAATCGAATGATATGCTTTGTTTCAAGTTACAAAAAAAGTTATGAAATTCAAAAAAAATTTTTTTTAATTAAAAAAAGGTGTTGGGCTAAAGTTGGCGGTGAAAGAGTTAAGCAACCTATTCAAGTCCTCTACCAACCCCCCCCCCCCCCCCCCCCTCTCCCCCATAGCGGTCAAATAAACAATCATCCTCTTTTGTACATAAAGATGCCATTTTCACCTCAGGGGGCACCCGTATCCAAAATCTAATGTGTCCATACCTTCCTCATGAAAGGTTACCCCTAATTAACTTCTTTGAGTACTCAATCAAGACTCACCAGGAGTTATAGCAGTCAAACACACACAATATATATATATATGGATATATATATATATGTATAAGATTGTGTGTAGGTGATGTGATATACACTATACCACACATGTATAAGAAATGGCCTCAAAAGCTGAGATCCTAAAAAACTTATGTCACTTCTCTAGACCACTATGCGTGTGTTTGTGTGTGCTCAGTCTGCTGCTAGGCTATAAGCGTAGAGGGATCATTTTTTCAGTTCCAAAAATGCCATTTTCCATTTCACATTTTATAATTCCATTTCATCACTAACTTTTAGAAACTCAAAAGCCTCAAAAGCGTAAAAAGGAATGCACAAGATACAGAATATGGTCTTCCTTGAACTGCTCGGCACATTCGTTCCTCTGCTCCTGCACAACTAACACGTGCACTTCTCTTGGCCTTCTTGGCTCTTGGAGGCGCTGGATCTGCCATCTCTTTCTTCCACATGCATGCAGATATGCTTTAACCCTCCGAATGCTGGAGGGTCCAGTGTTGCCCCACTAGCAGGGAAGAATACTAGACTTGTAAAAGTGCAATATGAAGCCTAAAGGCAACCTTCCTGTTCCCAATTAGTTTTCCCCAGGATCTACAGCAAGGCCAGTGGAAAGTCCAAAGCTACTCTCCAGTGGATCTAACAAACCACAGTTGTGTATTGGCAGCTGCTATAGGTCAATCCTGGTCTTCAGATGGTCTGGCTGTAGTTATAATAATTCATTCAGCACTGCATGTGTGCATGTAACTACTACAGTGCATTAAAATAAACCTTAACCAGTTCACCGCCAACTTTAGCCCAACACCTTTTTTTAATATTTTTTAAATATTTTTGAATTTCATAACTATTTTGAAAGAAAGCATATCATTCGATTGCAAATTGTAAGAGCTATAACTTGGTATATGAATCAGCTCTATTGAAGCAGGCAAACAAAAGTTATGCATCTCTATGTCTACAACAGTAAAAACAGAGATCCACCCAAGAGCGACTTTTTTCCTCTACTCAGTACGATTTTGATTGATAGCGAGTCTGCAGTAGATGGCTCTGCAACTTTCCACCGAAGAAGAGCCTCCAAAAGCTATCGGGACGGTCACAATGAAGTAAAGTCATCATTGTCATTTGAATCACGTGCTACCTGGAATTTTTCTTTGGTTGTATTTTTAACGTTTAGAGCTATCTTTCGCGCACCCCCTGGCAATTTTTTTAAATCTGTAGCTTGTTCGCATACTTTTTAATTAATTTTTACGCTAGCGATGTTGAGTTCACGCCTGTAGGCGCTTATGGCGGTGAGAGTGTTAACATAGAAATATTCAGTTAGCTTCTTCTGAGTAATGGTGGTGAGTGGTTCTTTGTGCTTACAGTACAGTAGACAAGTTTTTACAGCTTACACTGTATTGTAAAGTGTAACCCACAGAATTTACTTGCACACACCACAAAACCTGTATACACACCACAAACATGTTTGGTGGGTACTGTATGTACAAACAGACTGCTTGGAACTGGCAAGGCTATCATTATGAGGGTTCAGATTATCCCTGTACTCCACAAGCCCAATTCCATGAAATTCCATGAATGCCATCAATGATTCCCCTATAAGCATTCACACTAGCTACACACCTGGTGACAGTATCTATTACAAGACCTCTCAGTCTGGCACTATATGACTACCACATCTGCTTTAAAGTTACCTCAAACCTCAAACATCACTTTAGAACCCGGAGCTCTAAACGTGTTTTTTAAGCACCAAGGCTTATTGTTAAAGTACCGTCTATGGGGAGGAAAATGACCATGTTGCCTTGGCTTCCACGGCATGTCTATATTTACACGATTAAGTGATATTCGGGGAACTGCAATACCTATACTGGGCATGGTCATATCTAAGATGCACGCACTTGGACAATGAGATTTCCTTATCAATGAGATCTTGATGTCTGAGTACATTCCTATGCCAGGGGATGTCCAGGAAATTCAGCAGTTTTTCCATCCCCTCTTGTGGACTCTGGACCATCTTCTCGTAATAAACTTCCAAGCACTTTGAAGGCCCTAAGTGATCACAGTCTCTCGTCATCCGCGTCATCATTCTGTTCCAGAACAGGGCTGCAGAGAGGTAATTCCTGGAGTCGACGCCCGAGATGGTCACATTGCGGCTGACGATGGAGTAGGCCACTGCTCGCCCGTCCCTGATCAGCATCACAAATTTGGCTTTGGGGTAGAGTCGGACCACATCATTCATGTAGTTTAGCACTAGTGGATCCTTATTGCAGAGGAATGGCACAGTAGCACCATTACCGAGGATGATTATGTTTATAAAAGCACGAGTAGCCTTGTCCAGTAGCTCCTCGGCCATCCCTGCCTCCACTAGACGACGGTGCTCCTTATCTGAGCGGTCCCAGC
This sequence comes from Cladorhizidae sp. MBARI D1340-BT2, assembly GCA_028752905.1. Lineage (NCBI taxonomy): Eukaryota > Metazoa > Porifera > Demospongiae > Poecilosclerida > Cladorhizidae > Cladorhizidae sp. MBARI D1340-BT2. The sequence goes on from JAQNBH010000009.1 coordinate 14,956,214, forward strand.
GATTCCTCATTGCCAGGATGCGTGGAATTACACGAGTTTCCATCCCACATCGGATATCTGGGTGTGCATCCAACATGGCTCGAACTAGAGTGGTGCCACTGCGGGGAACACCTCCCACAAAGATGACCTGCTGGGTTTCCAATGATGGTGATGGTTGCTGATGTTGTTGGTGTCTGTCTGTATTGGAAGACACGTGGTCTCCTTTTGTGCCCTTTTCTACGTCCTTACGTTCTACCCAGGGTGGTGGGACGACTCCACGAGAAGGAAGACTCGTACGTTCTACCCAGGGTGGTGGGACGACTCCACGAGAAGGAAGAACCGAACCATTCAAGACTAACGGGTTGTTGCGGTACACTTTAAGCAGTAGAATAGAGTTCAACACCAGGCTCACGATTAAAAAAAAACGCTGAGCCTTATTGCAAACCAAAAATCTGAACATCCTCACAATAAAAATAACGTTGCATTAATCCGTCTATTTTCCCGCGCATACGATAACACACAAAACCAGCTGGCAGGGGCGGATCCAGGGGGGGGGGGGGGTTGGGACTGAAGGCCACCCCTCCAAGTTAATGATGATTTTTTTCTTCTAGCATTTGTTTTTACCCTATAAGACCGCTTTAGCTGTTATTGTTAAAAATACCCCAGACGCCTTGGCTGTTCCTCCCCAATATAACCGCCGTTTTTTAATTAATCAAAAAACCACCGATTTTTAATCAACGCCCTTTTTTTGTCGGTCGGCTGATTTATCACCGGATCTAGGCAGGATGCAAGTCGATCATTACCATTTACAGAACACGAAGGTAAACAGCCCTAAAGAAGTAAAGCTTCTCCAAAGTAAGTTGAGTACTTTGATATTAGTTATTGGTTCAGTTTAGCTTGTGTATAGGCTTCTGCCAACTAGCTAGCTAGCAATGGAGAATTAGCGCTATCTCTGGGATGAACTAAAGGTTCCTAGTTACAGATACTGTGTAGTGTAGATAGCTATGCTAAGCTAGACACGCTAATTATAGGCTTCTGCCAACTAGCTAGATAGCTATGGAGTATTAGCGCTATCTCTGGGATGAACTAAAGGTTCCTAGATACAGCTGCTGTGTAGTGTAGATAGCTACGCTAAGCTAGATACACTAAGGGCTGGCTGTATGTTAGCTCCTCGGGTCTAAGCGCTGGTATCTCCTACTGATATTTGCTAAATACCAGCAGGAGCTAGGAAACTGCCAGATCATAGTTTAGCTCATGAACTAACCTATCATTATTACTTCATTATACTTTGTGGATATCATAGTTTAGCTCATGAACTAACCTATCATTATTACTTCATTATACTTTGATGATATCATTATAGTGATGAAGATATAGTCTGATTAGACTGCTGGAGCTGGAAGAGGTCTGGCTGACAGTTAGACTGCTGGAGCTGGAAGAGGTCTGGCTGACAGTTGCACTGCTGGAACTGGAAGAGATACTGCTAGCGGCACTACAAACCCTAACACAACCAACACCACCTCCACCAACACCACCACTATCAACAACACCATCCACAGCACCAATAGCATCATCATCACTACCACTATAACCTTCTTCATCATATCCATCAAAATCTTCATCACTGTCTTCAGCATCTAATAATCTTATAATGTGTTATATCTCTCCATCATTTGTAACTCACTTCAGTGTACTTGCCTACTTAAAAAAATATCTTTTAAAAAAACACAACAGCCAGCTAGCTATCGGTATACTTTCTCAAAAGAAGAATAACAGATCTCTCAGATCAACTACGAAGTGCAGCTGTAAGAATAAGCAGCTGCGCAATAAACCAATAAACGCTAATGAAATCAATTATAACGCACTTCAATGTACTTGCCTACTTAAAAAAATATCTTTTAAAAAAACACAACAGCCAGCTAGCTATCGGTATACTTTCTCAAAAGAACAAGAACAGATCTCTCAGATAAAATACAAAGTGCAGCTGTAAGAATAAGCAGCTACGCAACAAACGCTAATAAAAATTTACATATTTTAGGAGCGTGTATATACGCCACCGGCGTGGTGAGAGTAGATTTCAATTGGCGTGTATAGACGCCACCAGCGTTCTAAAAGAGTTAATCCGTCTATTTTCCCGCGCATACGATAACACACAAAACCAGCTGGCAGGGGCGGATCCAGGGGGGATGGGGGGGTTGGGACTGAAGGCCACCCCTCCAAGTTAATGATGATTTTTTTCTTCTAGCATTTGTTTTTTAGCATAATATTTATTGCAGGTAAAATACAACAGGCATTAGCAACTGTATGATCAACACCTAGCACAAAATGAGAAAATGAGGAACATGTTTTTGAGGTCAGACCTTCTGCTTCTATCCTTCCAACTACTGTGTCAGCTGCAACAGCAAGTTGCAGTGTGGCTTTCTATCCGAGCAGTGTCAGTGAGTCTTGTTGCACCAGTTGAGTCAGATCATGGCCTCAAGAGAACCTCCTGTAAAGCGAATGCCAAAACCATGGATCTACGCCAATATTTTTCTAACAAGAAGTAAGCTAACCTATGAGACATAGTGATGTAACATGGCCAGATTGATTTATTGTTTACTTTAGTTCTGGAACCTCAGTACTACCTGGTGGCAGTTCCAGCAGTGCCTCTCTGCTTCATACATCCCATTCAGTCTGGAGTGGTGCTGATTCTACCTGGTGGCAGTTCCAGCAGTGCCTCTCTGCTTCATACATCCCATTCAGTCTGGAGTGGTGCTGATTCTTTATCAGAAGATGACCAGTCAAATTCTCTCGTAGCTTGTGCTAAAAGCAGTGCAGTTGTGTTGGTGAGTAGCACCAATTCTATTGTTGATGTTGAAGAGAGTGGTATGGGAGGAAGCAGTGGTGTTTTGGCTTCAGATTCAAGTGAAATTCATCCTGATGTACATTCGGGAGACTTAGGCCAGGCAGTACAACTAAAATCCCTGAGAAACCTCAGCAATAATGAGAAATTGTTTCTTCTCAAAAACCATTTTATTCTAACCGAAGGATATCAATTCCCCCCACGTACCTTCAAAGCTCAGAAATGGCAGTTTCTAAAGAGTTGGCTGGACAAGTACAAAGGCCTAACACATTCTCGGTCACAAGATGGTGGATTTTGCTTGTTTTGTGTACTATTTGGGCAATGTGAAGCATCCGTAAAAGAGTTAGGGGTTCTGGTCAATACGCCTCTGAAAATTTTTAAGAATGCGATTGAGAAGTTAAATGATCATTTTATTTCCAAGAGTAGAGGAAGTCTCATCAGATAGCTATGGAGAAAGCAGTGGCATTTGCTGCTGTGAAGGAGAACAGAGTGGCTTCCATTGATCAACAAATTAGTTCAATCCGAGCTGAAATTATTGCTGGAAATCACTTAAAGCTCTGTACCATTGCTTCAACTGTCATTTTGTGTGCGAGACATTTCAAATAGAATCTGAAAGTTCAGTGAGATGAGGCAACTTCCTATCCTTGTTGATTTTTCGCATCGATGCTGGTGATGGAAGTTCTCAGAGAACATGTGATCGTAATGCAATATACACCAGTAAAGAAATACAAAATCAAATGATTCAAATTTGTGCAAATATTATTCGCAATAAAATTTTACAAAAAATCAGAGAAGCTAAGTTCTATTCTGTTATAGCTGATGAGGTAACTGATTCAGCCAATGATGAGCAGCTCTCCATAAGTATTCGATTTGTTGATGGTTACACTCCACAAGAAAAGTTCCTTGGTTTTATGAGTGTACGTCTGGTGTTACAGGTGAGGCCATAGCATAGCTAGTGATCTGCTGCAGCAGCTGACTACATGGGAGTTGGAACCACAATTTCTTCGAGGCCAAGCTTATGATGGAGCAGGTGCTATGGCAGGGAAGTCAAAAGGAGCAGTCAATCACTCCAACTGGCTCTGTCTCAATTTTCTTTTATTGTGGCTTTGGAAGCTACACATAGCGTTTTAGCTTATACTTGAGGGCTGAGTGTGAAGCTTCAGGGGCCTTATGTGGATGTAGCATATGCCTATCGTGAAGTAAAGAATGTAAAAGGTGTTCTTCATGGGTCAAAGTCAAATGTGAATTCATTTCATAGTCAAATCTACACAAGAGCTCTTAAAATGGCTGGAAGTGTTGGTGTGGAGGAGTCCAGACCACGTCTAGCTAATAGACAGCAACATCATCCAAATATCTAGACACAGAATTGCAGTGATTATTTCTGTCTAAATCTCACAATTCCCTTGCTAGACCACCTGATCACTGAGTTCGACATCATGTTTGATGACTTCATCTCATGTTGCTGAGTTCATGCTATATTACTTCCTTCAGCAAACACTAGTGGAGAATCCACAGTGACACACTCATTTGATTCTCTTTCTATGAAGATGATTTACCACTTCCATCAGCTTTTTTTTTGAGTTTGACATGTGGAAACAAAAGTGGGAAAGTCAGACTCAGCTGGCCTCTGAGCTAGATGCCCCCCAACAGACAAGGATTTCCCCCCTAACATTTACATACTTCTGCATATCATGGCCACACTTCCTGTTACCAGCTGTGAATGTGAACGATCTATTAGCATGCTAAGATTAATAAAAACACCTCTCCGTAGCACCATGGGGCAAGAAAGACTGAATGGGTTAGCAATGCTCTACCATCATCAGGATATAGACCTTACTCCTGAAGAAGTTGTCGAGGAATTTTCTCGATGTCATCCAAGATTGTACTTTACCTTCATAATATTTTGAGTCTATATAATATAATACTTCATTGCACTTCTAAAACCTGTCAAGCTTTGGCATGCATCTTATTCTGCAACCATTATTTGGCACATGTGGCGACTTTCCAGACAATGTGTTGCATATTAGCCACACCCCTTTGTAGATCCTAGACCCGCCCCTGCCAGCTACTCACAATAAGCATCTTAGTGAGTTCTAGCAACGTTTATGGTAGTGAAAGCCGTTGGGGGGGGGGGGGGGGGGGGGGGGGGGGAGGGGGTTGGCCTGCCTTTGAATCTTCCACGTAGTAATGATGTAGAGGATGTGCTGACCTGTTTCTAGTGTTGAGGTGTGTGAGTGTGACATTAAGAGGTCACAGCGACAGACATTTCTAGAATTTCTGGAGCTATGATTACTGTGTGGAGAGAAGGATTGTGAGGGGGTGCGGAGTTCAGGAAGAATTGTGCAAAGGCTTGTATGAAGGGAGTGTGTTGTTAGGCAGGACTGATATTGTCCAGTTCTCTATAGTGTGTATGTGATTGTTGAAGGATTTAGGTTAGGGATTGAAGTGGAAGGAACATGGTGTGGGCTGGCTGTATGCAGGTGATATTGTACTGTTAGCGAGAATCCAGGTAGGGTTACAAGTGATGTTGGATGAGGTTAGTGGGGACGTATGAAGATTTAAGTTGAAGAGCAAGTGATTGGTGGGAAATGTAGTGAAGGAGAGTGGAAGATTAATGAGGAGAAAATGCAGAATGTGGAAGTCTTCAAATATCTTGGAGTGTGGTTTGACGGGGATGAGAAGAAAGGTTCATTTGGAGAAGATGAGGGGAAAGGCAGAGAAATGGAGGGCAAGAATTGTTTATATGAGCAAGGTGAATGTAGAGATGGAGATGGACAGAGGTAAACTAATATGGGAGTTGCTAGCTAAGCCATGTCTAGACGTGCATCTGAAGTGGAGGGAAGGCAGTTTGCAAGAGCTTGGAAAGAAAAAAGATATGTGAGATGATTCAGTACATAGGGGAAGTGAGGCCGAGGTTTAGGTTAAGGACGGCATCAGCGGGACTCTTGGGTGACAAGGTGTGGTACATGTTGGGATGGTAGACGTGAGCTATGTGATGAAGGTGTGAAAGATATGCATTTCTTGTTGGACCGTGGGGAGTTTTCTGGTGATCGAGGAAGATTATTAGATATGATCGAGAACATTAAAGAGTCTGAAGAGTATGAAGATTATGGGAGAGAAGGCTTAATGTGGATATATCAGTAGCAGGGGTGAAGGAAGAGGTGTTGGGCCAAATTGTTATGAGTAATGTGCTCAACTGGTGGGAGAAGAGGAAATATTTAATTGGTACCTAGATTCTGGCATGCCTTTGGCACCTCCCCCCATCCTAATCTCTCAAACAAAAAGCAAACTGTTTTCTTTGTAAATTTTTTTTTGTTGGCTTGGTGTAATAACAACATGGTTTTTCTTCGTAGTCATTGCCATATATTGTTTGTTGTACTTAGTGATGACCTATTTCAAGGCTGAACATAATTATAAATATTATGTTAACTAAGCTGGCACTTCCAAAAGAAAGCCTGCAAACAAGGAATGGAGATGTGACTCTGAGTTAGGACTGTAGTAGGCTGTCAGGAGGGGCGACAAGTTTGAATTGCTGAATGTTGAATTGAAGGAACAGTTGAAAGAGTGGCTTAGGAAATGAGGTACACTAGTTGTGGTATTGGAAATGATACGCTGATGTTGAAATCTCATTTCCAGTACAGTTTAGTTACTAAAGTTGATGGAGTGATTATCTCCTTGACCTTGAGCTGAGCTATAGTGTGACATGTCTAACCACAAACAAATCAGTATGGACTCCATCTCTTTATTTACTAATCCATCCAGTCCGTTTCACTCCCAGTGTTAGAAATAACCTGAACAAGATCCATATCCTGCATAGAAAATGTAGGTGCTCATTGAAACAAACCAAATTATGCGATAAGGAATCTCATATTCGCTAGAGTCAACTATGAAAAATATCTATTAGCTAGCTATGGAGCACACACAGTCTGGTGGAGGAATTTTCAAGTATGTTCGAAGCCCGACTGGAGGGAGCCTGATACCTCTCCTGTTGTCCACCTGGACACCATCAGCGTAATCCAACCTGGAACAAACATGCTTTTTCATTCAGGTTTTACTACCAGTAACTTCCTTCTATTGTTAATGTCAGGCCCAGATGTAGTTTTAGACTCCATCTACAATTCTGAAGAGAGGATGTGTTCAAGTTCTGGTATCTGTTGACCCCTCTAAGATCATGGGTCCAGATTAACACATCCTTCTGAGAACACTTAGGTCTTAAAGCATCCCTTTGCCTATCACATCATCTGTTCTCTCTCTGCTTAACACAATCCTACATACCATCATAATGGAAAATCTGTCCAGAGACAAAATTACAGGCTAATCACATTATTATGCTGTATTTCAAAGATTCTTTGACAGATATCATTGACTTTCTTTAACTCTAACTATTAATTGCCTAGTTCAGAATAAATTTACTCTCCAGCAACTTCCTTGATCTGATCTTTTGTGTGTTTGCTCACAATATATTTAGAGTTTTCCAAGGATTTCGATAAAATATCTCACAATGAACTATTGTTCAAGCTGAGAGTCCATTTTTGCATTACTGGCAGACTTTCTTCAAGTCCTATACATCTCTTCTAGACAGCAATATGTCTCCATCAATGGCGCAACTGCCTATCAGATGGAGTCCGCCAGAACAGTATCTTTGGTCCTTGCTGTTTATTAGAAAGCTCTAGCTATTAGATTGTCACAACTACATATATTTTTGCTGATTCTACAAAAATGCTGCCAACTGCTGGGGCTACTCTTCCAGTTCAGAGATTAACAACTAGAGTAGTAACATTGAACACTCAATCTAAATAAATGCTCTTTAATTCATTTTCATCCCCAACACGTCACCAGACTTTTGACAAGCACTATAAATCAGAAACACTCCGATAATATTGTCAAAGCAACATCACAAGGACGTAGGTAGAGTTATTTCCGACAATCTTTCCTGCTCTGATCAATATAATATCAGGCTATTGCGCTTAATGCGTCCAACTTTCTGTTTTTGGGTGTTTTTCCCTCCAATTTCAACCTAAAAATTACTTCCCTTGTTAGGCCTAAACTAACATTACAATAATATGTTGCTCACCTCTTTATTAATCTGCTAGCGAGATCAACGGCATGCTACAAAATTCACGATTATGCTCTGAATTACAAAGATGTTTGAATTGCTCTCAATATCCACCTGCTGCTGCTAACAACTGGTACCAGTTCGTAATTTCGATGTCTTCTCCGCCCTCTGGCCACTTTACTTGGAACCATCCCTGCTCTTGTACAAATGCCCCACAGCCATTGGATCCTGAAGCATCAGAGTAAACATGAATGGCTGGGTTAGGAAGTGGGAAGAAAAATGATTCATTTCCAGTTGTGTAAGAAGCACCTCCACCAAGCCAAGTCACTTGCCACCCAGGTTGAGCCGAATGAAGTGGTTTGGTGCCTTGGACAGGTGTAGCAAGTTGAACAGCTGGTGTAGGAAGGTTCGCCCTGGGCAGAGGACGGTGGCTGCATGGGATAGGTATCCCAGCAATGACTCTTTCCTCTTGCAGACCTTCTTGGAACACCAGGATCGAAGCATTGTCTAGAGATGTTCGATCTTGTCTGCTGGCAACCTCAACTCAAAGTCCACAGTCGTTTAGAAATCCCAAAAAGGGTTGCCGGGCCCTCCATCTTGTGTGCTGCCACTGGCACTCCTAGATGTTGCAGAAGTCGGGAGACTGTACCTAGTGCCCTTGCCCCTTCCTCTGAGCCAGGTGTCAAGAAGTTGTCTAGGTAGTGGAGTTGGTGCTGGATGCCTGTGCAATGAGTGCCCGTGCCATCATGTGTGCCACTGCATCTGGGCTGATCTCAAACCAAAAGGAAGGGCTCTGTCTATATATGTCTTACCTTACAATAACCTTTTCAATAATCAAATTGAAATTGTATTCTCTCGACGTTTCAACTAGACACTCTCTCGATGTTTCAACTAGACACTCTAGCTCTCATCAGGAATAATGAGACACTAAGATCCAGTGACTGCACCAATATTGTTAAGTCAATATTCTTTAATTACAACTGATTGGCATACATGGAGTGTCTGGCATAAATAATTGAGTGGTCTGCATGATTGCAAGTCTCAACAGGGAGTGGTTCTTATGTGGTGCCAACCCTCGTGGGTCCACATTTCCAAACTTGGATTGGATTGTGGCATCCTACACATGTCACCTATATTGTCCCTGATTTGACCAAGAGTGGCTCGACGTAACCTCCTGTACTGGCCAATTCAGCCATAACACAACAGCCTATACCACATTCACCCTTGCCACCATCTGGTGTTCACCGTAACATCCCTACCTAAACCAGCAGCTATGTGTAATCAAAGGGTGTTGCAATCAGACCAATCCTAACACTGGGTGGCTGTGATCCAACTAGTCAGGAGTCAAGGCATTCATATAGAGTGAGTCTCTTCATTACTAGCGAGTAACAGGTACAACAATATTACATATTACATGCACTGTGTTAATTAGTGTTAGTACTGATCAGCCATGCATGTCTTGCGCTTATTGTTACTTATACACATACAAAGAAAGGATGTGGGATCCCTTTACTATATCCACCCTTTACCATACCGATAAGGAGCAACACAACATTAGCTGGGATTGAGAATCCCACATTTAAATTATGTTATAATAGCCACATCAAAATGGAAGCAGATAGCATGTATAATTATTCAACAGCTAAGATCATAATGTGGTTACTTGCAAACATCTAAGTAAATGTGCCCTGGCCAGACATTCGCTTCATCCCAGATGACTTTCCATTTCCTGGGCCGCGGCCATCCCTCCTGTACTCTGAACCCTCTAGGATGTTGATGCTATCTTTGGCCATGTGGCGCTGGTGACTCACACAAATATACCTATATGTGGATAATGGCATCTTCCTTTGTTTGAAAAAATATAGATACAGAGCAGGGACTCTGTGAGCATCTCCTTGATTGGGATCGGTACCCAGGCCTGCCTGAGGGAGCTGTCAACACTGGAAGCGTTGTGTGTTGATGCCCTGCTGGTGCTGGTATATAGGTATGCAAGTGTGCAGTGATGCCCTGCTGGTGCTGGTAGGTATGCAAGTGTGCAGTGATGCCCTGCTGGTGCTGGTAGGTATGCAAGTGTGCAGTGATGTACTGCATGTTCTGTTTCCCCGCACAAAGAACACAGAGTGGCTGCTCATGGTGCCCTCCCCACCAGAGTTGCTGCCTGGAATCCAGGGTGCAGGGTGTTCCATTGCAGTGAGAAGTCAAGCGCTTGCTTGTTGGTGGAAGACCTTATCGTAGTCTAGCCAGCCATTGCATCCATGTCTCTGCGCCTTCCTAACCAGCAAACAGGTATATGCAAGCATATCCCTCCTCTGGACTGGTGACCTGATGGCCATCTAAGCCAGAAAGCAGTAAATCCATGATGGCAGTGACAAAACCTCGTGTAAATGAGGTCTGAGTATCCTGGGAGGGTTGACAAAGGTGAGTGGCCACCAAATGTCTCCAACTGCTGGAGAAGGCTGATATTGTCAGTTAAGAAGTCCTTCATCTCAATAAACTGGCCAGACCGAATCCTCTCCATCAATTTCTGAGGAAGTAGTTCCATAGCCGGTGACAAACTGAAACCTGGTGCTATGATAGGTGACTCGGAGTTTCCAGTTGTGGACAATAATAACCTTGTGTGGCAGATGATCCTGCTAGTTCACCTGTTGGCCAGGGTGAAGATACCAGTTGTGGGTAAGATGATGTCGTGATACACACAGCATCATGTGGAGTCTGGAAATAAGTTGGACAGATGCCAACGGTAGGCAGGAGGCCGAGATAAGCATGTGTGCTGCTAATGAGAAACAAACAAGTCTGCAGTGTGATTATGTGATTTGATTCAGAGTCTTATATCCTAGCTAAAGTGGGCTTGACTGACTCCTTAATCAAGAGACTCTTGATGTTGGAAATCATCGGCTTTCTCACTCTATATGCTCACATCTGTCTCTGCAAATTTGGTCACCCCTCACTCTAGTCCACAGGGCACTTGACACTTCATCTAGTCACCCACTGTATTTCTGGTACCTATAACTTATGGCATAATTATGTGATAATAATTATGTGGGTCTAGTAGAGTAATTGTGGGAGTGGAGTGTGTGCATTGCACCACTGGAGGGTGTCATAGCTGACATACACACACTTTTCCTAGTGCAGGGCACACCATATGCCATTGTAAGCTAGACAGTGCCAGAAGCATGTACTGTAGTGAGCAGCCTGGTCATAGGCTACAAGTCACACTGCTGAACTGGGGCATGACCAAGACCCCGGCAGTGATCCCACTGCTCACGGCTAAGACCCTGGCAGTGTTCCCACTGCTGAACTGGCTAAGACCCCGGCAGTGGTCCCACTGCTGAACTGGCTAAGACCCCGGCAGTGGTCCCACTGCTGAACTGGGGAATGGCCAAGCCCACTGCTGAACTGAAGACTCCAGCAGTGGGAGGGGGGGTGTCAGGTAGACACCCTGGATGACGCATGGACAGATAAGTGTCTCAGGCAATTTGACAGACAAAACATGGCACTGCAGAGATGGGCGGGATAAAGACCCTACAGTGAAGGGGTGTTGACACAGACAGTGCATAATATTTTACACTGGGGGCTTAAATTTGTATTTAATAGGTTGGTCGAAGTAGGGTCACGAGTCATTGTGATGTCAGAGCACAACTGTGTGGTGATGGTGGCATATTGAGTTTGAAGTGGTGAGCCCCAGTGCTGCAGAATATGGTCAGGCATACATAGCTGCTGTGTGTGTGGGTGTGTGTGTGTGAAATAGCAACCCTTTCCCTATCTTGCTATGAGTTACAGGGACTATCATTATAGTTCTGTAAACACATGGCCTGCAGCCTGTTGTGGTGGCAGCATAAGAACTAGTAGTAAGTACTACACTAGTAACTGCTAGTAAATATATAGCCTCATTATATTCCTCACCATTATTACATGCCACAATTTTAAACCAGGTTTTATTTATTTTGGGCCCACATTGGGACCCACATTTGCATGAGTAGGTCTAGAGCTCTAATCTTATTTGAGTCCGTTACAGGGTGTTTCTATAGTCCATTTTTCCACCTTTAACAGGACACTACTGACTATAAACTATGTCCATGCCAGGTGGGCCAGTAGTTACAATTAAGTACAAATATGAATGGCAAGAGTTTATATATAATGCCATGGGTGTCTAATTGACCACCTATCATTGAGGAAACATTAGTTAAAGTGAAGCCATTTCAGTCACATCAACTTGAACAGGTGTAGGCCTGCACAGAGTCTATGTCCTGGCATCCAAGGCCATTACAGGGTGCTTCTATAGTCATTTTTCTATCTTTAAACCAGACACTGTGTGTCCATGCTGAAACAGACATGCTCAGGTCATGCTCCTATTACTCAATAAGATGATTAACAACCATATCCACTTTCCTCACATGAACTCTCGTCATTACCATTCATCTAACATCTTAATTCCATTCTCCCATGCCTCAGCTTTTGTTTCCTGTGCCATTACACAGGAACTCACTCACACCTTCCATTAGACCCTCACCCCATCTCTCATCCTTTACATGAGATCGTGACTTTTTATAATTATAAATTATATGTCGTGCTCATAATTATCTTGGGCTTATGTGACTGTGGACATGGTTAAAGAAGATTTACACATCTTTAATCAGTACAATTTCTTATATCTTATCAGGAATTAATTCTTTGTAGCTTCTAACTTTTGTGCCATAGATCCTGTATCTGTCCAAGTTAGGCCGCGATAGTTGAAAGCTTGGCTCCGAAATCATCTTTGAGTCAGCGGTTTCCATAATATGCGCGATATGTGTGGGTAGGCCCAAAGGCTACCCAGTCGATAAGCACACACAAACAGACAGACCTTCTCATATTACAATAACCTTCTCAATAATCACTCAATAATCAACTTGAAATTGTATTCTCGACGTTTCGACTAGATATTCTAGGAATAATTTACCAGGATTACTTTTTTCTTCCTCTTTATTGTGGCGTTGCTACACTAATCTCGTGCACAAAAAACAAAAGCAAAAAACAAAAAACAACTACCCAACAACAACAGATCACCCTCTACACGCCAAAAAATGCCGTCCCTTGAGTTCCAATATTTCATGTTCGGTGCATATGTGGACGCACTCTTTTGCCGATACCTTACTTGCATGACTCATTAGTGATGAACCTATCGTGTCCAGTCAGCTTGTGTTCCAGATGTTACAGGAGACTCGCTGGAAGAATAGCTGGCTATCATTCAACAGGCCTCGGTTACAGGCAAGTTTTTTCGTTTTGTGCGTAATATTTTACACTGGGGGCTTAAATTTGTATTTAATAGGTTGGTCGAAGTAGGAAGGCTTGAACAACCTCAGGACAGTGGCTACTATCAAGCTGGACAGGTGCATATTATTGTGGGGTGGATTTTCTAGTATATGCCATGAGACTTGTTCCAAAAAGCAGATTTGCATGTGACGCACCCAAACTGTGATTGTGAGAAGTTCAATGTGTTGCAACTATACAACACTTGACTTTGCATGAGTCTCTTGGGCTATTTCCACCAGAGGCTGCTCTAGGGAGGTGCTTAGGCTCCCAAGCACCCCCTTTTTATTAGACACCTCTGTAACGGACCTGGTGAACTCGACTAAGGCACTACTTACTATTTTTTTCTTCCTTTCCTTCCTGTGGATTTGTTCTTAGTACATGTCTGGTATGAATTGGACACTTAAATTGGGAGTTTGTACCCAGCACTACATTGCCTGATACTATGAGAGGTTATAGCCTTACTTGCACATTATGAAATAGGGTAAATAATTGTCATTGGTTTGCCCAGACAAAAAGAAAAGGATTGTGAAATTCATAATTTTTTGTCTCGATTATCGGCACATGTCGCTACAAAAACACGGCCATAGCCACAAAGTCATCTAGCCCTCTCAATTCTGCAGGCCAGTTATGTAAAAACTAGTTTTCTCAAATTTGGTCAATTAATTCTACCTACTTCAAGTGTACGGTACATTGCTCGTGGTCATGCTGACTCGACACAAAATCAAACATCTCTGCATCAGTTTCTTTTTTTGTCAAGATGATCATCAAAGCTCTGATACATGTGCCACTGTGTCCCGGGCAGCCAGTTGGCAGACACATTTGTCTTGCATAGTGCAAGGTGCATGTAAAGGTCAGGAATTAATGTGCTAAAATTATGGTTGTAAGCTGCCTCGCCTTGCACTTTTTCCCCATCTTGCTCACTTTTTATTTGCCCGACTGGGCCTCTATGAGAATGTAGCCAGGATCATAACATATGAAGCAGCTGCAGTTGTGGTTGTTATTTCATGAGGCTGAAATCGACATTTGCTATGTTTTACCTAAAATTTCACAGCCGATCTTGTGTGGCTACTCTGAAGCCACGGTCAAGTTGTTCTGCATTCATAATTTTGTTTTGTTTTGTTAGTTCTTCCTCCATGGAGTGTTTACATATCGGGGAGTGCTATTGTACCCGTGGACTGCACGAGTCTTTGACCGGGACATCTTCAATAGTGGACAGACAGGGGAAGAGAAAGAACAGTAAGTTACCTGTGTACTGTCTTAACTTTGGTGGCAAGTTTATAACTTTTTCTCAATGTGCTTCATTTGCATGTTGTTACTTCTTTTCTTCGTCTAGTCCACTTCTCTCTCTTCCTGTTTTCTACTTTCTCTTGTCTGCTTCCTCTCTTCCTCTTGTCCACTTCCTCTCTTCCTCTTATCCACTTCCTCTCTTCCTCTTGTCCACTTCCTCTCTTCCTCTTATCCACTTCCTCTCTTCCTCTTATCCACTTCCTCTCTTCCTCTTGTCCACTTCCTCTTTCCCTCTTATCCACTTCCTCTCTTCCTCTTATCCACTTCCTCTCTTCCTCTTATCCACTTCCTCTCTTCCTCTTATCCACTTCCTCTCTTCCTCTTGTCCACTTTCTCTCTTCCTCTTGTCCACTTCCTCTTATCCACTTTCTCTCTTCCTCTTGTCCACTTCCTCTTATCCACTTCCTCTCTTCCTCTTGTCCATTTCCTCATATCCACTTCTACTTATCCACTTCCTCTCTTCCTCTCGTCCACTTCCTCTTGTCCACTTCCTCTTATCCACTTCCTCTCTTCCTCTTGTCCACTTCCTCTCTTCCTCTTGTCCACTTCTTCTCTTCCTCTTATCAGTTCCTCTCTTCCTGTTTCCCACTTTCTCTTGATAGTTGCTATGCTGTTTCTGCTATGCACCGAGTAGACTAGTGTACCCTCACAATCCTGTCAGTTTGCTCACACACCTTATGTGTCTAGTATACTACAGGAAATAGGTGTCTAGTATACTACAGAAAATGGGTGTCTAGTTTACTACCAGAAGTGTGTTCTAGTATACTACTACAGGAAATGGGTGTCTAGTATAGGATGTCTAGTATACTGTTATTTGATTCTCAAAGTAATAATCCCACAAACTCTAGAATATGTGCAATGTTTATAGTTTGCTTATTGCTTATTGCTGAATGCAGCTTTCTGTCAATGCAGAGATGCGAGCTTATATTTTGATCACATAGCAGCTTCACGTAACCAATTTTGCTACAAGTGTTAGGGAGGATCCAAGCAGGAAGGAGGCCTTGTCATCGCCAACATAGAGTGGCATAATTATTGACAAGGTCAGATATATGCCACTTTGTTTTTGGCAAGCCCTTTTCAAGTTGACTAAGAATACGGATGGTGTGTGATTGTGTGTGATGGCTCCTTCAAGTCACTATCATGTGCATGCAGCATTGCAGCATCGCAATAGAGCTACAAATGAACCTTCTTCAACATAGTGTAATGCTGATGCAGGATCACTGACTGGTACTCAAACATATCACAACCAGCTTAAACACAGAGCTTCATTAAAAATTTTTTATATTTTTTATATGGGCATTTCACATCCAGTGTACAAGAATGTTGAATCTTGCAGTGTTTCAACAAACAAAAAAAATGGGTGGGGGGGGGGGAGAGGTGGAAGGAGACCGCCTCCCTTAGCAATATATATAGTTTTACTTTCTCTGGGATTGATGATGCAGCTTTTGGATTGAAAATTGTCAAGGTGCCGGTAGTAAATCAGCCACAAAGCTGAGCAGAAGCTCCATGCAGTGGATGCTACATAGCTGTGATGTCATAGAGAAGTTGCATGTAGATCGTATAGGATCATGCGTCATTGGTGCCTGTCATGTAGAGGGACTAGGTGTTTGCTGCGGCAGTGCCACTGTCAGGCCATACATACGTACCCTATCAATCAAAATCTAGGACCATGTTCTTAGCTTGCTATTGGGGTATGATAGCAGTCAGAAGGGAAATAGCTACAGTTTGGCTGCATTGTGATTTGGAGTTTTCTCTCGCTGAACTTTCAGTTGACACAGTAGACTATCATTCCTGTGCATGCTAGATAATCTCGAGCCGAAAATCAAGAAAGAAATTGTTTTTAAAAAGAAGGGGGGAAACAGAGCACATTTTTTTTTGTATTTGTTTTTACAGGAAAGCTTCCTCTCTAATATTTAGTAAATTATCATTGTGATTTTCGAAATTATTGGGGGGAGGGGGGGGGGGGGGCGAAAACTTGGACTTTGGGAGAGGGATAATCCAGGGCACCCCACTCCTATGAAACACCAGCTTGGGAACCCCCCCCCCCCTCCCCTCATAACATTGCCTTGTTTTCCTTTAGGTCTTGGGAGGAAGAAAAAGTTGACTACAACCGGATCAAAAGCTTGAGGCCTGAGCTGAAGCCATACTACATATCCTTGATAGACAAGAGAGATATCCCCTTTGTGGTCAGTTTATTAATTACGTACCACCAAGCAGTTGAATGTGGTCATAAAATGGGTGTGTTGACTCACTTTTTCATTAGACCAACCAATAGCATTCAATTTCTGTGTGGGGGTGTCCATGGAATCCCACTGTCCACCTAGGAGAGGTAGTGTGCTCCATGGAATCCCACTGTCCACCTAGGAGAGGTAGTGTGTTCCATGGAATCCCACTGTCCACCTAGGAGAGGTAGTGTGCTCCATGGAATCCCACTGTCCACCTAGGAGAGGTAGTGTGCTCCATGGAATCCCACTGTCCACCTAGGAGAGGTAGTGTATTCAATGGAATCCCACTGTCCACCTAGGAGAGGTGTGAGTGTGGAATCCCACTGACCACCTAGGAGAGGTAGTGTGCTCCATGGAATCCCACTGTCCACCTAGGAGAGGTAGTGTGTTCCATGGAATCCCACTGTCCACCTAGGAGAGGTAGTGTGTTCCATGGAATCCCACTGTCCACCTAGGAGAGGTAGTGTGTTCCATAGAATCCCACTGACCACCTAGGAGAGGTAGTGTGTTCCATGGAATCCCACTGTCCACCTAGGAGAGGTAGTGTGTTCCATAGAATCCCACTGTCCACCTAGGAGAGGTAGTGTGCTCCATGGAATCCCACTGTCCACCTAGGAGAGGTAGTGTGTTCCATGGAATCCCACTGTCCACCTAGGAGAGGTAGTGTGTTCCATGGAATCCCACTGTCCACCTAGGAGAGGTAGTGTGTTCCATAGAATCCCACTGACCACCTAGGAGAGGTAGTGTGTTCCATGGAATCCCACTGTCCACCTAGGAGAGGTAGTGTGTTCCATGGAATCCCACTGTCCACCTAGGAGAGGTAGTGTGTTCCATGGAATCCCACTGTCCACCTAGGACCTAGGAGAGGTAGTGTGTTCCATGGAATCCCACTGTCCACCTAGGAGAGGTAGTGTGCTCCATGGAATCCCACTGTCCACCTAGGACCTAGGAGAGGTAGTGTGTTCCATGGAATCCCACTGTCCACCTAGGAGAGGTAGTGTGCTCCATGGAATCCCACTGTCCACCTAGGACCTAGGAGAGGTAGTGTGTTCCATGGAATCCCACTGTCCACCTAGGAGAGGTAGTATGCTCCATGGAATCCCACTGTCCACCTAGGAGAGGTAGTGTGTTCCATGGAATCCCACTGTCCACCTAGGAGAGGAGGTGTGTTCCATGGAATCCCACTGACCACCTAGGAGAGGTAGTGTGTTCCATGGAATCCCACTGACCACCTAGGAGAGGTAGTGTGTTCCATGGAATCCCACTGTCCACCTAGGAGAGGTAGTGTGTCCCATGGAATCCCACTGTCCACCTAGGAGAGGTGGTGTGTTCCATGGAATCCCACTGTCCACCTAGGAGAGGTAGTGTGTTCCATGGAATCCCACTGTCCACCTAGGAGAGGTGTGAGTGTGGAATCCCACTGACCACCTAGGAGAGGTAGTGTGTTCCATAGAATCCCACTGTCCACCTAGGAGAGGTAGTGTGTTCCATGGAATCCCACTGTCCACCTAGGAGAGGTAGTGTGTTCCATGGAATCCCACTGTCCACCTAGGAGAGGTAGTGTGTTCCATGGAATCCCACTGACCACCTACGTAGGAGAGGTAGTGTGTTCCATGGAATCCCACTGTCCACCTAGGAGAGGTAGTGTGTTCCATAGAATCTCACTGACCACCTAGGAGAGGTAGTGTGTTCCATGGAATCCCACTGACCACCTAGGAGAGGTAGTGTGTTCCATGGAATCCCACTGTCCACCTAGGAGAGGTAGTGTGTTCCATGGAATCCCACTGTCCACCTAGGAGAGGTAGTGTGTTCCATGGAATCCCACTGTCCACCTAGGAGAGGTGTGAGTGTGGAATCCCACTGTCCACCTAGGAGAGGTAGTGTGTTCCATGGAATCCCACTGTCCACCTAGGAGAGGTAGTGTGTTCCATGGAATCCCACTGTCCACCTAGGAGAGGTAGTGTGTTCCATGGAATCCCACTGACCACCTAGGAGAGGTAGTGTGTTCCATGGAATCCCACTGTCCACCTAGGAGAGGTAGTGTGTTCCATAGAATCTCACTGACCACCTAGGAGAGGTAGTGTGTTCCATGGAATCCCACTGACCACCTAGGAGAGGTAGTGTGTTCCATGGAATCCCACTGTCCACCTAGGAGAGGTAGTGTGTTCCATGGAATCCCACTGTCCACCTAGGAGAGGTAGTGTGTTCCATGGAATCCCACTGTCCACCTAGGAGAGGTGTGAGTGTGGAATCCCACTGACCACCTAGGAGAGGTAGTGTGTTCCATAGAATCCCACTGTCCACCTAGGAGAGGTAGTGTGTTCCATGGAATCCCACTGTCCACCTAGGAGAGGTGTGAGTGTGGAATCCCACTGTCCACCTAGGAGAGGTAGTGTGTTCCATGGAACCCACTGTCCACCTAGGAGAGGTAGTGTGTTCCATGGAATCCCACTGGAGAGGTAGTGTGTTCCATAGAATCCCACTGTCCACCTAGGAGAGGTAGTGTGTTCCATGGAATCCCACTGTCCACCTAGGAGAGGTGTGAGTGTGGAATCCCACTGTCCACCTAGGAGAGGTAGTGTGTTCCATGGAACCCACTGTCCACCTAGGAGAGGTAGTGTGTTCCATGGAATCCCACTGGAGAGGTAGTGTGTTCCATGGAATCCCACTGTCCACCTAGGAGAGGTAGTGTGGTCTATGGAACCCCACTGTCCACCTAGGAGAGGTAGTGTGCTCCATGGAATCCCACTGTCCACCTAGGAGAGGTAGTGTGTTCCATGGAATCCCACTGTCCACCTAGGAGAGGTAGTGTGTTCCATGGAATCCCACTGTCCACCTAGGAGAGGTAGTGTGTTCCATGGAATCCCACTGTCCACCTAGGAGAGGTAGTGTGTTCTATGGAACCCCACTGTCCACCTAGGAGAGGTAGTGTGCTCCATGGAATCCCACTGTCCACCTAGGAGAGGTAGTGTGTTCCATGGAATCCCACTGTCCACCTTGGAGAGGAGGTGTGTTCCATGGAATCCCACTGACCACCTAGGAGAGGTAGTGTGTTCCATGGAATCCCACTGTCCACCTAGGAGAGGTAGTGTGTTCCATGGAATCCCACTGTCCACCTAGGAGAGGTAGTGTGTCCCATGGAATCCCACTGTCCACCTAGGAGAGGTGGTGTGTTCCATGGAATCCCACTGTCCACCTAGGAGAGGTAGTGTGTTCCATGGAATCCCACTGTCCACCTAGGAGAGGTGTGAGTGTGGAATCCCACTGACCACCTAGGAGAGGTAGTGTGTTCCATGGAATCCCACTGTCCACCTAGGAGAGGTAGTGTGTTCCATAGAATCCCACAGGAGAGGTAGTGTGTTCCATGGAATCCCACTGTCCACCTAGGAGAGGTAGTGTGTTCCATAGAATCCCACTGACCACCTAGGAGAGGTAGTGTGTTCCATGGAATCCCACTGTCCACCTAGGAGAGGTAGTGTGCTCCATGGAATCCCACTGTCCACCTAGGAGAGGTAGTGTGCTCCATGGAATCCCACTGTCCACCTAGGAGAGGTAGTGTGTTCCATGGAATCCCACTGTCCACCTAGGAGAGGTAGTGTGTTCCATGGAATCCCACTGTCCACCTAGGAGAGGTAGTGTGTTCCATGGAATCCCACTGTCCACCTAGGAGAGGTAGTGTGTTCCATGGAATCCCACTGTCCACCTAGGAGAGGTGTGAGTGTGGAATCCCACTGTCCACCTAGGAGAGGTAGTGTGTTCCATGGAATCCCACTGACCACCTAGGAGAGGTAGTGTGTTCCATGGAATCCCACTGTCCACCTAGGAGAGGTAGTGTGTTCCATGGAATCCCACTGTCCACCTAGGAGAGGTAGTGTGTTCCATGGAATCCCACTGACCGCCTAGGAGAGGTAGTGTGTTCCATGGAATCCCACTGTCCACCTAGGAGAGGTAGTGTGCTCCATGGAATCCCACTGTCCACCTAGGAGAGGTAGTGTGTTCCATGGAATCCCACTGTCCCACGGAATCCTACTGTCCACCTAGGAGAGATGGTAGTGTCCCATAATGTCCTGCACAGTGCGTCCCATGGCAATGACTAGTTAAATATAGTCCACCATCAGCTGCAGTTTGCATTGGTCCTCTCTCTGTTGATGTGTGTACTGTTTCTGTGTTCCCCCCTCATCATCAACATCTCTCCCGTACTGGCCATGCAGTGTTCATATTAGATGTGTGACTGACTGACTGATTACAATGACATATTATACAGGCATGCATATGTCATGAGGACTTGCATGCAGACATGTGTAGCATGCATATGTCATGATGATTTGCATGCAGACATGTATGGGCATGCATATGTCATGATGACTTGCATGCAGACATGTGTAGCATGCATATGTCATGAGGACTTGCATGCAGACATGTGTGGCATACATATGTCATGATGACTTGCATGCAGACATGTGTAGCATGCATATGTCATGAGGACTTGCATGCAGACATGTGTGGCATACATATGTCATGATGATTTGCATGCAGACATGTGTGGCATGCATATGTCACGAGGACTTGCATGCAGACATGTGTGGCGTGCATATGTCATGATGACTTGCATGCAGACATGTGTGGGCATGCATATGTCATGAGGACTTGCATGCAGACATGTGTGGCGTGCATATGTCATGATGACTTGCATGCAGACATGTGTGGCATGCATATGTCATGAGGACTTGCATGCAGACATGTGTGGCATGCATATGTCATGAGGACTTGCATGCAGACATGTGTGGCGTGCATAAACTCTGATGTTCAGCCATGCTCGGAGTGTTAAGTGGGTGGAGACACAATGAGAGGGTGAAATTGCTGGAGAGGATGCCAAAACAACTTGAAATGTGAGGGAGTGTCATATAGGGGGTTATTTTTAGGGGGTTCTATATTGGCGTATGGTAACTGACTGCGGGGTTCGTGGGGAATGTTCATGGATCGTATAGCGTATAGTGAAGCCTATACCACTCCCTCTGCTACTTTGTCATATTTATACGCATTTGGATTCCAATGGTGGAAACTAAATATTAAAACACTTAAAAATATCCACTAGACTGTATTTCAGGAACCATGACAGAAAGCTCCATGTACACGACTCTAATCTCTCTCACCGAAAAATTACTCCTTGAAGCTCCTCTGCAATGCTGTGCCTAAAGAAATGCCATAGCTGATGATGTTATCTATTTTGTTGTTAACGCAGCGTACTCTCCCTGAAGCAGTCACGGTTCTTGCTGATCGTAACAACAGCTCCCTCTATACCCTGCCAGGTGCTGTTCATTAAACAGTAGCTCTTATGATGCTGTACCCAACAGAACGTGCTATAAATAACTGTGCTGTCATGCTGTACCCATGCAGGTCTGGATTATGTCAGTCACGACGATGTCATTCCGTACACAAGCACCTGTAAGGAGCCCTTCACCCATGAGCTGTTTGGCCAGTTCTTGATTCCCAGCGGAGAAACACAAGGTCGGGCAGAAGTGGGTAAACCAGCTGGGTTCATACAAAGTACACAGCACAACATACACTTGTCAATAAACTCAGCAATGGAAGTAGCAATTACACTAGCCTCACAAGGTAAGGTGTCATCACACAAAACTTCTTGAATTATCACAAACACTGTTTCAAGTGTGACATTTAATATAATTAGCAAGCTGTTTCAAGTGGGACATTTAGCAAGCTGTTTCAAGTGGGACATTTATTAGGGTAGTGTTTCAGTTCTCCTGTAAAGACCACTAGTATGTGCATGGATAGTGGAGACCAGCAGTGATAATAGTAGCCTAGAGCCACTAGGTTGACTTGGAAGCAGCTATTGGGTGCTTCAATTGGATTTCTGCCAGTCCCTTTTACAACCCTTCTGTCTGCTGCCAATGGGCTGGGAAGTGCTCTGACCTCTGGGTTTGTTATCATAAAAGCAATCAGCATAATTATCAATGAATGAATATGAATGAATGTCTAAGTACTAATTTTCTCTAAAAAATACACTAGTTTTAAAATACAGTGAAATTCTTCATCTAGGTTATGAAATTCAACCAGAAACAGCTGCTTGGTGCTGCTGGCTGTGCAGGTCTCAGGATTTCTCAAGGCCAGAGGGAGCAAGGGAGGTTTAGTTTTCAGCTGCTCCAAGTGTAGCTCTAACATGTTCACTTAGTTCAGGACGATTGCATGGTGCATTCACCTAACTTCTACTGCTATCTTGTTACAGTGCAGTCGAGAGAAGCAATGGAAAAAAGGTCCTTACCAGGGCTGTAGGCAGCTATTTGAAGGTGGTGCGGCCATAATCTACTGGCTACCTTTGTCAGTGGCAGAATACACGATTTTGAAAAGAGAGGGGGGGGGGGGGGGGGGAACAGGGGTGACATGGATCTCGAATTCACAGAGTGGGGGGGGGAGTTAGTGACAGATTGCTTGGTCAAACATGTACATGGTGGAACTAAATGCACTTGATCTTGAAAATATTGCTTTAACTTTGTGATTATAAAATCATCCAGAGCTAGCAAAGTGAGTAAATAAAGGTGAGTCTGGGGGTCCCCCCCCCTCCCCCAGAATTTTTTTCGAATTTGATTCTCCTAGGTGCCTCCTGGAGCCTTTTTTGACAAGAAAAAGGTAAAGAAGGTGGAAATTACGATTTAATGTAATAAATAGTACCATAGAAAATTAATTCAGGTAATGAAGGGAGAGTAGGTATGTCTAATGTTGGGTAGATCGGTAGCAGAGGTGAAAGAAAGGGTATTGATTAAGATGGGAGATAGCAATGAATACTCAGATCTTTGAATTCTCATTGAACAATCTTCTAATTCTTGCCCTCTCTATCTTATGTTATTGTATTTTACTGTTTGGACATGACTGTTTATTTACCACCCAGAAAGGGCAGGGCAATGAAACTTTCCACCCAAAAATTGGTATTGAATTACTTAATAATAGCATGCACACTGTCAAGAAGTAGTTAGTCAGTGTTTATGTTACCGGCAGTCTCCAAACACTCTCTGCCTGCCTTCTCTTCCAGTGACAAACTCTCTGGCTACATTCATCAGATCCAAGCTATCTGTGCTTGCCTTGTGGACATGGAGTAACAAGAGGTGGTTGAGACGCTTCTGTGTCATGTTTGCCCCTGAGATACATCTTAACACGTCGTAAGGCTGAAAATGAGCACTCTGAGGTGGCATTAGTCGCTGGCATCACCAAGAGAAGCTGCATTACTTGAAACAGACCAGAAAATGCAACTTTCTCTTGCAACACTCAATTTTCCAAGACGAGCAACTTCTCCCACACATACTTCGTTTGCACTCATTTCCTGGGTATCTTCGAACAAACACCTTAAAAGTGGAAACTGTGCTTCTAGCTGGATAAAGGAGGGGGGAGAGGGGGAAAATAAGAAGGAGGGGAAGGGGTGGGGGGGGGGAAAAAAGGAAAAAGAAAAAAAAGAAAAGGAGGAAAAAAAGAAGGAAAAAAAAGAAAAAGGAGAAAAAAGAAGGGAAAAAAAGGAGGGAAAAAAAGGAAAAAATGTGGTACAGCCATGGCCGTACCAGCCGCACCATTGCCGACGCCCCTGCTTACAGAAATAAAGCAATGCCATAGAAGTGGACAAACAACAAGTGATATAAGTTGGTACAGGATTGGCAGTAAAAATATGCTTACTTGCAATCACTCTGCAAAGGCAGGGCAGGAACAATTAAACCTGGGCAAACACCCACTGCCATTATTCATAGTGCTCTTGAGATGGCCCCTCCGTCTTGCTTCCCTTCAGTCCCTTGCTCAAAACATGTCACAGCACATCTCGAGCTTGTGGAGTAGAGGTTACTAAGTGTGTACGGAGGTGCTGTCTCTAGCTTGTGGAATAGAGGTGCTTGCTACACATGTATGGAGGTGCTGTCTCTAGCTTGTGGAATAGAGGTGCTTGCTACACATGTATGGAGGAGCTGTCTCTAGCTTGTGGAATAGAGGTGCTTGCTACACATGTATGGAGGTGTTGTCTCTAGCTTGTGGAATAGAGGTGCTTGCTACACATGTATGGAGGTGTTGTCTCTAGCTTGTGGAATAGAGGTGCTTGCTACACATGTACAGAGGTGCTGTCTCTAGCTTGTGGAATAGAGGTGCTTGCTACACATGTATGGAGGTGCTGTCTCTAGCTTGTGGAATAGAGGTGCTTGCTACACATGTATGGAGGAGCTGTCTCTAGCTTGTGGAATAGAGGTGCTTGCTACACATGTATGGAGGTGTTGTCTCTAGCTTGTGGAATAGAGGTGCTTGCTACACATGTATGGAGGTGTTGTCTCTAGCTTGTGGAATAGAGGTGCTTGCTACACATGTACAGAGGTGCTGTCTCTAGCTTGTGGAATAGAGGTGCTTGCTACACATATATGGAGGTGCTGTCTCTAGCTTGTGGAATAGAGGTGCTTGCTACACATGTATGGAGGTGTTGTCTCTAGCTTGTGGAGTAGAGGTGCTTGCTACACATGTATGGAGGTGTTGTCTCTAGCTTGTGGAATAGAGAATAGAGGTGCTTGCTACACATGTACGGAGGTGTTGTCTCTAGCTTGTGGAATAGAGGTGCTTGCTACACATGTATGGAGGTGTTGTCTCTAGCTTGTGGAATAGAGGTGCTTGCTACACATGTATGGAGGTAATCCTGTAGTAGAGGTGACTGGCTGTATGTGTATTGAGGTGTTGTGCCTCCAGTAGAGTTAGCCTGTGGAATACTTGTATGTTTCGGGTGTCTGACTTGATGGATTTGCATTAGTGGAAAGCTCACCTGCTCCTGTTATTAAAATCATTCCCTCAACAATGGCTACTTTTGGTCCTCTAATGCCATCTGGGAGTTCTTGGTGGTCTTCTTGTCCACTATAACAAGCGAGTCAATGAATATGTCAAACTCCTAGAGTTCATGTGAGAGCTGATGAATATGTCAAACTCCTAGAGGTCATGTGAGAGCTGATGAATATGTCAAACTCCTAGAGTTCAACCACAATAGCTTTCCATTAGCTCAACCCTCTCACTATCTAAAACCACAACAAAAGATATTCCACCCACTCAAACCGAGAAGCAAGTGGCAGAGAACATGCTGCTTGTAGGGAACTCAGGTGGTGACATCCCAGTCCCAACACATGGGCAGGTACATAGTTATGTATTACAAGCTTATTCATAACCATATAACTCCCTCACACTTTGTTACTAGTCTATGACACTGATACAAATCACTGGGTTCAGAGTCTCAACCTCGTAGAAGACAGACCTGTGTGACATACGTCATCGGTCATATCATCTCTCCGAGATATGCTCTACCTTCAGTGGTGGATACAACATATGCCAATTGCAACCAGAGATGAGATGCTTGACAAGTGCACATCATGGAGGATCGTGACTCCACAGGCAGCATATAGGAATACCTAATGATGTGGATGGCTCGGATACTTTTTTATATCACTTTCATACAAAACTTGCACTAAAATGAGCAGTTAGCACTTCTTTAGTACAGCATATATACCCTGCATGCATATATACCCTAGTCCTAGTGCATGCATATATACCCTAGTCCTAGTGCATGCATATATACCCTAGTCCTAGTGCATGCATATATACCCTAGTCCTAGTGCATGCATATCCTAGTGCATGCATATATACCCTAGTCCTAGTGCATGCATATATACCCTAGTCCTAGTGCATGCATATATACCCTAGTCCTAGTGCATGCATATATACCCTAGTCCTAGTGCATGCATATATACCCTAGTCCTAGTGCATGCATATATACCCTAGTCCTAGTGCATGCATATATACCCTAGTCCTAGTGCATGCATATATACCCTAGTCCTAGTGCATGCATATATACCCTAGTCCTAGTGCATGCATATATACCCTAGTCCTAGTGTATGCATATATACCCTAGTCCTAGTGCATGCATATATACCCTAGTCCTAGTGCATGCATATATACCCTAGTCCTAGTGCATGCATATATACCCTAGTCCTAGTGCATGCATATATACCCTAGTCCTAGTGCATGCATATATACCCTAGTCCTAGTGCATGCATATATACCCTAGTCCTAGTGCATGCATATATACCCTAGTCCTAGTGCATGCATATATACCCTAGTCCTAGTGCATGCATATATACCCTAGTCCTAGTGCATGCATATATACCCTAGTCCTAGTGCATGCATATATACCCTAGTCCTAGTGCATGCATATATACCCTAGTCCTAGTGCATGCATATATACCCTAGTCCTAGTGCATGCATATATACCCTAGTCCTAGTGCATGCATATATACCCTAGTCCTAGTGCATGCATATATACCCTAGTCCTAGTGCATGCATATATACCCTAGTCCTAGTGTATGCATATATACCCTAGTCCTAGTGCATGCATATATACCCTAGTCCTAGTGCATGCATATATACCCTAGTCCTAGTGCACATGCATATATACCCTAGTCCTAGTGCATGCATATATACCCTAGTCCTAGTGCATGCATATATACCCTAGTCCTAGTGCATGCATATATACCCTAGTCCTAGTGCATGCATATATACCCTAGTCCTAGTGCATGCATATATACCCTAGTCCTAGTGCATGCATATATACCCTAGTCCTAGTGCATGCATATATACCCTAGTCCTAGTGCATGCATATATACCCTAGTCCTAGTGCATGCATATATACCCTAGTCCTAGTGCATGCATATATACCCTAGTCCTAGTGCATGCATATATACCCTAGTCCTAGTGCATGCATATATACCCTAGTCCTAGTGCATGCATATATACCCTAGTCCTAGTGCATGCATATATACCCTAGTCCTAGTGCATGCATATATACCCTAGTCCTAGTGCATGCATATATACCCTAGTCCTAGTGCATGCATATATACCCTAGTCCTAGTGCATGCATATATACCCTAGTCCTAGTGCATGCATATATACCCTAGTCCTAGTGCATGCATATATACCCTAGTCCTAGTGCATGCATATATACCCTAGTCCTAGTGCATGCATATATACCCTAGTCCTAGTGCATGCATATATACCCTAGTCCTAGTCATGCATATATACCCTAGTCCTAGTGCATGCATATATACCCTAGTCCTAGTGCATGCATATATACCCTAGTCCTAGTGCATGCATATATACCCTAGTCCTAGTGCATGCATATATACCCGTCCTAGTGCATGCATATATACCCTAGTCCTAGTGCATGCATATATACCCTAGTCCTAGTGCATGCATATATACCCTAGTCCTAGTGCATGCATATATACCCTAGTCCTAGTGCATGCATATATACCCTAGTCCTAGTGCATGCATATATACCCTAGTCCTAGTGCATGCATATATACCCTAGTCCTAGTGCATGCATATATACCCTAGTCCTAGTGCATGCATATATACCCTAGTCCTAGTGCATGCATATATACCCTAGTCCTAGTGCATGCATATATACCCTAGTCCTAGTGCATGCATATATACCCTAGTCCTAGTGCATGCATATATACCCTAGTCCTAGTGCATGCATATATACCCTAGTCCTAGTGCATGCATATATACCCTAGTCCTAGTGCATGCATATATACCCTAGTCCTAGTGCATGCATATATACCCTAGTCCTAGTGCATGCATATATACCCTAGTCCTAGTGCATGCATATATACCCTAGTCCTAGTGCATGCATATATACCCTAGTCCTAGTGCATGCATATATACCCTAGTCCTAGTGCATGCATATATACCCTAGTCCTAGTGCATGCATATATACCCTAGTCCTAGTGCATGCATATATACCCTAGTCCTAGTGCATGCATATATACCCTAGTCCTAGTGCATGCATATATACCCTAGTCCTAGTGCATGCATATATACCCTAGTCCTAGTGCATGCATATATATCCTAGTCCTAGTGCATGCATATATACCCTAGTCCTAGTGCATGCATATATACCCTAGTCCTAGTGCATGCATATATACCCTAGTCCTAGTGCATGCATATATACCCTAGTCCTAGTGCATGCATATATACCCTAGTCCTAGTGCATGCATATATACCCTAGTCCTAGTGCATGCATATATACCCTAGTCCTAGTGCATGCATATATACCCTAGTCCTAGTGCATGCATATATACCCTAGTCCTAGTCATGCATATATACCCTAGTCCTAGTCATGCATATATACCCTAGTCCTAGTGCATGCATATATACCCTAGTCCTAGTGCATGTATATATACCCTAGTCCTAGTGTATGCATATATACCCTAGTCCTAGTGCATGCATATATACCCTAGTCCTAGTGCATGCATATATACCCTAGTCCTAGTGCATGCATATATACCCTAGTCCTAGTGCATGCATATATACCCTAGTCCTAGTGCATGCATATATACCCTAGTCCTAGTGCATGCATATATACCCTAGTCCTAGTGCATGCATATATACCCTAGTCCTAGTACATGCATATATACCCTAGTCCTAGTGCATGCATATATACCCTAGTCCTAGTGCATGCATATATACCCTAGTCCTAGTACATGCATATATACCCTAGTCCTAGTGCATGCATATATACCCTAGTCCTAGTGCATGCATATATACCCTAGTCCTAGTGCATGCATATATACCCTAGTCCTAGTGCATGCATATATACCCTAGTCCTAGTGCATGCATATATACCCTAGTCCTAGTGCATGCATATATACCCTAGTCCTAGTGCATGCATATATATCCTAGTCCTAGTGCATGCATATATACCCTAGTCCTAGTGCATGCATATATACCCTAGTCCTAGTGCATGCATATATACCCTAGTCCTAGTGCATGCATATATACCCTAGTCCTAGTGCATGCATATATACCCTAGTCCTAGTGCATGCATATATACCCTAGTCCTAGTGCATGCATATATACCCTAGTCCTAGTGCATGCATATATACCCTAGTCCTAGTGCATGCATATATACCCTAGTCCTAGTGCATGCATATATACCCTAGTCCTAGTGCATGCATATATACCCTAGTCCTAGTGCATGCATATATACCCTAGTCCTAGTGTATGCATATATACCCTAGTCCTAGTGCATGCATATATACCCTAGTCCTAGTGCATGCATATATACCCTAGTCCTAGTGCATGCATATATACCCTAGTCCTAGTGCATGCATATATACCCTAGTCCTAGTGCATGCATATATACCCTAGTCCTAGTGCATGCATATATACCCTAGTCCTAGTGCATGCATATATACCCTAGTCCTAGTGCATGCATATATACCCTAGTCCTAGTGCATGCATATATACCCTAGTCCTAGTGCATGCATATATACCCTAGTCCTAGTGTATGCATATATACCCTAGTCCTAGTGCATGCATATATACCCTAGTCCTAGTGCATGCATATATACCCTAGTCCTAGTGCATGCATATATACCCTAGTCCTAGTGCATGCATATATACCCTAGTCCTAGTGCATGCATATATACCCTAGTCCTAGTGCATGCATATATACCCTAGTCCTAGTCATGCATATATACCCTAGTCCTAGTGCATGCATATATACCCTAGTCCTAGTGCATGCATATATACCCTAGTCCTAGTGCATGCATATATACCCTAGTCCTAGTGCATGCATATATACCCTAGTCCTAGTGCATGCATATATACCCTAGTCCTAGTGCATGCATATATACCCTAGTCCTAGTGCATGCATATATACCCTAGTCCTAGTGCATGCATATATACCCTAGTCCTAGTGCATGCATATATACCCTAGTCCTAGTGCATGCATATATACCCTAGTCCTAGTGCATGCATATATACCCTAGTCCTAGTGCATGCATATATATCCTAGTCCTAGTGCATGCATATATACCCTAGTCCTAGTGCATGCATATATACCCTAGTCCTAGTGCATGCATATATACCCTAGTCCTAGTGCATGCATATATACCCTAGTCCTAGTGCATGCATATATACCCTAGTCCTAGTGCATGCATATATACCCTAGTCCTAGTGCATGCATATATACCCTAGTCCTAGTGCATGCATATATACCCTAGTCCTAGTGCATGCATATATACCCTAGTCCTAGTGCATGCATATATACCCTAGTCCTAGTGCATGCATATATACCCTAGTCCTAGTGCATGCATATATACCCTAGTCCTAGTGCATGCATATATACCCTAGTCCTAGTGCATGCATATATACCCTAGTCCTAGTGCATGCATATATACCCTAGTCCTAGTGCATGCATATATACCTTAGTCCTAGTGCATGCATATATACCCTAGTCCTAGTGCATGCATATATACCCTAGTCCTAGTACATGCATATATACCCTAGTCCTAGTCATGCATATATACCCTAGTCCTAGTGCATGCATATATACCCTAGTCCTAGTGCATGCATATATACCCTAGTCCTAGTGCATGCATATATACCGTAGTCCTAGTGTATGCATATATACCCTAGTCCTAGTGCATGCATATATACCCTAGTCCTAGTGTATGCATATATACCCTAGTCCTAGTGTATGCATATATA
This sequence comes from Cladorhizidae sp. MBARI D1340-BT2, assembly GCA_028752905.1. NCBI lineage: Eukaryota > Metazoa > Porifera > Demospongiae > Poecilosclerida > Cladorhizidae > Cladorhizidae sp. MBARI D1340-BT2. The sequence goes on from JAQNBH010000009.1 coordinate 14,987,463, forward strand.
CCCTAGTCCTAGTGCATGCATATATATCCTAGTCCTAGTGCATGCATATATACCCTAGTCCTAGTGCATGCATATATACCCTAGTCCTAGTGCATGCATATATACCCTAGTCCTAGTGCATGCATATATACCCTAGTCCTAGTGCATGCATATATACCCTAGTCCTAGTGCATGCATATATACCCTAGTCCTAGTGCATGCATATATACCCTAGTCCTAGTGCATGCATATATACCCTAGTCCTAGTGCATGCATATATACCCTAGTCCTAGTGCATGCATATATACCCTAGTCCTAGTGCATGCATATATACCCTAGTCCTAGTGTATGCATATATACCCTAGTCCTAGTGCATGCATATATACCCTAGTCCTAGTGCATGCATATATACCCTAGTCCTAGTGCATGCATATATACCCTAGTCCTAGTACATGCATATATACCCTAGTCCTAGTGCATGCATATATACCCTAGTCCTAGTGTATGCATATATACCCTAGTCCTAGTGCATGCATATATACCCTAGTCCTAGTGCACATGCATATATACCCTAGTCCTAGTGCATGCATATATACCCTAGTCCTAGTGCATGCATATATACCCTAGTCCTAGTGCATGCATATATACCCTAGTCCTAGTGCATGCATATATACCCTAGTCCTAGTGCATGCATATATACCGTAGTCCTAGTGTATGCATATATACCCTAGTCCTAGTGCATGCATATATACCCTAGTCCTAGTGTATGCATATATACCCTAGTCCTAGTGTATGCATATATACCCTAGTCCTAGTGCATGCATATATATCCTAGTCCTAGTGCATGCATATATACCCTAGTCCTAGTGCATGCATATATACCCTAGTCCTAGTGCATGCATATATACCCTAGTCCTAGTGCATGCATATATACCCTAGTCCTAGTGCATGCATATATACCCTAGTCCTAGTGCATGCATATATACCCTAGTCCTAGTGCATGCATATATACCCTAGTCCTAGTGCATGCATATATACCCTAGTCCTAGTGCATGCATATATACCCTAGTCCTAGTGCATGCATATATACCCTAGTCCTAGTGCATGCATATATACCCTAGTCCTAGTGCATGCATATATACCCTAGTCCTAGTGCATGCATATATACCCTAGTCCTAGTGTATGCATATATACCCTAGTCCTAGTGCATGCATATATACCCTAGTCCTAGTGCATGCATATATACCCTAGTCCTAGTGCATGCATATATACCCTAGTCCTAGTGCATGCATATATACCCTAGTCCTAGTGCATGCATATATACCCTAGTCCTAGTGTATGCATATATACCCTAGTCCTAGTGCATGCATATATACCCTAGTCCTAGTGCACATGCATATATACCCTAGTCCTAGTGCATGCATATATACCCTAGTCCTAGTGCATGCATATATACCCTAGTCCTAGTGCATGCATATATACCCTAGTCCTAGTGCATGCATATATACCCTAGTCCTAGTGCATGCATATATACCCTAGTCCTAGTGTATGCATATATACCCTAGTCCTAGTGCATGCATATATACCCTAGTCCTAGTGCATGCATATATACCCTAGTCCTAGTGCATGCATATATACCCTAGTCCTAGTGCATGCATATATACCCTAGTCCTAGTGCATGCATATATACCCTAGTCCTAGTGCATGCATATATACCCTAGTCCTAGTGCATGCATATATACCCTAGTCCTAGTGCATGCATATATACCCTAGTCCTAGTGCATGCATATATACCCTAGTCCTAGTGCATGCATATATACCCTAGTCCTAGTGCATGCATATATACCCTAGTCCTAGTGCATGCATATATACCCTAGTCCTAGTGTATGCATATATACCCTAGTCCTAGTGCATGCATATATACCCTAGTCCTAGTGCATGCATATATACCCTAGTCCTAGTGCATGCATATATACCCTAGTCCTAGTGCATGCATATATACCCTAGTCCTAGTGCATGCATATATACCCTAGTCCTAGTGCATGCATATATACCCTAGTCCTAGTGCATGCATATATACCCTAGTCCTAGTGCATGCATATATACCCTAGTCCTAGTGCATGCATATATACCCTAGTCCTAGTGCATGCATATATACCCTAGTCCTAGTGCATGCATATATACCCTAGTCCTAGTGCATGCATATATACCCTAGTACTAGTGCATGCATATATACCCTAGTCCTAGTGTATGCATATATACCCTAGTCCTAGTGCATGCATATATACCCTAGTCCTAGTGTATGCATATATACCCTAGTCCTAGTGCATGCATATATACCCTAGTCCTAGTGCATGCATATATACCCTAGTCCTAGTGCATGCATATATACCCTAGTCCTAGTGCATGCATATATACCCTAGTCCTAGTGCATGCATATATACCCTAGTCCTAGTGCATGCATATATACCCTAGTCCTAGTGCATGCATATATACCCTAGTCCTAGTGCATGCATATATATCCTAGTCCTAGTGCATGCATATATACCCTAGTCCTAGTGCATGCATATATACCCTAGTCCTAGTGCATGCATATATACCCTAGTCCTAGTGCATGCATATATACCCTAGTCCTAGTGCATGCATATATACCCTAGTCCTAGTGCATGCATATATACCCTAGTCCTAGTGCATGCATATATACCCTAGTCCTAGTGCATGCATATATACCCTAGTCCTAGTGCATGCATATATACCCTAGTCCTAGTGCATGCATATATACCCTAGTCCTAGTGCATGCATATATACCCTAGTCCTAGTGCATGCATATATACCCTAGTCCTAGTGCATGCATATATACCCTAGTCCTAGTGCATGCATATATACCCTAGTCCTAGTGCATGCATATATACCCTAGTCCTAGTGCATGCATATATACCCTAGTCCTAGTGCATGCATATATACCCTAGTCCTAGTGCATGCATATATACCCTAGTCCTAGTGCATGCATATATACCCTAGTCCTAGTGCATGCATATATACCCTAGTCCTAGTGCATGCATATATATCCTAGTCCTAGTGCATGCATATATACCCTAGTCCTAGTGCATGCATATATACCCTAGTCCTAGTGCATGCATATATACCCTAGTCCTAGTGCATGCATATATACCCTAGTCCTAGTGCATGCATATATACCCTAGTCCTAGTGCATGCATATATACCCTAGTCCTAGTGCATGCATATATACCCTAGTCCTAGTGCATGCATATATACCCTAGTCCTAGTGCATGCATATATACCCTAGTCCTAGTGCATGCATATATACCCTAGTCCTAGTGCATGCATATATACCCTAGTCCTAGTGCATGCATATATACCCTAGTCCTAGTGCATGCATATATACCCTAGTCCTAGTGCATGCATATATACCCTAGTCCTAGTGCATGCATATATACCCTAGTCCTAGTGCATGCATATATACCCTAGTCCTAGTGCATGCATATATACCCTAGTCCTAGTGCATGCATATATACCCTAGTCCTAGTGCATGCATATATACCCTAGTCCTAGTGCATGCATATATACCCTAGTCCTAGTGCATGCATATATACCCTAGTCCTAGTGCATGCATATATCTTGTACACTGTACTATCATATGGTTATGTAGTTCTAACTGTGGACAATTAGTAGGCCTTAGGGACCACCACAGCTGCCGCTACATAGGTTAGTCTTACCGTGGCTCTCTTAACCTGAAGCACTTCTACAGGCTTGCTGGCTAGCAGAGGAATAAAAAGAGGAGCAAGAGTCTACCTCATGATAAGGGCAATGAGCTAACCTCCACGACATGTGACCTCCTAGGTTCTAGACCTAGCACATGCTTGTTGATATATATATACATAATCGGGGGTTTCCTTCCTCCTCTATCTATATAGTTGCCGTGTAGATGTTGCATGGATTTATTATTATTATAATTTTTGAGTTTTGAGAAAAAGTTTTGGGGTGTGGTGTGCCTAAATGTCCATGCAAAAATTTATTGAAACAACAGGTATGTGCGTAGCCTAATTGAGCTACCCTTTACCCACTAACTCACTCGGTTCTTTCTAGCATCAGTTGAAGAAAAGTTTGGTTTCACATGATCATTTTCAAATCCAAATTGACACAGAGTGTAGAGGTTACTCATGTATACATGCCCACATTTGTCTTGCTAATGATTACATCATAATAGAGTTGCCATGCCTTTCAATTTTAAAAGTTTATAGCAGACCGATATCGATTTTCTCTTACTGTTTGGTTCGAGTTAGAACTCTGTGTATTAGTAGTGCTTGTCAAAACCAAGAAAGAAGATGTAGATACTTGTGATGACGCCATGCCACTATGTACTACTTTGGATGATCACTTGGCAGGTCCGGTGTTTATTCCTCGCGAGGTGCTCAAGCTGTGGCGTGAGACTAGCTACCAATGGCTAAACCTGAGCGAGGTGCATCGCGAGACCACCCATGGGGTGAAAGTGACCGTCATACCTTTCTACATGGGCTGGAAGGAGACCACCAAAGGAAGGACCTACATCTGGAGGTGGGACGTGTAATAGTAGGATACCATTCTTGAGTGAGGTCTGGTGTTCTATATTTTAGTGTAAATATCTGTATATCAGACTGCCGATTGTGCTTAGTCATACATACTGCTGCTGACACTGAATGTGAGTGTTGTTTGCAACACTGAGGAATTCCTTTTCCATGCAGCAATGAGAGTGGGTCAATGCAAAGCACTGAAGACCTTATCAGCGTGTACCAATAATGCATTTCCTGTCTAATATTAATTAGCCTCTCACAGCCAGCTTGAAAGGAAAATTGAAGATACATTATATCCAGTACAAAAGCAGTAGTTGAGAAATGCTATATAGCAACCATATATGAATTGACTAGCATTGTGCTGAAATTTAGTTGCCAAACAACTAAAATGTGAATGTTTATAGTACGTGTTTAGTACGTGTTTTCCCCCACTTGTTACTTCTAATAGATTGGAGGAAAGGAAGGTAGTAGAGAAGGAGAAGCTGGTGGAGAGTCAACTGAACCAGTTGGGCATACAGATTCCAAGCCTGAGGCAGAACATGTCACGGAGGGATGCCATCTTTTATAGCCAGAATCTTTTGATAATATTATTTAGCTAGCTATATATACAAACTAGAGCTAGGTAGCAAGCTCTATCAAACCTTGCTCTTTTGTTAATTCATACTTAGCTATAGCTATCCATGAAAATGCATCCATTGTTCCAACTATCTACATCTACTGACTACATCTATACTTGCCTTGAAACTGATCTCCTGAATCACAATCGTCTAGATACTTCATCAGAAACAACAGCTTTCCTGAATCTGCCATGTCCTTAGGCTGCACAGCATCACCTCCATCTGCATCCTAGCATCACGGCTCTCGCTGTCTGAGAATGTGGTCATCGTCAAACAGCAGCTCCCAAGCCCTGTCTCGATCAAACAGTAATGCCATCTTTTCAGACCCGCAACTTCAACTTTGACCTCACGTTTACCTTAGGTACCTACAAGCTATTCAATTGCATATTGATAGAACAACTCTTTCCACATTTTTCAGCAGAATATTGAATTATTAAACGGACAATTTGTTACGAGGTGTTTTGATCATCGACATCCATTTTGTGCCTAGAGGCCCTTACGGCGATGAGTATATAGGTTAAATATGTGTACACAATTGACCACTAGGAATAAATCCTGCACATTTCTTGTTTTCTGTACTTTCATTGGTTTTACCTTTTATTTATAGACATTTTTTAAATTTTATTTATAGACATTTGGTTTTGTTTGTTGCCAGTTTTTATTTTTAAATAACTGTAATTTGGGAAGGGAGGGGGACTATAAAATTGTTCATGGGAATAGATTCCATGTGCCAAATTATCATTGACCATGAACAATCACAATAAAGACAGTTATTCCGATAGCCCCCTTATGAAAGATGAGGGGTTTGTGAGAGTCTGCTGTATTCGTGGCTAGCATGTCAATAAGCAGAGTAGACAGAAGATCGACATGGTGTGTGTCAAACCGCTTCTTGGCCAGTCATTCTTTAACCTTAGAATTAGCCACTGCTATAACCTGCAGGGGAAGAAGATGATGGCCTTTGGAAGCAGCTCTGGTAGTGACAGCTCAGGACAGAATCCCTAGCCGCGTGGCTACACTTTACTAACTGCACAGATATGCGTTCGCACGCACACATGCAACATGCACACACACACACAGGCGTGCGCTTACTATTTTTGGTGTGATGTTCTATAATTCATTCTCTAAATGAAATATATTTTCATGGTTGGCTCCATGCACAAAAATTATTGAACGGTCAAGTAACCATGGTATTACTTTAGGTACAACATTCGCATTGAGAATATGAGCAAGGAGCAGTTCCAACTGAAGGAGAGATACTGGAAGATTTGTAATGGGGCAGGCGATCTGCAGACAGTGAAGGGAGCAGGAGTCGTTGGAGAGGTGAGTGATTTACCAGTGAGAGAACTCTATAAAAAAAATGCATGGTGTGTAATTATTCTTGCATGACTTAGGAGCCAATCTTCAATGCAGTCCAACCATCCTTCCAGTACAGCAGTTATGTCTCCCTACGCTCTCCCACCGGACACATGTGGTCAGTTGGAGCTGATTAGACATTTTTGCACCCCAGGGTTAAAAGTTGTTCTTATTTTCTTCACTCATAACAGGGGCACGTTTCGAATGAATAGAACAGACAAAAGTCATTTTGATGTCAGAATACCACCATTTTGTTTGGAGAGTCAGAAGGATTAACAATATATTTCCAATATTATGTGCTGTGCTTGCATGGACTTCGAACAATGACATAATTATGATCTGTTTATTTTCATGACTTGTGAATCACGACTACTGATGGTATTTCATGTAACACCTGAGTTGCATTAGAGGGCTGTGTATCATTGAGGAGGAGTTTGATGATATCATTTGGAGGAGTTTGAAGATATCATTGAGGAGGAGTTTGATGATGCTGTAAGAGATGCCCTTTTACTTAACAGTGACAGTGTTGTAAAGTGTGCTGTACATCCTCCCATCCTGTGCAATTTACAACGTGCATAATAATAATAACAATGTTCACTCAACGACTGATTCTCGGTTATCATGTGCTTACCAAAAATATAAAACAACTTGGATTTAACAATTTCAACTTTTCATGTCTTTTCACCCCGATGATGGCTAGGGCAACTAGCCGAAACATTGGTTTAATCTTCAATTCAGGTTCTTAAGAAAATAGTTTTGATTGACATTATTAAATAGCATTTATAATTCTAGACAATGAAACTGAGATTTTCAATTTTCAAGGAGCAAACCAATTTTCAACCTTAAATCTGATCTGGTAATCTGTAGTGCATGGTGCTGGTTGGTAGCCCATACATACATCCAAACATGCATACATCCAAACATACATAAAGTGTTTACCTTCCAGGAGGAAGCATCCTACTTCATAATGATTGAATACATTATCACCCTTGACCCTGGGTGTATGGTGAGGGTGATAACCACTAGTGTTCTTTCTCACTGATTTGATAATGACCTGATTGGCTGACCACATGTTCTGCCTGTGCAGTATGAGTGGAGATGGTTGCTGCCAGTGCAATTGTTCCTCCTGATGAGGAACAGTGGCAGTGAAGTCGAGCTTAGCATGCTTTCTATCATTGCAGCAGGAGCCAGCATCATCCACTCTGTTTTTACCATTGTTGTTGCTGTTACTTCTCATCTGCTTGTACAGCGACACATTTCTTGGCTCGCTCTGCAGCTGGTGAGGCTCGGCAAAATGCTCTCTGCTTCTCCCATCCCCACTTCTAACCCTGTGCTCGCTCCCTTGATCTGACCCGTATCTGCCTCTGTTGTGTGTGGGTTGTTGTGTTTCTGCTGCAGTGGATGTTGTTTGGTAGCATTCCAACTGCTTGTGGCTGTAGTATGCACTCTTGTAACAAGCGTTTTCGCTGCCACTGTAGGAAACACTTCTCTGCCTTCTACCTCTGTCTCGACTACCTCTCCTCTGCCAGTGTCCTCTCCTGCTGAACTCGTGTGTTCTGCTGCTGTTGTAGTCTGCAGTCCTTGGATGTGCTAACTGTGGCTTCCTCCTGCGAATGTTTAAATGTACTTCTTGATCATCATTTTGTCCACATGGTGCACTCTTTTGGGGTTGCATGGGATATTCAATCTTTGAAGAGAAAAATGATTTTTCTAAGTCGGCCACCATGATAGCCTCATTCTGTGAGAGCTGTATAGCCTCTGGCTCTTGGTCTCCTAGCAATAAAACTGAGTCTGTGCCACTCGCAGTATCATGATCCTTCACTTTGTGCAATAAACCTCCAAGCATGTCCGTCTCGTCACTGGCTGTTGTAGATTGTGGACCAGAATCAATGGCCTTCACTTGAAAAGATGCAGTTTCAGAAACCTCTTCTGGTAAAGATGCATTATTGGATTCTGGTGTAAGTACTTCTTTCTGTTCAGATTTTTCTGCCTTGACCAATACATTGTGGTCAAACCTTTGAGAAGAGTCACCTTTTACTGATTCAGCGATATCACATGCTGAACTGTCGTAATCAGAGACTGCACCAGAATCGCTGGTCCAAGCACCCTGGTCATCCAAGCGACACTGATTGATGAGCTGGGAGAGCTGGATAGCAATGGGTTCAAAAATGTCCAAGCACACGGAGCAATGTTGGTCTGGAGCAGTTAATCTTGCAAGAATAGCATAGTCATCTGCATCCAAGTCTGATATCTGTCTAGCAGCCTCCTTGATGCTGGTCAGCTGCAGGCGAGTATAAGTATCACTAACAAAATAACAATGCAGAGGTAGGTGACAAGTGTACTGTGGCTCTTGCTTCAGATGTGACTTTTACTTAATTTCCCATGAGCCAGACTTATTTCACATGTGTTCGGGGGGGGGGGGGGGGGGGGGGAGAATACTGGGAATTCTGTGTCATGCTTTGGTACATTCTGACATTGTCTGATTCAAGCTATCACTGAAAATGTCATTACAAATATGAGTGCATGCAACTTCAGCATATTTGCTGCGCCAGCTGCTGCTAGTTTTCACTTGACAAGTTTTGTAGTCAATTTTTTGTTGTTGCCATTTAAGTCTTCCATAGGCTTCCATAGGTAAGCAAGGTGAAAGGAAGGGGGTCCTGTGACCCCAAGGCCTTCATCCCCCATCCCTGATCCCCCCTAGATAGATAGCACATAACATATTGCAGCCATGTATGGCAATCTCTTCCAATGATACCTCCCTTCTAAATAAATGTCATCTACTGTGGTTGGCAGCTCTATTTTTTATGTGCATTTTTGTTCCTCTGGTATCAAAGTGATTGTGAAGGCTCAAGTCTCAGATCACCGTAATACTTGGTAAAGGCACCCAACATGATGCAAAACTAGTACACGAACCTCGAGTAGAGAAATATCCTCCGGTCTTCGTCCTGACTTTTCTGCAAACATTAGAGAGTCATAAATTTGGAAGAAAATTTCAACATCACCAACGCGAAGGGCTCTTCCTAGTTTGAAACAGTCTGTAAGAGGCAATTCTTCCATCCAGAGATGGTTTCCAAGGAGATGGGCGTGGTAAATAAGTATGGTGTGGGCGCGGTTTATGGTGCACTTGTCGCCAAAAAGTTCGCGAGCCGCGGCCATAAGCTACTATATTCATTGGAGTGATACAAGATCGACTGGACATGATAGAGGTCCACAAGAGAGATACCGTGTCTACCTTTAGCAGAAGAGTTTCTAACACAGCTGTTAAAAAGGAGAACCATTATACACCTTCCAACGGAGTTCCAAGATGAGTTCTCTCCCTTCCCTTGAGTGCAGAGGAGGGCAACTAGATTTATCGTGCAAAACTGTTCATTGGAGCGTCTGATTAGCCTGAGGATTCTACCTTTGATGATGTACTTTGAACTCGATGACCTTATGTTTTCTCCAGCAGTTTATTTAGGTAGGTAAGAACTTCAGTAAGATATAAGTATTCAGCATTGGGAGGTAGGTACAAAACTACTATGTAATATGTCTGTGGACATTTTATTTCAACGCAGACACTTCAATGTAGGACTAGGTAAAAGTTTTGAAGAGATGGAGTCAGTTATTGCCAGCAAAACCCCTCCACCACGATTAAGTCTGTCTTTGCTAAAAGTGCACGGGAGAATCTCATTGTCCATGATAGCCATGTTTCAGTCGCAGCAATAATGTGAAATTTGGAAGAATACACAAAGGCTTGGAATTTTACTGAACTTTTTTTTACTGAACTACGTGAATTAAATAAACAAAATTGAAGAGTAGTCTCTAGTCAATTTGAAATACGAGGATTGATATCATGGGTGGAGGAGGTGGAAGAGGAAGGCGAGGTCAAGTGTGTGCAAGAGAGAGATGTAGAATCAGATATAACACAGGCCGGCTCGGTAGAGGGTGGACTTCTAACAACCTCTGGGACCTTTGGGTATGTCAAGTCTTCAATGTCATCATTATCCTTAATTACAGGGATTTGTCAATGACACTAGCATGAGCAATGCCCTTGACAAAGAGTGTAGAGTGCCTAATTTTAATGTCCTTCCTATCTGCACCTGATTCAATCAGAGTCCACCTTTCACTCATAAGTAGCTTCATGTCGGCTCTCTCTTGTTTCGTCAAATCAGCCCTTACTGCAATGGTACCAGTCTGGCCATTCCATTTCGATAGGATACATTGCACATCTATAGGCCTAGCCATTCTCACCAAAATTGGGTGTGGGGTTTTATTCAGAGCATTGAATTTACCCATCCTTCTACACTCTACTATTGAACTGCTATTGATACTCTGGTCAATGTTAGAGAGAATGTCACCAACACCACCCAAATCACTTGGACATCTCTAACCATTTGGTACTTTGATTAGATTCACTGAGACCAAATACCACTAAGCTAGAGCTTTTATCATCAAACTGAGTTGGATCTTTCCTTGCTGAGGATGGGACATTGGATCTTTCTGTCACACATAAGGACTGAGCATATGACTTCCCTACTGTTCCATGAGTCATATCACTGACACCTCCAACCTCTCCACACTGCATAGCTCAAGACCTGAGAAGTTACAGCTGCTGGGTCAACTTAGCCACAGATTCTTCCAGACTAGATAGGCGGCACCTGGGACACGAAAATGGGGCACTGCACTTGGACTGTGCAGCAAACATGGACTTTGATAGGCCAGCACACTGCCTGTGCACCCACTCCTGGCAAGGCCCATCACAGAAAATTGACTGTTGGGCTTTCTTTTCTTTGTGCTTGAATCAAAAATTTATTCCTCACAGATTGAGTATGTCACTATCTTCTTTGCAACAACAGTAGCTGCACCACGTGTTTGTTCCCTCACTTTAGGAACAATGCCATTTTTTAATGCCATTATGTCCAATTCAATTTTGTCTGATGTAAGCCTTCAGTGAGTTACAGCAGCAAGATCTGCCCACAGTTATAGAGCTAGGGAGCTATATAGCTACACACTAGACAATCGATTTTACTAAACTCGAGAAAAACTTGATATTTCCTTAGGATATACACTGACCTTATGTTTCTTGTAAAAACACATCCTTCAAAAGCCTTCAACATCTATGAACATGTGGAGTTTTTATCTTGCAAAACAAGGTCATCTACGCACATCAAGTTAAAGCATACCCGATCCCAAACCAACTTTTCAAGACACTTATATTTTAACCGACTACCAAGATTATGGAACTTACTTCCACCAATTAATGTAGAACAGACAACACATACTGTTTTGGGCTCACTTGACTACTCACTTTCGATCAGACTCACCATGCACATTTCATTTTTCCTGTCCATGCTCCAAATGTATGAATATCCCTCACACCTCTAAATACTCTATAAATAATTTGTGGTTGCCTATAGCTCTTTAGGTATATAGCTATACCTTCAGCAATCACATATTGTAATTGTCTCAAATTATCTAAATTTATGACACGAGATAATTCTAACGGGTTTAATTTACATTATTTTATAACTGTATAATCTATTGCCACAATGCTAAGTCCTGCCAGGTTGGCTATAACTTTCAGCAGGAAAGGTCTAGTGCATATGATTTAATCTTGATATTGCTGAGGCCATCACTTTACAACACAGTATTGGACTATGTAACAGTAACTATTAACAATCTATATCAGTACTTAAAAAAATATAAGTTATGAGTGTCCTGCTACTCAAGGAGGGGATGGACCAAAGATCATTCCTCAGTTCACCATACAACAGTTCCTTTCTCCTCTGCCACCACTTCCCTACCAAATACATAACACTCGCCCACCTCCTCCACCACTGCATCACTTACTCCCTCCACATATTTCCCCATAAGCAATGCCACCTTTCCATCCTTTCCCACTCTTCTAAATTCATCCAGCCACTGTCGCGCCCCTACAATTCTGCGCACCTCATCCATCAGTATATATATACCAGCCAATCTCTCTCAAATTCCCCGCACATCACCAAGAAATGTTCCACATCTTCCCCTGTCCACTATCACACATGATACACCTCTCATCCCTAACAATCCCACATCTCTTCTTATCCTCTAAGAACCCAGCTGATGCAGTCATATTAAACTATTTTGCATTAACAGTTGTGGAAACAGGATTTTATAAAGGGTGGTGCTAATGACTGCTTGGTCCGTGGCTGCCCTTTACTTATGAAAAATTGGCTATGGCGATCTTGGACTTAAGCACAGAGATGAATCCCACGCACCACAAACTTCTTACTACAATATCTGCTGCTCCTCAGGGCTGTACCTCGCCAGTTTCATCTGGGGAGGGGAGGAGGGGCAATAAACAGCGCATGCGATCTTGTCAACCAATTGAACTTTGAACATGCAGCCAAGTCTCCCTGGTATACCAGAGCCTTCTTCTATGCTGAACAAGACTAACTTCTGCTTCTAGACAAGATTACAGAAGGATAGCTACAATTTCCAGTAGCTGAGTGTGAACAGCTACTTTATTTTTGGGGGCTTTGCTAGTGTTCGCTCCTTGGTCCCATTGTCCCTCCCTCCAACTTTTTTTGTTGTGTTGTTTTTGCTTCACAATATTATCAATTAGATGAATTGTCAGTACATATAGAGACAAATTGACAAAATGGTGATAATAACCAATTTAGTGAAAAGGCTGCCATAACATGCAATTTAAAAGAAGAAAGAGGAAAATAGTCTAGTTAACAAATATTTATGTGTGGTGTGTGATTCAGCTCTAAGATTTGCCAAGGTAGGCACCAACTCCTAATGCACTAGGGTTACTTTCATCCTTCGAAGATCAACTTCTAACTGGCAAACAGTTGGATACCTAAAGGTGGTATATACGTAAATTAGCAATTACTCACATTCTACACTAGCGCCCAGAGAGAGGGCAGGCCTGGCATATGGACAACGTGCGATAGGCAAGGGAGATTCCAATATGTTTCATTGAGAGATTTTAGAAGATTTCAAAATAAAAAGCAGTGTGCTGTAATAGGAATTGAAGCTTGGTGAATGGAGATATTTCTGTAAGGGGAGGGTTGATTTGCCTCCCTTCCCTGCCCCCTTTATGAAACACTGATTATAATATATTTTTACACTTGTCTGTATATATACATGAAGTAAATACAAAAGTATAAATCAGCTCCAGAATTCTAACTGCATTCTTTGGCTGGTGTGGTTACCTGTAAGGGGAAATAATACTGAAATGGGAGTAAAATATACTTCAATTTATTAACTGATGGTAGTGAAATGAGATTGGAGGATTTACCTTCCTTATCTTTCCACCACCCCTAAGATAGGGAAAAGAGATAATGAATGTAGAGAAACTGGCTATGCAGGACTACCCCCCAAAAAACTGTGAGGATGCTGTGGTGTGCAATCAAATTTAGCGTGCTTTGCTTCATCAACCACTTACACTAGCTGCTATAACCTCGTATTAGGGAAATCGGAATAATCTGCTCTATGGGTGTGTACCAGACCCTTTTCCTAGCATAGTGATTTGGTAAGGTATCCTCTCCTTCCTCTTACTCCTCCCCACCCCCTCCCCCAAATTGTGACCATGGCAGTCACATATTTTTACTCGATTATTAAAAAGAAATAAGTGCCTGTCAAATCCTGGCTATGTCCCCGTATATGTACTGTACTGCATTTCCTCGATTAGAATGTGTGCATTGTATTCTTTTCATGCGCTGTCTGGCCCCGCACACTATTCGAGCTAAATGAGGGTGTGTTCTATTATTTGACAGGCATGCGCACAATAGTAGGATGAGATCACCAGACCTCGAACAGGTAATAGTCGTGCTCTAGGTCTAGTTTCATCTTCACAGTCTGCTTTTTCACTTGTGAAGGGATCTTTATTGACAGTCTCTCCCACCTTTTCTCTGTGAAATTTGGTGGAGATTTTTCTGCAGCTATATACTTGTCCAAGCTTTAGCAGTGAATTCTGTCATCATGTGACCCATCCATCTCGACTCAAGTGCCACTAGAGATGGTGAGCATTCTAATCGAGGGCGCATTCTATTTATCGCATGAGCTTGAGGGCGTGTTCTATCGAGGATGAGGTCTAATTGAGGAAATATGGTATGCTAAATATGATTTTTGCTAGCTCATTTGTCTTCAGAATAGTATTTTGCCATCTCTGCCAATCAAACCTAGTGCTCTAGTTATCCAAATCTATTCGTCCACATAATACTGTCACCATTACTATTTCAATAATTATAGCACATGATCAAACCTGGACAGGTACATGGGGTTATACTATAGCTAGCTACTACATTGAGCTGTACATTAAAAATGTAAATCTCTATAGGAATCTCACAAGCTTTATTGGAGACATTGCATCAGTGGAAACTTGGTTCAGTTTGATAATACGCCATTCACCCTTGGGAAGAATCAGGTATTGGACCGTCACTATAGTGTTCAATATAAAAATCCAAAACCACTTTTCCACCAGCAATAAGAAAATGCCTGCAGGGATCCAGAAAAAGAGGTTGTTTAGCACACATTGAAGTACATCAGTTCAATCTTTATCCAGAGTAGAGTGTACACTCTATTATCTCCTGATTTGTCTTAAAAGAAAATGCATAAAATCAGGGAAGAAAGCCTAAAATCATTAAGGGAAGCTATAAAGTCAGGAAGAGATATGAAAGTAACTCATAAGTACTATAATATGCTTGCTGAAGAAGCCCATCATCAATATTATCCTACGAAGGGATTCTTTCAAAGGGTGCACCCTGAGCTTATAGCCAAAGTGCAAGAGCTGGCTGGTGTCAACTGATTCAGTTGAAATACAGTGGCTACTCACACTTCATGTTTATAATTATGTGTCCAGAAAATCTTCCTAACCCCAATGATAGGGCATATTATCCAACATTAGATGACATAAGGCAAAGAGAGTTCTACAACTCTAGTCATTGACCAGGAAAATGCTCTCAAAAAAATTGAGCAATGGTCGTCCCTTTCACTTAGTTCTCGGGTTTTTTTCTTCCGACCAGACAAAGAAACAAACCTTGTGAATAATCTGGATTCTACAGATTTAGAAAATAAAGAGGAGAGTTTGCTTTGGGTACACCAGGAGCCATGGCAACAGGATTTATGATTAAATAAGGCAATGTAATATCATTAATGGATGTTACTTATAAAACAACTCGATATGACTTGCCACTATTCTTTGTAGTGTTCGCACAAATACAGGTGTATATTGTGTAGTAGCTGAATTCATCACTCAATCAGAATCAGTCGAAAATATTAATGAAGCACTTCAAATCTTAAAATTATACGGGTTCCAAAGTTTTTTATGACCGATTTTTCAGAGGCTGAAATTGGAGCACTGGAATCTTCTTTCCCATGGTGTACCTCTGTGATTTCCACCGTGAGCAGGCCTGGGAAAGGTGGGTATGGGACAGAAAACATGAACTGAGTAATGGAGATGGTAAAGCACTTCTTAGCTTGTTACACGCTTGTGCTTGGGCCCTTCAGCTGATGTTGACAGACATATCATATGACCACTATTTCCAACAAGCGCAAATACTTGGAGAAATAATGAGCACGTTCATCAATAGCTTAGTAACACTTGGTTGAGGTGAGATTCAAATTCAATAAACATAGGCAGAGAAACTTTAAATTGGGTAGAGGGGGCCACAATCCAACTACATCCATAAGGTGTATTTCAGACAGAGTGAGAGAAACTTCACACTTCTATTTACATAGCCGAAATGCTTTTATTTATTTCACCTGTAAAGAACTTGTACATAATGATGACTTCTTTGATCTGGTATTATATCTGTAAGCATTTGTAGTTTAGTCGGTGGTTAATCCACGACCATAAGTAATCTTCGTTCTTATCTGTTGCCTCTAAATAATGTGTCTGAAGCATAACCAAATGGATGGATGTGCATAGGTGGTCATTAATATGATGAGGCATTATCTGAATATAATTGCACTGAAAAAATTGTCAAAACTTCCTCATTTTTCTGGAAGTTATTTCACTGCCAATTGGTATTCTATCACAGGTTATGAAATGATGCTCTACCTTGCAGGTAACCACCTGACAGTTAACTGAAGGTAGGTGTTTTTTTAACAAATCTTCTGGAATCATCTGTAAAGGGTTCAGCAATGACCAGCACATTGGGCAATTCACCTGCCACTATCATAGGGAGTGTTGGTAACATTTCACATTTTGATTTACAAGTGCTTGATAAAAAACCCTTCCTTCTCGTGAAATCTGGATGGGCTAATAAAAAATTGAATCCTATGAAAAAATTAAATCTGGGGGCTATGGCCCCCTGGTTCCTCTGCCTATGATATCTCTAGCATGCATAACTGCATCTTACACTTATTATATCTATACAGAGATGGGCTCGAGTTTTCCGAGATATCGAGTATCATGCAGCTGTAGAAACCAACAATGGTGCTGAGGTGCTGAACAGGGTACTCAGTACCATACCAAGACGGAAAAGAATGACTCTAGCCTAACAGAAGAGTCTTCCTGCTCTTCTTTACGTATATATTTACAAGAATTTCAAACAGTCTACTCTCTACAGATCTTACAACCCAGCTATTGTACCAACATATCTCCAAGGGCGTCCAAAGTCTGCTATACTTCATTGTCTACACTGACAGGCCTCTAGTAATAAGTTTGACTTGGCCAGGATGTTTGGATGTTTGGCGTTAAAGGAAACAAAAAAAACTCATGAGATAGATTTTGGAACACTTCATGTACATGCAAGGACTGGGCTAAGTATCGTATAACTTGCAAATACTTTTTTGTAGTCATAAATTTCCCGAAAGGGACTGGAAGAAAGAAATTGCCACAGTCATATCAAGATTCATTAAATCTTGATGAGCAGGCCATGTCAGCATATGTCGAGTCACAAGATGATCATCCCATGCCATCCCGATCTCCATCTGAGCAATCTTCTGATGGTCCCGGTATTCAGCAATCCGAAAATAATGACGGACAAATGGACGAGATCCCTTAGGCTTGTTATTATGTATCCCTCTAAGAAGAGTAAGCAAATGATTTTTTATTTTGTTGTACAGCGTAAATACTTCTCCATAGACCACCTGGCAAAGGAAATGAGAGTAACCCTCAAATCATTCTCTTCACTGACATACAATTGCACCAGTGAACACCAACACCTGCTAATGGACGTGCATGCCAAGCTGCATGAGTGAGCTCATAGCCCATTTTGAATCACAGCTTCCTCATGATGAAGGATTGTTGCTTCATCCAGAGCTGCACAAAGAGTTAAAATTCTCTCGACAAAAGAGATCTGTGTTATCTAGAATATCACAGCTCAAACCTACCACAAAACATGGACGAAAGAAAGGTGATGCTTCATATAGAAACCATGTAGGGAAAAGGGTACAAGCATTGAGAAAGGTAAGTCTCAGTTTGCAAAATAAATGTAGGCAGCCACCGTAACTTTAAGTTCAAGGAAACAAAGACTTCTCTTTCAGTTGCTACTACTGATTGTGAAAGATCATATGTTGATTGATACAATGCATTTATGCATATTATGTGGCATAATTTTATAGGTGTGAAAAGAAAGTGCTGTTACAAATGTCCCACCTGTCATAGTGAGGACTGTGGAACATGCAGGTTTTGTTTGGACAAAACGAAATTTGGAGGTCCCAATGGGAAGAAGCAAGTGCTGCATTAATAGATGTTGTTTACAATCTGCATCATCTGCACTTGCCAAATCATCAAAGAAGGAAAAAAGTAACTTGAGAACTATATAAATTACTTATTATAATCAACTTGTATTATAGAAGAGCTTCATCTGCACTTGCCAAATCATCAAAGAAGGAAAAAAGTAACTTGAGAACTATATAAATTACTTATTATAATCAACTTGTATTATAGGGCAGCTTCCAATAAAATCTTTCCTATCACCCAACCTAACCTCACCCCAAGAGATTCTGATACGCGCCAGTGGGAGTGGCTTCTTTACGCGATAAAATGCGAACTTTGACCTCTCATCAAACGACGTGAAAAGAAAGAAATGGCGGAGGAAAGCATATTCTTGTTTGTTCCTAACCTTATTGGTAAGTTTTTCTGATGATAAATGCAGAGTATTTATTTTACAGCATAATTCTTTACACCAGGCTATGCTAGGGTCATCCTTGCCCTCATTTCATTCTACTTCATGCCCTACAACTGCATAGTGGCATCAACACTGTATATCACAAGTGGGCTTCTGGACGCCTTTGATGGATGGGCGGCTCGAGTTTTTAATCAAGGTGATCTTTAAAATAGGATGAATGTAACTTGAGGTAAGCAAGTGAAAGTGCAGGGGCCTTTCCCCCATAAAAAGTATTATAAAGCCATTTTGTTGCTCTTAGGTAAAAGATTACCAAACCTATAAACACTTGAGGTAAGACACAAAGTTCAAAGATTCATTTTAGGTATATAGGACAAGACCTTGTTCAGCTCAAAACTCAGGATGGGCAAGTTGCCCATATTTATATTGAGGACATATTGAGGACAAGTAACACATTCTTATTAATGACGGGTGGCCAGTCGGTCGTGCTTGCTTCACTCCATAAGGAGGAATTTTTTAAAAACTATACTGTTAAAACTTTTTGTGTAATACTTAATTATTCACCATAAAAATGACAAACTTATCTCATCATGAGCCTAATTGCCCCCCCCCCCCCATTGAATGAATCACAGAATTAAAAAATCTTCCAGAATTAAGTGGTTCGATAATTATTAACTGTAAGGTCTATGGTCTGGCCACAAGTGCGAGATAGTGTGACTTGTAATTTTTATATCTCCTTCAAGGCACCAGATTTGGAGCTGTGTTGGACATGGTGACAGACAGGTGTGCCACAACTTGCCTCATTATGTGTCTCTGCCTCTTCTATCCCACATGGCTCTTCTTGTGGCAGCTGCTGGTGGCCCTGGACATCTCCAGCCACTGGATACAGATGTACTCCTGCTTGATTCACGGGGAGGACTCCCACAAAGCCACAGATTTAGCTGACAATCCAATCATGAGGCTCTACTACACCAGGGTAAAGTCAAACTCTATTACGTATGTGCATGTTTAAGGTTTTTTTGCGTACTTCATCAATACTGCATAGGATTGGGGCTAGAATTCAGTCCCTTGTTGCTGTTTTTATTGTGTGGGAGGGGGAGGGGGAGGAAAAGTGAGTCCCCAGAGAATTAGTTTCAATAGTCCTCACAGTGAGAATGTGACTGTTGTTGTGTACAACTCTTGCACATATTGGTGTAAGACCTGAAACTAGATGCTTCCATAATGGGCTAATGTAGGGCAGAGACATAAAGAATAAGCCCGTGTAATGCTTTACTCAATTTGTATCAATCAATATATGATCCAAAAATCATTTGCTTTGATCCATTTTGAATAACCATAAGATAAATGGGTAGAGTTAAATCTAATGCCATGCACATAACTTCTGATGGTGGTGTGGAGCTATTCTGTTCTGAGGGCTGCAGGTGGTTGCTGTCAGTGCAGGTGTATTAGTAGAGTTAACCATGGATCCCAAGTCTGCAAGGCCCACATGGACAGCATTTTTCTGGACAGTTGCACCAGCTTGAACCCGTTGAATGCCTTAAAGCTCTTATTTCCATGAGAACAGCACTAGTGACTGCGAACTGGAAGCTAGAGCATCTAGTCGAAACGTCGAGTGAATACAATTTGAAGTCGATTGTTGAGAAGGTGATTTTAATGCTCATTTCTATGCTGCTCACTCAACTAACCATTCCAATGTTCCAAGAAGTGTCATGGACACACCATGTCTCTCTTTCTCTTCATCCCTTAGGAACATTAATCAAAATTGTTTACGAATCAAAAGTTATTTCTTTCTAAGCTCGATTTTTGATGATGTCTTGGATAATGTCTATAACTTCAATTTTTGCATTTTGTTAGTCTAGCGACCCTTTCCATTTGAACCTTGCGGCAGGAGCTTCGCTCTCATTTACTTCAATAATTAGAAGCTACTACGTGCGTCATGATGTATCGACTTCTCGAATCCTAAAGTAGCTTCACAACAGCTTCAATACGCGACAATCCTCCAGACAGATATAGTGTAGCTTACTCTACTCTAGCTACATAGATTATGTACTGCAATGTTTTGTACCACTCCTGCTTGCTTCATCACAGAAAAGCTTGAAGCTCATCATCACTGTCGAAACTCAACGCTACCGCTGTAGCCACTGCTATCAGGGGGAACTGCAACAACTTTCCACAGCCTTCCAGGTCCTATTTTCATCACCTTAAGGCGGGGCTAATCCATTTCTAGGACTTTTTTTTAATTCGTTCGTAACTTTTTTGTTCTATATACTATGATGTTGAAATTAGTACCAAAATGCTGCTCATTCAGAGAGCTTTCCAATGGTATATTTAGTTTTGACCTAGCGCCATCCTGGTCAGAGTTGTGGACAGTTGTGGACACCAAGGTGATTTCACATTATTGCACTTTACTCAACACCTGTGTGACATAACCACTTACAATTTTGACAGCACTTAGAGAACCCACAGACATGCATTTTGAATGGATGAAAACATCAGAACTTGTAAAATGGATTTTTAAGAAAGGTCAGTGTTTTGCTCATGATTAGCAACATTCCAGGGCTAATATCTCCCCCATTTTAGTGGATTCTTTCCATTCAAATGAAAGAGTATGAAAAGAGCATATATTAAAAGTTGATATAGGACAAAGCATGGCCCAGTTATGTGCACACAAACTTGAAATAACTCATTTTGAGATAACGGCTCTTGAAAAAAGTACATTATTATGTTCTCTATCTTCCTTTCAGGTTCGTAACTTCGAATTTATGTAGTCAATAGCATGGACAAAAGTGTGTATAACTTTGCAGTGAAGCATTCAAATGCTCTGAAACTTGAAATAGAAATACTACATGAACTATACTATAGAATTAATAAATACCTTTAAAAATGGTTTTTTCTTCGAACAAATGGATTAGTCCCGCCTTAAGTTTTGGGAGCTGAATTGCTTCCGGGTTAATATTAGAGGACTCTCATTAGGAAACACAGCAAAGTGGTTGTTTAGGCTCATCTACTTCACCATGTGCAGAGACAGAATGTAAATGTGTGTCTGCAATTGTCTGTGGGTCATAGCAGATTGATAATTATTTTTTCCATGACGCATAATTAAGAGCTTTTACGGTATCAGAGCAATTATGGTAGGTATTGTTATATCACTTTCGTGTGCTTTGCTGCTCAAGTATGTATTGATATTGCTCCAAGTTTATATACAGTAACCCTTAACAGAACCTTCAGGCTTAGTTATGCAATAACCCTGGACATAACCTGTTTTTAGGTACGTCAGACCTGATTGTGTGATCCGTCACAAGTGCCATGTACAATTATCTACTGCTACTGTCAGTCCTTGAAATCTTGCATATAGAACAGAGCACATCTAATATAAAATAGAGTACAAATAATGTAGAATAGAGCACATCGAATAGAGCATACCTAATATAAAACAGAGCACCTTGATATAAAAACCTAGCACAATCAGCTAAAGCAAATATTAACTTTACAGTGCAATTTGGTTATATGCTCGACTGATTTATTGTTCTATCTGGAATATTTCGTGTAAATTGCATGGTTTCAGTTAGAAAATTGTCCAAGGGGGGGCAACTGGAGGAATCTGGATGTTAAGGGGGGGATATCGTTAAAGATGTGACAAAGTTTCTAATTAATTTTAATCCAAGGGCGGGGGGGGGCACACCCCCCCCTAAATGAAACCTTGATTATTGTGTTCTTGTTTTTCCTCCACGGAACCCGAGTCTACAAAATATATTTTCAGTGTCTCCATTCTGACTGCTACTGTATCTCTCGGTGTATAAGTCAGTTCCAAGAAGAAGCTAGCATGAGATGGCTTCAATCTACTTCTTCAGTGTGTATATGTTAATTTCCCACTTCAAACCATAAAATATTTTGTTTTAGTTAGCTATATATACTTGGCATACTCACTGAAGTTTAATTTAATTTAATTTAATTGGTTACTTTTATTAAGGCACGGCGTTAGATATTCTCCCACATATTCCACTGGCTATTCAATTGTGCATGTGTGTAGTCGTTAACTTCTGTTTTCCAAGAATTATAGCAAGACAGCAGTTCTAAGCAGTTCTTTTGGATGAGGAAGAATTAATCAATAAGCACTAAAGCTATGAATACCGTAACCAAACTAGAAGTGTGGTAGTCTATCCCGACTGACAGACGGATCGACCAACCACATAATTATGAGTAAGGTGAAAGTGAGAGGCGAGCAAAGAAAAAGAAAATAAGCTAGATCATGTTGATGAACCAAGTAACATGTCCATCATCCTTTCCTGTCTATCATGCAGCCTGTTCTCACCTGCCTGTGTAGCAAATGGAAAAGTGAGGATATCTCTATCTCTTTTTTGTTTGTTTGTAATGGGGCCTATATATGAGTGAGGTGGTTTCGGAGGGCCTTCGGGGGTTTATTTGGGTCTTGGCTTTTTATTTGTCCGATTTCAGGTTGGATTGTTCGGCTATCTGGTAAGGAGTTGCATGAGCTATTAGCCGCGCAGCTCATTCTTACTTGCGTAGCCATGCCAGTCTAGTTTAGAAGAATCTGTTGCCAGACATTCTTTTCACTATGATGACCATTCCCGATTTACGTAAGCCTGCATTATTTAAGGCAGGTGACCCATTTTATGGGTGAACGCACGGTGAATATGTAGCTACATAGATATGTAGATAGATCTGCTGTGTGTAGGCTGTGTGCGGCAATGCCAAGTTTTTCATCCAACTCACCCACTTAGGACTTGCTTTACTTGCTAATAATTTATGACACTCATCATGGAATATGGTGAGTCATTTCACTCACGTGCTTGTGAAATAATCGCCACATTCACGGAATATAATATACACAGAGAGTATATCAAAGTAGATTAGTCTTATTTTGTATACTGCTTATTACTTGGGAACCCGCATGCAGAAAGGTCAAAGTTTATGTGGCCTTGAGAGATGACCTAAGGATGTTTTAAACATTTTTTGTTAGAAAGCAGTTCTTTTTTATATATAATTTGTGACTGACAATGACCATTTTGTTTCAGAATATACCTGCACGTGTGTTTTTCACATTCCTGACAATAGCGACTAATAGCAAGAACCATGGCTGCAGTACCAATTATGCTAGCTACGTTAGATCTTGCATAACGCAAGCAGTTTGCTAGCGAGGCTGCCTTAGCCCTAGCCATAATAGATAGTGTTCCTAGGTCCTGTCATGGGAGGTCCAGCTACTGGGTGCCTACATGTAGGTCCTGTTTCATGGGGGTTCCAGCTACTGGGTGCCTAGGTCCTGTTTCATGGGGGTTCCAGCTACTGGGTGCCTAGGTCCTGTTTCATGGGGGATCCAGCTACTGGGTGCCTAGGTCCTACCTCATGGGGGATCCAGCTACTGGGTGCCTGGGTCCTGTATCATGGGGGGTCCAGCTACTGTGTGTCTAAATCCTGCTTCATGGGGAACCCAGCTACTGTGTGCCTAGGTCCTGCTTCATGAGTGGTCCAGTTACTGGATGCATAGGTCCTGCTTCATGAGGGGTCCAGTTACTGGATGCATAGGTCCTGCTTCATGAGGGGTCCAGTTACTGGATGCATAGGTCCTGCTTCATGAGGGGTCCAGTTACTGGATGCCTAGGTCCTGCTTCATGCGGAGTACAGTTATTGGGATACCTTGGCCCAGGCCCTGTTTCATGGGCAGCTGGCAGATGATGCTAATTAGATAACTATATGCTTTCAAGCTGGTATGACATTCAGATGGACTAGCAATATATGGTCTGAGATAAATACTTGCATTACTTCAACTGTATTGTCCTGGCCACGCAGGGTATCCCCACTAATTATATACCAATATGGTGATGTTGATAATAATGAGAATAATAATAACAACAAAATACTCCTCCTACTACTACGACTATAAATAATGTTTCTTTCAAACCTGCTGATGTGGATGCTCATGATGGAATATCCCCCCCCCCCCCCCCCCTCCTTTTAAATTATTATTATTATTTTAATTAATAGTTCATGGGACTGTAAAAATATAGCAACAAGGAAGAATTCCGAATTCCAGATTTGTGATATATCTTGTGCACTAGAACTTATAAAAGTGTTTCAATGACTCTTGAGTATATTATATAGTAGTGGAATTTAAGTTGTGAATGTTCATTCCTCCCCCTGCACGTATAATGTGTGTAAATGTAGCCTGTTCTCTTTACGTTCTGTGCTGGGAATGAGCTGTTCTTTTTCTCCCTGTACCTGTACTACTTCACTCCTGGATTCCACGGTACATGTATAGCTAAGCATATAATATACCAGATATGTATATATGTATTATCAGGGAATGCATTGGAACTTTCGTCAACTAAAATCTTTTCATTAGCATATATTTTATATCTTTTCCCTCCCTATTAGACAAAAATGATTCCCTTGCATGATTACAAGAACATGAGGAGACTTGGCTAGGCTAAATCATGGCTCCATTTTGTAGGTGTGGCTTTTATTTGTATACATATCCACTTTATGGCACCTTAATTAAAAATTGGTAGATTTTGGTATTGAACATAATTATTTACAATTGCAAATTCGAATCATTACACATGGCTTACAATTTCAAACATGTTGGAAAAGGTCCTTTATAAGAAAGTAAAGTGTTCATTTGAGTCGAGTTGAAAATTTGTATAACTGTTGGTTTGTTTATAATTTTTGTTGTTTTGTTTTTAGAAATTAGTGGTGTTTTTTTTGTTTTGTTTTTAAGACCCACGTAGATGTTAGCTATATGTCAAATATCTTCCCCCCCCAAACCCATTGCAGTGAATCTATTTGGCTCTGAAGTTGGAATATGGTACATTCTGGCTGTGGTGACTGCTCCAATTTCTTTCTTGAAGCAAGTGGTATCTGTAATTCAACTGGTGGTTGCATGCAGGAACTTGGGAGCTCTGGATGTCGTGACCCGGGCTAGACAAAGATAATCATTATCAGACTGTGTGTATATATATATATATATATATATATATATTTCAATTTCCGAATGACAGTGTATTTGTTTAAAAAAAATTCCTCCAGTATATAGACAAAACTGACTATTTAAGGTAATCTCCCAGGGAAATATTTCAAAAAAACATATTTTTCTTTTTTGTACCACCATAAAATACTACAATGCATGCAGATTCCAGCTGTCTAGTCTAATCTAACCTATATTCATGCTAACTCGTGGCCAAGGTACTGAGAAAAAGAAGGAGACGGATCAGAAAGGGGCTTCAAGACAGATAGAGAGGGTGTGGTCTATGGTGCAGGGGCATTTGATGCCAGTGATCCTGGACCTAGTGCTACCCCAAAAAACCAACTGAAACCTAGTGTGAAATATTAGTGTCAACTGAACCTATTGTAATGGCTATTGACCCTCCATACCTTGTACAACCAATGTTCAAGTTAACGTTATTTTGTATTGCATTTTACCGTATACTATGTTTGACCCTAGGACAATGTTTTCCTCCCCATACTTTGATTTGATAAGTCATATTGGGTATCTCTGGAGTCCTCTCAATGAGATCTGTGCGATGACATTCTTGATTTCTATTTTTAATATAGTCCCTCTGTAATACAATGTAATACAAAGTGTTTTGAGTCCCAATCGTGGCAGAAATTTGGTGTTGAAGGTATTTTGAATTTCTAAAATTCATTCCTTCTAGCCAGTGAGGAAATCTCGATGTCAATGCACAATACTACCCTTCTTTTGTTATTATATCAACTGACTAAACCACAACATCAACACAGCACAAGTAACAGCTGTCCTTGCTGGAGGGTCCCAAGAAAAATTGCCACGCCCATTTCTACTGTAATAAAGCAAAGCCACACCCACAATTGTGACTGGAAAAGGTTCAGACATGCTGTGAACACTATGTGAAGTTTAGAACTTGTCACCTTAAAACTTGGCAAGTAGAGAGCATTTTAGAAACTTATTTTTTTCGTGGGAGAAGACCTTAAGAACAACTGTTGGGCTGACCCATTAATGACCCATTAGAAACATGACTGTATCAATGTAGACCACAGCGACTTATTTATCATGTAGCTATATACACTTTTTGTTAAAAAAAAAAAGTTCTTCAATTGTTGGGTGAATTTTGTGTTTTGTTTTGTTGCTTCTGGTTGAGTGGGGGAGGACTATATCAAGTGTATTGCACACTACGCATATATACCTTGTTTTGTTGCTATTGTTGACTGCCCATGTATATTGGTCGGCTACAAAACAGCAGATGTTTTTGGTGGAGGACGATCAGCTATATAGTCACATTCACATTTCTAGTTACGAATTTAGCATCTCATTATGTTGCAGGCATGGGTTTAACTTTGCTGGAATATGTAAGGAATATATAAATTCTTGGTTACTTCCCCATATCACAACCCAAGCACCACACCATCATGGTGACATCAATAATGTATAAATCATTACTATATTATCAGCTATGCTATATAGGGCTGCTATATAATGTTGCTGAATAAAAGACTTTCTCATAACCAACTGCCTGTAAAGGGGGCGAGGGACCGTTAAAGCCATGGTTTACCATTAAAGTATATACAATATCATTCATGCTATATAATTATGGTCCTGATTTACCATCATGTACATAGCCAGTCAGACACTGTAATGTAACTTTAGCATATACCTATATATATATATATATGCAGCTTTTTAATACCAAAAGCGAGCGCACAGAGTCGAGTTTATTCAATGAAGTGTGCAGAATCTAGAGCTCCAAAGTCGTAACCACAGTGATTGTGAAATCACAGTCTTCAGTTAAATATCACAACTCAAGCACCACCATCATGGTGACATCAATAACGTATTGATCATTACTACATTAGGCCTTCAGCGATGAATACAGTCCTTGTACACACTTAATGCAGAAATGTTACAATACGTATTTGAAAACTCATTTATTAAAGTTTTAAAACAGTGCGGATTAAACTTCAAAATAACTACCATCATGTACTACACATTGTTCTAGCCAATTTTCAAATGTGAAAGCATCCATCAGCTGCTGCTCAGTGATGGAATGGACTGCATTTGTAATCCTAGCCCCAAAAATGAGGTTTTGACAAGAAAAAGTCAGGTGATGGAGACCGCCAAGCAAGAGGTTCTCCTCTCTGACTGGTCTAAACTGCCACACATACAAAGCATAATGATATGATACCCCATCTTGCTGGAATTTGGTGTTAAATGTATATATTTACAAGATGCAACCTTGGCAGTTCAGGAATGAAGAAATTCTGAAGCATTGCCAAGTAAAATTTGCCATTTTTGTTGAGACTCTTAAAATGCAAAGTTTCCTGAGTAAACACCAAAAGTTAACCTCATTTGGATTTGTTGAATTTAGCTTGCTTGCTTAATTATCCTGTTTGAACTGAAGTTTTTCTTCTTACTGCTGTTATGGACTTCAGTTCAGCTAACCAAAGCACATAGTTGACTGTTTACATTTTCTATCAGTTATAATAGTAAGCCTGAAAAAGAGAAAAAATCATGTTTTCAAATGTTCGTTTGTACCATCTAGACACCTGAGTTATGTATTAAAGTTTAAAACTGCACAAGGACTTTTGGATATATACCCTGTATATATGATAACTAAGTTGAATACTTAAAAAAGTAAACTTGAAGAAATGTCTTCAAGAAAATCAAGTACAATGGCAAGTTGAGGTCCAGATGTAGGGCTCAATAAATTATGCTGCTATTCTCGAATTCTCATGCAACTGCCTATAATGCTTTTGATATCTACCTATAATGCCTGAAATTCAGCCCAAAATTCTTTTTTCAGCTGAAAATTCTTTAATTGGTACACACAATAAATTGGTATATACAATAAAAGTTTTTTATGAATCACTTTCTGTAATTATATTGGAGCATAACAGATGCTTCAATAGCCTCTTCCAATGCAGTGGTTTGTCGTTGGGAAAAACTATTAGACAAAATGGAGAAAACCCGCTCTGCTGCTGCAGAGGATGGCTGCACTAGCAATGCTAATTTGCAAGTAGCAGACCAGTGAGGGAGTTGATTTGTGTACTTCTTCCACCACTCCAACTTACATCCACTTTTGCCAGGTAACTAGGAAGCTCTTTTTTTTAAATCTTCAATTCGCTTTCAAGTGGTCAACATCAGTTGAGCATGGTTTAAGTTCAGAGATCTTGACTGGATCGAAAAATCTGGCATATTTGAAAGCTGTAACAATTGGTTTAAGATCACCTTCAAATTTCTGCTTGAAATAAGTGATAGCAGGCTTGATACATTCAGTCGCATAACTAATTAGCTACTGCTTATTACTTGGCCTGTTTGAAGATAACTTGGTGGCAACAGCATTAGTATTAGGGAAATGTTGAGTAGAAATAGTAGCATGAAGTGTAGCGATTGCATTAAGAGCAAGTGGCCCATCCCCTTCCAGTCGATATGTTGCTTTCACAAATGGCTCACCAAAGTCAATTGTGATTGCAAGTTCCATTTGCAACTTTCAATTCTTAGGAGGGTCATTGAGAATATCCAAAAGCTTTTGTTTGGTAGGTGGGAGATCATTATTTTCAAGGAAGGGATGAACTTGCCCAAAAGCATCAAGCATGTGCTTCATTACCTCCCATTTCGACCACCATTGAGTGCTTGAATAAGTAGGTCTGGCAGACCTGTAGTTTCTCTCCAAGCCTTTGGACTTCGTGAAAAAAGCATAATTTATTGAGCCCCATACCAAATGAAGAAAGGAAACACTGAGACATGGTCTTCTGGAAGATTTCCCCCTCTAGCCAAATAACCAAAGAAAATCTTGTCATAACTATAATACTTGAAATAGTGGTAACTGGGTACAACAATGTCAAATCACTTTGTAGTTATATATATAGAAGAACTGAATAAAACTTAACCAACTTATCATCATTTTGAAACACTTTTTCCCCTATAAATGGAACTATGCATGCTTTAGTTCTCGTATTGCAAAGCATAATGTCAGCCTTCAATTCTCAATCAGTAACATGTACTAAATTAAATTCTCTTGAAACAGGGATGATATTAACAATCTTCACCTGAATTTGAACTTTCACATATAATTATACAGGCACTGAGGCTTCTCTGGACTTCTCTCTCCCACCTCTCCTCTGTTAATTTGCTATGCTGTCAGAAATCACCTCCATATTTCTAAGATTCAGTGTTGATAGCCAGTCCAGATTCATTTTGTCTAATAAAGAAGCTGGTTTAAAAATGCTTAGAGTCATTCACCAGAACCTTCTC
This sequence comes from Cladorhizidae sp. MBARI D1340-BT2, assembly GCA_028752905.1. NCBI lineage: Eukaryota > Metazoa > Porifera > Demospongiae > Poecilosclerida > Cladorhizidae > Cladorhizidae sp. MBARI D1340-BT2. The sequence continues at coordinate 15,017,269 of JAQNBH010000009.1, forward strand.
CATCAAATCATCTTGCTAATAAAACCAGACTTTTACTGCCTTTGTCTTTTGCTACCATCGGAATCCTGAAAAAGAAACTTCTTTGAGTTCAACAACAGCTAAAAGCATCACTGTTTTACTATGGACAATGTTGGCACACTTGTGATCACTTAAAATAATTCTGCAATGTTCGCTGTCCTTCCACAAAAGAAACCCTTGTAAGTCCTTAAAGAAGCCTCCACAATGCTTGTAAGTCCTTGAAGGAGGCTGTCGGTTATGGTATCACATATATACTATATATGTGCTGACTTCTACAGTGCAACAATTAAAAATATATATAGGAGTGGTTCATCTGTGCTTGTTGGTTTGCTGCAAGGTATAATAGGAATATGCGAAATCACATCACAACAAAAAAAGCAGGATGTAAAGCAATGAACCAAAAAAAATGTAGAAACAAACAATTGTTTGAATTTAATTATAATAATAATAATGGAAAAGAAAAAAACAAACTATGTATAGGATAGCCTATAGTCGGTTATGCGCCTATGTAACCTCCGAGTTTGCGGTTACCCTGAGGCGAAGCCGAGGAATGTAACAGCAAACGAGTAGGTTACACTGGCGCATAACCGACTCTTTTGTATAGGCTATCTTACTTATACTGCATTGCGCACGCGCTAAACTACATGCGGTTAAAAGTGTAGGTTACGCGCCTATGTAACCTATAGTTATTAACCAATCAGATTAGCCACAGATGACGTGATGTAGTATAAATTGGATTAGTCAAAGGAAGAAAAGAGTGTACCATGTTATATAGATAGATATTGCATACAATTTAGAATGGAAAAGGGTCATCCAGCCAACTGGTCGTGGTCTATAATCATATAGACAGACTTCTTTACCTAGATATATAGTATTATATAGTCCTATTTTTTTGTTCGTTGTTTTGTTCTTGTTTATACATAATAGTGCATTATCTACTGATCACAGTGCAAGCACTGTTTCTTACTTAGTTGGTTATATAGGCAGAGCAACAACCAATCTGGTAAGCTCCTTTATGTTTCAATATCATTGGATTTCAAAACTCTGGAATAACGAAATGCAATCTATTTATCTATCTATTATGGTGAGATGTGGATCCTGTTCTCTACAAGCAGATGACAAGATGCTTGGATTGCGTCTGGCACATATATATGCTCGTTATGAAATCTGCCAGGCTTAAGGTTTTGCAATAAAAATATTCATGGGGAAAAAACCTAGTTCTGTAATTTGCTTTGTTTATACATAATAGTGCATTATCTACTGATCACAGTGCAAGCACTGTTTCTTACTTAGTTGGTTATATAGGCAGAGCAACAACCAATCTGGTAAGCTCCTTTATGTTTCAATATCATTGGATTTCAAAACTCTGGAATAACGAAATGCAATCTATTTATCTATCTATTATGGTGAGATGTGGATCCTGTTCTCTACAAGCAGATGACAAGATGCTTGGATTGCGTCTGGCACATATATATGCTCGTTATGAAATCTGCCAGGCTTAAGGTTTTGCAATAAAAATATTCATGGGGAAAAAACCTAGTTCTGTAATTTGCCTATCTTGGTTTTTCCTCATTGTAGTATTTACTGATAGATCAAACTTAACGCACAAAAGCAAGTATATAGACACAAGACAGGATGTATCTGTGTAAACGTTGGTTAGTGATATAACTGTGTGTATGTGATCATATGTACATCATGCACATGACTATAGACTACTTGTCTAACCTAAATATAGAATACTAAGAATAACTACAAAGTACATGTATATCACATCTCCCTTTCAGGCTAAAGTCTGTTCGGAGGATGAATAGCCGTGCCAGTCTGAGATCGTGTCATGATTCGGTTTGGAGTGGAAGTTGGTTGAGGTTCTTCACCGTTGGTGTTAGGCGGACTTTTGGGAACCACATTGAGATGTCGGCAGTTTCGACGAACTTGTCCAGTAGGGGTATCCACCAGATATGACCTAGGAGTGTGAGCTGAAGTAACAACTTGTCCAGGTGTCTTCTGGTTGTCTGATGTGATCCAGACTTGAGTGTAATCTGGGATAGGTGGTAATGTGCGGACCCCATGACGATGATCATGTTCCCTCTTCTGTTTCTGTTTGAACAGATTGTCTTGACGACGAAATTCATCTAGGTCGGGCCATTTTGGTTCGAGATGTTCTTCCATCTGTGGGAGGTTGGTTCGTAGTTGACGTCCTATTAGGAGTTCAGCTGGAGTGTGATTGCACCAAGGGAGTGGAGTTGTTCTATAGCTGAGTAGTGCCATAATGGGTCAACTGATTTCCTAAGAAGTTTCTTCACGGTCTGAACTGTCCTTTCGCTTAACCCATTGCTTTGTGGGAAGAGAGGGCTGCTTGTAATGTGGCAAAAGTCATAGGACTTGGCAAACTCAGCAAATTCCTGTGAGGCATACTGTCACTCATTAGAGTTTCTGGAATTCCATATCGAGAAAATATTGACTTCATAGCTGTGATGATACTAGCTGAAGTTATTGATGTCAGTCTGATTACTTCCAGGAATCTTGAGTAATAAAAAGGTAAGTACTTCCTTTAAGTGTAAACAAGTCTGACCCCACTCTCTGCCAAGGGTAGTTAGCGAGTTTTGTTGGGATCAAAGGCTCACTTCGTGGAGTGGCATCTTTAGCACATACTTGGCATTGTTTCACCCAATCTTCGATTTGTCTTGCAATCCCTGGCCACCATACGGAAGATCTTGCATGAAGAAGGCATCGCTGTATTCCTTGATGTCCTTGGTGTATCTTCTGCAGGGTTTCTCTTCGGAGGGGTTGTGGTATGACTATCCTTCTTCCATAGAGCAAGAGGCTGTCACACACGGTAAGTTCACCTCGTACTTCCCAGAAAGGCTTGATATTTAAATCCACACTTCGTTTATCAGGCCATCCGTGTCTGCAATAATTGGTTACTGTTGAGCAGATGGAATCGGCTGCTTGGGAAGTACGGTAATCATCTAGCCGCAATTTGCTGGCTGGTAAATGATCAATACACATTTCCACAAAAGCGTCTGCTGTTTGCTGTAGTGTAGTATCTTCATCTTGAGCTACCGGTGCTCGTGAGAGGGTGTCTGCGGTATATAAAAATTTCCCCGGTAAGTGGATAATTGAATAGCTGAATCTGTCGAGACGTAATCGAAATCTCAGGATTGGAGGTAGGCTGTCTAAGTTCTTTGTTCCCAGCAGCGGAACTAGAGGTTTATGGTCGGTTTCGATCGTGAACTTCAGACCAAGGAGATAGCTTGCAAACTTTTCACAGGCCCAAGTAGCAGCTAAAGCCTCCTTTTCTATTTGAGCGTACTGTCTTTCTGTTTCAGTCATAGTACGCGATGCAAATGCGACTGGTTTCCATGAGCCTCGGTTTTCTTGCATCAGGACTGCTCCCAATCCATACGAAGAGGCATCAGCTGAGATTTTTGTTGATGCTTCTGGGTTGTATAGAGCAAGGATGGTTGGTTTTGCCAGTTCTCTTTTCACTTGAGAAAATGCTGCATCCTGGTAGGAAGTCCAAAGCCATGATCTCTTTTTACTCAGTAACTCCCGTAGAGGCTGAATTGTGGGAGAACTTTCCCACCATACCAAGAAACCGTCTGAGCTCAGGAACATTGCTAGGTGCTTTCATCTTAAGAATAGCTGAAGTTTTCGCTGGGTCAGCTTGGATTCCATCCTGGTTAATCAAATGACCCAGAAATTTCAGTTGACGCTGAGGGTTCAGAGTGGCTCCAGCTGCTTCAATCCGTTTAAGTACGGCGGTCAGTCTCAAGTTGTGCTCTTCCTCCTCGTCCATCAAGCACAAGACACCATCTAATCCTGCAAGGATCCTGCTCATTCTTTTTTGGTAGTGTTCGGGAGCGCTTGAAATTCCAATGGCAATTTGTTAAAACAATATCTCCCATATGGTGTGACAAATGTGGTGAGGAGTCTTGACTTCTTGGCAAGCGATATCTGCCAGAACCCGCTATTTGCATCAAGCTTAGAGAAAACGTTTGCTCCAGAGAGCTGTGCCAGAGTGTCGTCCACGTTGGGCAGTGGGTGCACTTCACGGAGAACATTCGCTTTAGATCTACGCATATTCGGATACTTCTTTGGCACAACCACCATTCCTGCACACCATTCTGTAGGCTCATTCATTTTGGAAATCACTCCCATCACATTCCATTTCCTGTAGTTCCACTTCAACTTTGGGTCTCAATGGCAATGGAACATGTCGAGGGGCGAAGAGTGAAAATGGTTCTGCATTACGTTTCAGCTTTATTTTGTACTCTTCTCCGAGATTTCCCAGACCTTGAAAAATCTTCGGATATTTCTCCAAGACTTGTGTCTGGTATATATGTATACCACGGCATCTACTCTCATTGCGAGATTCAGTGCGGTGATCGCTGGAAGTCCTAGTAGATTTGTTTTTAGTCCCTTAATCACGAAGACCGTCTGTTGACAAAATCCACTTTGGTAGGAGAGTTTTCCTTCAAATTGTCCGATAATTCCCAGAGGTTGATGGGAGGGACCATAGAGAGTCTTCTCTGATGGCTTCAGCTGGATATTTCCCAGTGTTTTGTATGTTTCTTCAGAAACAGCAGTAACTTCGGCACCCGTATCAATTTTGAATGGTGTCTCACGCTACTACCCATTTTGTCTCTGGCTGGTTGACACGGTGTCTAAAAAAAATGCAGTATCCAGGTTGCTTCCGACTGTTTCCTCTGTGACGTCGTGCACAGCTTTGGAGAAGCACTGTTTACTATAATGACCTTTCTTTTGACAACGATGACACGTTGCATCTTTTGCAGGACATTTGTCCCGTGAGTGTTGCCCTTTTCCGCATCGAGAGCACTGTTTGGAGTGTCCCGATGTCCTTGCTTGGCCTGTACCTCGTCGCCTTTGGTATGCTTGTTTGCACCTCGTTCCCAGTGTGGATGCAGTTCTGCGAGATCGGCTGTTCCCTCCCGCTCGGAGCATCTGCTGTTGGTCTTTTACAGCATCTCTCTGGCGTGTCATTTTTTTGGCCTTTTCGAGCGTTAGCTCGTTATCTAGCTGCATGCGAGCTGCGTCTCGAATTCCGACTACGAGTCTGTCTCTTATCATTTCCTCATTAAGGTTTCTGTAGTTGCAACTCTCTGCGAGGCTATAGAGTTCTAGGATGTATTGCTCGATTGACTCCCCGCAGACTGAATTTTGCACGTTTCCAACGACTGTAATCGTAGATCTTTCTCTCATCTGTGGTGACATTCATGGATGCAAGTATCAGTTCAGATTGTTCTCCAAGGCAATACAGGAGTGTGCTAACTTGTTTTGTAGCCTCGTCCTCTCTGAGCCCTGAAGCAACTCGGAACTGTTCAAACCTCCTCTTCCATCTCGGCCAATCATCCGCATTTTTGAAATTGAATTCCGCTGGAGGTTGTAGGCGAACTTGAGCCATCGTGTTGAAGTTTGATATCTAGAGCTTGGGATATCTTATTCAATCTCACCTCTGCCACCATGTAGTATTTACTGATAGATCAAACTTATCTTTGTCTTTAGCACAAAAGCAAGTATATAGACACAAGACAGGATGTATCTGTGTAAACGTTGGTTAGTGATATAACTGATCATATGTACATCATGCACATGACTTGTCTAACCTAAATATAGAATACTAAGAATAACTACAAAGTACATGTATATCACACTCATGGCAAAGAACACAAACATAGTGCTTTTTCTGGTGATCATCAATCACTTCTAGCCAATTTGTATCACTTTGCCTACCTATAGAACGTGGTATTACTAAACCAGTATTTAAAACTGGACCATCATTAATTTGCTGCTGTACAGAAACTGACATATGCAAGCTTATGGCCAATTTTCTGCAGTTGGTGAAATGTTTATGACAAAGTCTTTTATATTCACAACAGTATGTAGCTGCCGATAAGTGAAATAGGCTGCTTGAAGGACCCATGTATTGAGGGAAACTGGACCAAATCCCTCATGATCTATGATAGAGCTGACCACATTTTCACCCTCCTGCATCTTGGACATTCTCTTGTCAATTTCATGGCAGCAAATACACTCAAGACCAGTAGGCATCACCTGGCAATGACCACAGTTACACCTGTGGAGTAAATTCAGTAAATCTAGCTAGAGCTAGCCAATTAATCCTTACCAGTCAGTGTTCTCTAGTCTGTGTTGCAATGAATCATCACTTTCAACAGTGCCTACACTACTATCTTCATCTTCTGAAGGTTCATAGAGATAAGGCTCTACTGTTCCACTTGCTTCCTGTTCTTCAGCTAGGTCTGTATCTGATATTTCAGATGAACTTTCAATTGGAGAAGAAAATGAGAGGTGCAGGCTGCCAGAGCTAGCTACAGAGACAGAGTCTTCTGTTTCCAGTGTATCAGCCATTGAAATCAGCAGTGTTGCCATAATTTTTGGTAATTTCCAAATTACTTGCCATGTTATCAAAAATTTTTGGCAACAAAAAATACAAACAAAATCCAAACAACAATTTGATGAGAGTGTGTTCATAGTATTTACACGTCTTTAATAGTTCAGTGTTCGGTTTAAATTCATAGCAGAACATTGAATTGCACTGTTAAAAGGAATGTAAATTCCTAGTCTGTTTCTGTGCTTCGTTTTGTTGAGACCAATGTGGCTGAATAAACGTTCGGCACATGGTCTGATATGTATGAAATGTCAAACAATTTTCTAATGCCAAACATTAATTTTATTGATAAAATCCAAACAGAAAATTTAAGGGTCAAAAAGCAAACACTGAATCACCTGGTGACATCATCGCGAGGCCACAACCCCCAAACAGGAAGTGACCTGTTGGCTGAGGCCAAAGAAGGCTCTCTAGCTCAACAAGGGTTTGTTTGTAGAAGCTAAAAATATATATACATACTCAGCACATCCTATTGGCAGATAACAGCAAAAAGATTAATATGCAAGCCTCCCTTTAACAGGTAAATCCAATATAATAATGACTTTCTCGATAATCAAACTTAAATTTTTCTCTCAATGGATATATAAATCAGGAATAATTTTCCATTTTGTTTAGATGCTATAGTCTTCATCAGGAATAATTATATTGTCAGCTGAGAGTTGAGAATCAATTTTTTCTCACACACACGCACACACACACACACACACATGCACACACACACACAACCAGGGTTTTTTCATAAAAATTAGAATCTCAAATTTTCCAATGCAGGTCCACTGATGCGTGGTGATGTTTTGTAATTGTGTTCTCTAAAACATTCAAACAATTTGGGCAAACAGTGCACATGGATATGGTCAACAATAGCAACAAGACATGGCATGCACTGATGTGGGTCATGTGATGCCCAACAACATGTAGCTCTGAGTTGTAATGATATGGGGTGCTCTTTGTTCCTCGAATAAACCTCTTTCATTTAAATTTATCATAGCAGACATAGCTGCATGAATTTTGCAAGCTTCGCAGTAATGTTTAGTGTTAATTATGAATTTTTTGGAAATTTTTAGTTTTATAGTTAGCTAACTGCTATATTGGTCCATTTATATTCGAAATTCAGCTCATAATGCACCAAAATTGATCTCAGAATCAAGGGACCTGGATCCCTCTAGTCCACTGGTTCCCAAACTGTGGGTCATGACTAGGCCCTGGTAGATTATGCTCGAATTTCTGCCTATTTTTCTTTCCTTTTATGCTCCTAATATTCACCTATTTTTCTTTTCATTCTACCTATTTTTCTTTCCTTTTATGAAATTATGCTCCTAATATTCCCCTCTTTTTCTTTTCAATATACCTCTTTTTCTCAATTATGCTTTGACAAACAATTGTTAGCTACATCATTTAAAAAGACAATCAAGCATTCAAGATTCGAGACATTTTAACAGTTACAATTATCTATAGACTATAGTTGTACTGTAACATAACAGAAAGTTGTAAGTAATCCTCCAAAGAAGTTTCTTGCTTCGTAGAAAAGTGCTCAAAATTGAGAATGCACGTTCAGCTGCAGCTGACGAAGGCTGCACCAATAATACTAATCTACACGTGTGAGTCCAGTTAGGCACTCTACGATTCTCCTCATGCCACTTCCACCACTCAATGGGGTCTACGCTATCCGAAACATCCTCAGCTGCTGCACGATATTCAGGTAACTCAGACTTTAAGCCATTAATCACTTCTGTGTTCAAGAATGGGAAGACAGTAAGTGAATCAATATCAACAGCAGTTGGCTTGAGTTCATTCACTTTTGAAGGTGAAAAGTAACGTGCTGCCTTAAAGGCAAGTACAATAGGCCTGAGATCTCTGTCAAACTTCTCCTTGAAGTACGAGTAGGCAGGGACACAACAAACTTTGGCGTAAGCTATCAGTTGGCACTCACATGTAGAATTTCCTCCTGACAGATGCTTAGAGACTGCAGCCACATTTGGATAGTATTGTGACGAGACATGAGAATACAGAAGACTTAATCGCTGATAGGTAACTAACACTAATGGCCCATCACCTTCCAATGAGTATGTTGCCTTGACGAACGGTTCCATTGCATCTACCGTTATAGCGAGCTCCATTTTCAGTTTCCTACATGCTGCTTGATCATCAATGATTTCCAGTAGTTTTCCAGTTGTACATGGAGGTAAATCACTGCCATGCAGAAAATCAGGCACATCTCCAAACATGTCATGCAATTTGTGGATAACTTCAAACTTATCAAAGATAGGTGTTTTCATTCTTTCTCCAACATGATCCAGAGTGTGAGAAAAACAGCCGATATCCATTATCCTATTATAGATCACAGATATGGTCCTCATTGCCACATCGTTCACTGATGCACAGCTATAATCAAATTAGAAGCAATTGACAGCTCAGTTGACAAAGCAGTTATTAGTTGCCTATCTCCAGTGATGGATTTAGCTAAAAGCATCAGCCGACAAACACGCTGCTTGATAGCCCACTCTTTATCTATGTAATGTAGAACAATCACAAAGGCCTCACACACATGGGTCGTTCCATCAAAAATGATTGCTACATGTCTCCCGCAAATATCTTGTTTCAGTTTACTGATTTCATCATGCAAGATGAATGGTATCAGACGACGAAGGTGTGATGAATCAGATAGGGTAAATGCATTTTCTTCAAGTAGGTCCCTAAAGGCGTTTAACTTGCTGAGAGGAACACCTGGAGCAGTCACTACATTCACTCTGTACATACGGGTAGAATCGGGTAATGTTTCACCTGATGGATGAACTTCTTTATCAAATTGCCGGAGTGACCTCATTAAGCCTAATTGACGCTTTTCTTTCGATACCAAATGTTCCTTGCCCCTCACATGCTTCAGAGACTTGATGTGAAACTCTAAGGAACTTTTCTTTACAGAGAGTTGTTCCCGGCAGCCTGAACAAAACAGTTTGCCATTGCTCACTGTCAAAGGTTCATTTTTGTAAGCCTTCACTCTTTCAGCTGGAGGAACTGACTTAGGATCATTGTTTGTACAGCCTCTTCCTCTCTTCTTTCCTACAGGAGGAAGGTTGATGCCAATCTTCCTTTTTCTGGCTAATGCTGATGGCTGAGGAGGTTTAAGCAGATCTACAAGATTGGTGACTGGCAACTCTGTGTAGTCTGAGCTGGTACTTTCATTGATGTCACACACATTGTCAGTGTCACCATCTAGTCCTGCCTCTATTGTCTCAGCCATATACTTCAGCTACAAATAGCTAGCTATATACAAACTCAACTGTTCAGTGCACAATGACTTGGCCATGTAGTTGTACACAATAAAGTAATTAACTGCCAAGCAGACTAACCCTTTACCAGTAGACAATACTTGCTGTTGTGAAATGACCACACTGTGGTTATTTCACAACTGGTACCAGCAAGAATCTTACCCACCCATATCCTGCATGCTTTTTAATTAAGATGCTAAGTGTGTCACAATTTCAATAAGTGAGACTTGAGAGGTGCGGATAAGCTGTTACTGTGATGCATTCAGTCACTCTTATGTCTAATCTAAGAAATAATTTCGATTTCTCCTGAAAGTCTGCCTATTTTTCCTGAAAGTCTGCCTATTTTTCCTGAAAGCTTGCCTATTTTTCCAGCATTATTCTCAATTCTCTGAACCACCTATTTTCCCCAAAATTATGCTAGCATAATCCGCCAGGGCCTAGCCTACAGTTTGTTGTTATCCATTATTAAAGGAGCCTACAGTGAATGTTGTTGCTGTTATTTATTATTAAAGGAGCCTATATACAGTGAATGTTGTGTGTTAAAGGAGCCTACAGTGAATATTTTTTTGTTGTTATATATTATTAAAGGAGCCTACAGTGAATATTTGTTGTTGTTGTTATCTATTATTTGTTGTTATCTATTATTAAAGGAGCCTACAGTGAATGTTGTTGCTGTTATATTTTATTAAAGGAGCCTACAGTGAGTGTTGTTGCTGTTAAAGGAGCCTACAGTGAATATTTTTGTTGTTATCTATTATTAAAGGAGCCTACAGTGAATGCTGTTGCTGTTATTTATTATTAAAGGAGCCTACAGTGAGTGTTGTTGCTGTTAAAGGAGCCTACAGTGAATATTTTTGTTGTTATCTATTATTAAAGGAGCCAACAGTGAGTGTTGTTATCTATTATTAAAGGAGCCCACAGTGAGTGTTGTTGTTATCTAGGAGCCTACAGTGAGTGTTGCTGTTGTTATCTATTATTAAAGGAGCCTATTAAAGGAGCCTATATACAGTGAGTGTTGTGTGTTAAAGGAGCCTACAGTGAATATTTTTGTTGTTGTTATCTATTATTTGTTGTTATCTATTGTTAAAGGAGCCTACAGTGAGTGTTGTGTATTAAAGGAGCCTACAGTGAATATTTTTGTTGTTGTTATCTATTATTAAAGGAGACTACAGTGAGTGTTGTTGTTCTGTTATCTAGTACCTACAGTGTGTGTTGTTATGTTATCTATTATTAAAGGAGCCTACAGTGAGTGTGTTATTAAAGGAGCCTACAGTGAGTGTTGTTATCTATTATTAAAGGAGCCTACAGGGAGTGTTGTTGTTATTAAAGTAGCCTACAGTGAGTGTTGTTATGTTATCTATTATTAAAGGAACCTACAGTGAGTGTTGTTGTTGTTATCTATTGCTTACAGTGAGTGTTGTTATCTATTATTAAAGGAGTCTACAGTGAGTATTTATGTTATCTAGGATCCTACAGTGAATGTTGTTGCTGTTATCTATTATTAAAGGAGCCTACAGTGAGTGTTGTTGTTATCTATTACTAAAGGAGCCTACAGTGAGTGTTGTTGTTGTTATCTAGGAGCCTACAGTGAGTGTTGCTGTTGTTATCTATTATTAAAGGAGCCTACAGTGAATGTTGTTGCTGTTATCTATTATTAAAGGAGCCTACAGTGAGTTGTTGTTATCTATTATTAAAGGACCCTACAGTGAGTGTTGTTGTTATCTATTATTAAAGGAGCCTACAGTGAGTGTTGTTGTTATCTATTATTAAAGGAGCGTACAGGTTATGTGTTAAAGGAGCCTACAGTGAATATTTTTGTTGTTAGCCTACAGTGAGTGTTGTTGTTGTTATCTATTATTAAAGGAGCCTACAGTGAATGTTGTTATCTATTATTAAAGGAGCATACAGTGAGTGTTGTTGTTATTTAGGAGACTACAGTGATTGTTGTTGTTATCTATTATTAAAGGAGCCTACAGTGAGTGTTGCTGTTGTTATCTATTATTAAAGGAGCCTACAGTGAATGTTGTTGCTGTTATCTATTATTAAAGGAGCCTACAGTGAGTTGTTGTTATCTATTATTAAAGGACCCTACAGTGAGTGTTGTTGTGTTATCTATTATTTATTAAAGGAGCCTACAGTGAGAGTTGTTGTTATCTATCATTAAAGGAGCCCACAGTGAGTGTTGTTGTTATCTATTATTAAAGGAGCCTACAGTGAGTGTTGTTGTTATCTATTATTAAAGGAGCCTACAGTGAGTGTTGTTGTTGTTATCTATTATTAAAGGAGCTTACAGTGAGTGTTGTTGTTGTTATCTATTATTAAAGGAGCTTACAGTGAGTGTTGTTATGTTATCGATTATTAAAGTAGCCTACAGTGAATGTTGTTGTTATCTATTATTAAAGGAGCCTACAGTGAGTGTTGTTATGTTATCGATTATTAAAGGAGCCTACAGTGGGAGTTGTTGTTATCTATTATTAAAGGAGCCTACAGTGAGTGTTGTTGTTATCTATTATTAAAGGAGCGTACAGGTTATGTGTTAAAGGAGCCTACAGTGAATATTTTTGTTGTTAGCCTACAGTGAGTGTTGTTGTTGTTATCTATTATTAAAGGAGCCTACAATGAGTGTTGGTGTTATCTATTATTAAAGGAGCCTACAGTGAGTGTTGTTGTTATCTATTATTAAAGGAGCCTACAGTGAGTGTTGTTGTTGTTATCTATTATTAAAGGAGCTTACAGTGAGTGTTGTTATGTTATCGATTATTAAAGTAGCCTACAGTGAATGTTGTTGTTATCTATTATTAAAGGAGCCTACAGTGAGTGTTGTTATGTTATCGATTATTAAAGGAGCCTACAGTGGGAGTTGTTGTTATCTATTATTAAAGGAGCCTACAGTGAGTGTTGTTATCTATTATTAAAGGAGCGTACAGGTTATGTGTTAAAGGAGCCTACAGTGAATATTTTTGTTGTTAGCCTACAGTGAGTGTTGTTGTTGTTATCTATTATTAAAGGAGCCTACAATGAGTGTTGTTGTTATCTATTATTAAAGGAGCCTACAGTGAGTGTTGTTGTTATCTATTATTAAAGGAGCCTACAGTGAGTCTTGTTGTTATCTATTATTAAAGGAGCTTACAGTGAGTGTTGTTATGTTATCTATTATTAAAGGAGCCTACAGTGAGTGTTGTTGTTATCTATTATTAAAGGAGCCTACAGTGAGTCTTGTTGTTATCTATTATTAAAGGAGCTTACAGTGAGTGTTGTTATGTTATCGATTATTAAAGTAGCCTACAGTGAATGTTGTTGTTATCTATTATTAAAGGAGCCTACAGTGAGTGTTGTATTATTAAAGGAGCTTACAGTGAGTGTTGTTATGTTATCGATTATTAAAGTAGCCTACAGTGAATGTTGTTGTTATCTATTATTAAAGGAGCCTACAGTGAGTGTTGTTGTTATCTATTATTAAAGGAGCGTACAGGTTATGTGTTAAAGGAGCCTACAGTGAATATTTTTGTTGTTAGCCTACAGTGAGTGTTGTTGTTGTTATCTATTATTAAAGGAGCCTACAGTGAATGTTGTTATCTATTATTAAAGGAGCCTACAGTGAGTGTTGTTGTTATTTAGGAGACTACAGTGAGTGTTGTTGTTATCTATTATTAAAGGAGCCTACAGTGAGTGTTGTTATGTTATCGATTATTAAAGTAGCCTACAGTGAATGTTGTTGTTATCTATTATTAAAGTAGCCTACAGTGAATGTTGTTGTTACCTATTATTAAAGGAGCCTACAGTGAGTGTTGTTGCTGTTATTTATTATTAAAGGAGCCTACAGCGAGTGTTGTTGCTGTTATTTATTATTAAAGGAGCCTACAGTGAGTGTTGTTGCTGTTAAAGGAGCCTACAGTAGGCCCTGGCGGATTATGCTCGAATTTCTGCTTTCCTTTTATACTCCTAATATTCACCTATTTTTCTTTTCATTCTACCTATTTTTCTTTCCTTTTATGAAATTATGCTCCTAATATTCACCTATTTTTCTTTTCAATATATATACCTCTTTTTCTTAATTATGCTTTGACAAACAATTGTTACATCATTTAAAAAGAGAATATAGGCAATCAAGGATTCAAGATTCGAGACATTTTAACAGTTACAATTATCTATAGACTATATATAGTTGTATATACTGTAACATAACAGAAAGTTGTAAGTAAACCTCCAAAGAAGTTTCTTGCTTCGTAGAAAAGGTATTGCTCAAAATTGAGAATGCACGTTCAGCTGCAGCTGACGAAGGCTGCACCAATAAGACTAATCTACACGTGTGAGCAATCTACCATTCTCCTCATGGCCACTCAATGGGGTCTACGCTATCCGAAACATCCTCAGCTACTGCAAGATATTCAGGTAACTCAGACTTTAAGCCATTAATCACTTCTGTGTTCAAGAATGGGAAGACAGTAAGCCAATATCAACAGCAGTTGGCTTGAGTTCATTCACTTTTGAAGGTGAAAGGTAACGTGCTGCCTTAAAGGCAAGTACAATAGGCCTGATATCTCTGTCAAACTTCTCCTTGAAGTACGAGTAGGCAGGGACACAACAAGCTTTGGCGTAAGCTATAAGTTGGCACTCACGTGTAGAATTTCCTCCTGACAGATGCTTAGAGACTGCAGCCACATTTGGATAGTATTGTGACGAGACATGAGAATACAGAAGACTTAATTGCTGATAGGTAACTAACACTAATGGCCCATCACCTTCCAATGAGTATGTTGCCTTGACGAACGGTTCCATTGCATCTACCGTTACAGCGAGCTCCATTTTCAGTTTCCTACATGCTGCTTGATCGTCAATGATTTCCAGTAGTTTTCCAGTTGTACATGGAGGTAAATCACTGCCATGCAGAAAATCAGGCACATCTCCAAACATGTCATGCAATTTGTGGATAACTTCAAACTTACTCCACCATGTGGTTGCTGAATAGGTTGGAGTGGACAATCCAGTCTGTCTTCCATGCAAGCCTTGACTTCGGACTGTGAGCGAACAAGCTTATCCAAGCCTTTATGAACACATCTAAGATAGGTGTTTTCATTCTTTCTCCAACATGATCCAGAGTGTGCGAAAAACAGCCGATATCCATTATCTTATTATAGATCACAGATATGGTCCTCATTGCCACATCATTCACTGATGCACGATCCCTGCTATAATCAAATTAGAAGCAATTGACAGCTCAGTTGACAAAGCAGTTATTAGTTGCCTAGCACATTCTTCTCCAGTGATGGATTTAGCTAAAAGCATCAGCCGACAAACACGCTGCTTGATAGCCCACTCTTTATCTATGTAACATAGAAAAATCACAAAGGCCTCACACACATGGGTCGTTCCACAAAAATGATTGCTACATGTCTCCCACAAATATTTTGTTTCAGTTTACTGATTTCATCATGCAAGATGAATGGTATCAGACGACGAAGGTGTGACGAATCAGATAGGTAAATGCATTTTCTTCAAGTAGGTCCCTAAAGGCGTCTAACTTGCTGAGAGGATGCTGAGAGGAACACCTGCTTTTAGTAGAGCAGTCACTACATTCACTCTGTACATACGGGTAGAATCGGGTAATGTTTCACCTGATGGATGAACTTCTTTATCAAATTGCCGGAGTGACCTCATTAAGCCTAATTGACGCTTTTGTTTCGATACCAAACGTTCCTTGCCCCTCACATGCTTCAGAGACTTGATGTGAAACTCTAAGGAACTTTTCTTTACAGAGAGTTGTTCCCGGCAGCCTGAACAAAACAGTTTGCCATTGCTCACTGTCAAAGGTTCATTTTTGTAAGCCTTCACTCTTTCAGCTGGAGGAACTGACTTAGGATCATTGTTTGTACAGCCTCTTCCTCTCTTCTTTCCTACAGGAGGAAGGTTGATGCCAATCTTCCTTTTTCTGGCTAATGCTGATGGCTGAGGAGGTTTAAGCAGATCTACAAGATTGGTGACTGGCAACTCTGTGTAGTCTGAGCTGGTACTTTCATTGATGTCACACACATTGTCAGTGTCTCCATCACTTCCTGCCTCTATTGTCTCAGCCATATACTTCAGCTACAAATAGCTAGCTACAAACTCAACTGTTCAGTGCACAATGACTTGGCCATATGGTCTGTACACAATAAAGTAATTAACTGCCAAGCAGACTAACCCTTTACCAGTAGACAATACTTGACTGTTGTGAAATGACCACACTGTGGTCATTTCACAACTGGTACCAGCAAGAATCTTACCCACCCATATCCTGCATGCTTTTTAATTAAGATGGCTAAGTGTGTCACAATTTCAATAAGTGAGACTTGAGAGGTGTAGATAAGCTGTTACTGTGATGCATTCAGTCACTCTTATGTCTAATCTAAGAAATCATTTCGATTTCTCCTGAAAGTCTGCCTATTTTTCATGAAAGTCTGCCTATTTTTCCTGAAAGCTTGCCTATTTTTCCAGCATTATTCTCAATTCTCTGAACCACCTATTTTCCCCAAAATTATGCTAGCATAATCCGCCAGGGCCTAGTTATGACCCCAATAGGGGTCATGGCAATTTTCTGGGGGTCATGGAGGTCTCAAAATTTTTAGGTCTAATGTTTAACCAATTTTTTAAATTTTTTATACCCAACATTCATATTTTAAGTATTTTATGACTTGGAAAAAATTATAATGATATTCATTCACTCAAACCCATCTATCACAAGAGTAATCAGGAGGAGGAGTAACAGATGTAGTAGTGGGTTTATGACCACATATTCATGGATACTCTTATGCATACATTGTGTGAACAATTCACTCACCTGTTTACTACACCTTTGATGTGGCCTATTCACATAATCACATGCCCTCAGACAGTGATTACAGCATTAATGAGCAGAGTCAGACTTATCTGCACACTACAGTGCTATTTCTTTTGTTGGTTGCTTACCTTCATTAACTCTCTTAATGCCACGTGCGTGCAAGAAAACATCTCCCGTGTGCAGGTTCTCAAATCAAGACATAAAGTCGCTCTGAGGAGACGAGTAGTCCTGCGAACAAATCTGCTGTAGGTGCTGCAGGACTGCATCGAGTGACCCAATCAGGATTCTCGACCTGGTGTTTGTTACTTTCGACGCAGATATACTCAACAGTGGCATTAAGAGGGTAATTGAACTTCTTTATATGCTAATCTTGAGAAGTCATCATGGAGAAGTCTGCATTCATTGTCATCAAGGATCGTTGTTGTTGTTCAGTGGCATCAAGAAGTCGGCAGCAAGATGTCAAGGAAACGCTCGTATAATGAGAGCTTTCTTTCATTTGGATTCTCATTCATTGTGACCAAAGGCTTACTGCAGGTGCCACAATGTGTGTGCCAGAAGACTCGCGCCAACGAAAGCATGAGCTCCTCAAGCTGAAGGAGCACCTTGCTAAGGTTCATCCAGATCTGGCCAACGAGGGTTGGACTACTTCAAAATCAATGAAGACCAGCTCAAATGGATTGTGGAACAGGAGTTCTCTTTCAAGTAAGTGTTCAGTCATAAGTGTGCCATTTTTTGCTGCTGTTGATGTGGATACATCTGAAGTCTATTTCATGATTTGCAGGATAGCAATATTGTGGAGGCCTCATACAAGATTTCTCTTCAGATTGCGAAGCAAAAGAAGCCGCACACCATTGGAGAGACTCTCATCAAACCCTGCATGCTTGAAGCTGCTCAACTTGTCCTGAACAATGAAAGCGCCAACAAGCTGAAACAGATCAGTCTGTCCAACAACATTGTTATGGAGCGCATCTAGGACATGTCTCAGGATATCATGCATCAAGTTGTAGAGAAAATTTGAGTTTCCCCCTTCTTTGCCATCCAACTGAATGAGTCCCACAGATGTGGCACAGTGACCACAGCTTCTGGTATGATTTTGTGTTGCTGCTACTGCACATACAATTCATACATATATTTACATAATACATTGGAACACGCAAAAATGATTATATTGCAGGTTTACACTCGATTTGTCTCAGACAATCATGTGGAGGAGATGTTCTGCAAACCGCTCAATACAACTACCAAGGCTGGGGATGTCATGGCGATGGAATCCAGCTTCTTTGAGGAAGAAAAACTGTCTTGGGCACAACTGGTTGGAGTATGCACGGACGGAGGTCCCTCCACCGGCTCAAAATCAGGTTTGTATCTTAATTTAATATTGCAGCATTCCTGCTGTCCCTTTTGGTGTGGTGCAATTTATATTTTAGGATTTGTCACACTGGTGAAAGAAAAGAACCCCAATGTCATCACAACTCACTGCCTTATCCATCGTGAAGCCCTTGCATACAAAACACTTCCTGCAGCTCTCAAGGGCACCTTGGACTCGGTGATCCGAATCATTAACCTCATAAAAGGAGGTGCACTCGACACACGACTATTTCGCCAGTTGTGCTGCTGAGACATGGATTCCTCGCATCAGGACCTCGTCTTCTACACTGCTGTACGTTGCCTGTCAAAAGGAAATGTACTCTCTCGCGTATTTGAGCTCTTGGAAGAGATAGAGGTGTTTTTGGAGGCCCATGGGAAGAAGACAGAGAAGTTATTAAAGGCCGTTCAAGAGCCGACCTTTAATCCCAGTCTCGCCTACTCGGCTGACATTTTTGAAGCTCTGAACATGCTAAATTTAAAGCTACAAGGCCCACACACCACCATCATCATGCACACTGATGCAATCAAAGCTTTCATTGCGAAGCTAGGGCTTTGGGAGAGAAAAGTTGAGGTGGGAAATATTACTGCCTTCCACTGTCTTACACAGATCATGGGCAAAGAACCACTTGAAGAGCAGCTCCAGCAAGAGATCAAGAATCACATGTCAATCCTTCAAAAAATTCTACCACTACTTTCCCGACATCAATGCAAGTGAAAATATTCAGATGACTCTTGCTCGCAATCCTTTCTGCTGCACTGTAGATAACCTTCCGGACGCTGTGTGCAGGAGGACTTCTTGGATCTCATCAACAACACTGCGGCAAAAGAGGAGTTTCACAGCAGCTAAAGATCTCTGACTTTTGGGCCAAAATGCTTCCGATTTCCCCCCAGATAAGTGCATTTGCCTTGAAAGTTCTCATCCCATTCTCATCCACCTATCTCTGTGAAAATGGATTCTCATCTCTCCTGGTTATCAAATCAAAGGCCAGAAACAGGTTGGATGCAGAAGCCGACTTGCGATGTGCTCTGAGCCACACAACCCAACGAATTGCTGATCTCGTATCAAAGAAGCAAGTGCATCATTCTCATTGATGTGTACAATACCTACTTAGTCACTGCGGTGATAACTATGTCTTACCAGTATTTGTGTGTTACCATTTACTTGTGATTAAAATGTTTTCCTGTCGTAAACCAGCATAAGTAGCACTGGTAAAAATGTACATAATATGGTCGGTCAATAATATTTTAGGTTGGGGGTCATGGAAGATTTATAGTCGCTGAAAGGGGTCATGGGCCTAAAAAGTTTGGGAACCACTGCTCTAGTCTATGGCCTGCCCACTCATTAACCTTAGCCTTCATCCATTAAATAAAAAAGAACAAATATGTTCAAAATCTAATTTAGATTGATCTCTTAAAAAAGAAAGTAAACAAGATGTACCCATGTTAACCACATCCAGCTTACCATTTAAAACCACACACATAATGATTATTATATATAAAAGTACTATAATATTGGAAATATGATTTTAAGTGGTAAAGGGTCAAATCATCCCACTGACTATGGTTTGATATGTGATATGACAGAGATTTCCAATATAATAATGTTGTTCTTGTATAATATAAGTTTATATAGAGAGATGCCACCAGGATTTTACCAGAGCATAGCAATTATTAATGCACAGAGTTCAGCAATATAGTGAATGCAAAACACTGGCAAGGTCATTATACATTGTACTTCCATGAAGATCCACAAACACACATTTAATGGGTGCAGGATTAATCTTACACTAGCAGATGCAAGATCCACCAGGCTGCTGATAAGCCTGACCACAAGCTACAGCTATACTAACCACAAGCTACACAAATTATACTCACACAAGCAATTACACAATGTTCGAAGTCAATCCATCACAAAGGGGGAGGGGTAGTTGTTGGTCAAGCACACAGTACCATCCAGTGGAGAAGATGTTATTAAGACCTAGTTATTGTAAGTGTAATGCCTTTCTGGTAGAAGTAGACTGTCATCAAGACACCAATGTCATCTTTGGAAGATGGTGATAGATAAAATTTGAGTTGACAATTATACATAGCTAATTTATGTTGAGTTAACATCACTACTTTCGTTAAATAGCTAGTTTGGAGTCTCAAAATGTTTTTCCTATGGGCAATGGCTAGATCTTCATTGAAGCACAATGCATGACCTCGCCAGTGTTTTGCATTCACTATAATTATTGCTGAACTCTGTGCATTAATAATTGCATTTTAGCTTCCTTGGTAAAATCCTGGTGGCTTCTCTCTATATAAACTTATATTATACACGAACAACATGGAAATCTCTGTTAAGAAAGAAACATCATATCAAACCACAGTCAGTGGGATGATTTTCACCTTTACCACTTAAAATCATATTTTCCAATATTATAATACTTTTATATATAATCATCACATTGTGTGTGGTTTTAAATGGTAAAGGGTCATCTAGCTGGATGTGGTTAACATGGGTACATCTTGCTTTACTTAAGAGATCAATTTAAATTAGATTTTGAACATATTTGTTCTTTTTAATTTCCATGTGCACTGTTGGCCCAAATTGCTTTGAATGTTTTAGAGAACAGTGATCTTTACCCAAATTCCATTTACAAAACATCACCACGCCTCTTTTCTCATTTCTGCAACTGCAATCGAGTATCAGTGGAGTTGCATTTGTTCGTTGTTTTGTTCTTGTTTATGCATAATAGTGCAATATCTACTGATCACAGTGCAAGCACTGTTTCTTACTTAGTTGGTTATATATATATAGCCAGAGTAACAAACGATCTGGTAAGCTCCTTCATTTCGAACTTGTATCATTGGATTTCAAAACTCTGGAATAACGAGATGCAATCTATTTATCTATCTATATATATTTATCTATCTATATAATATGGTGAGATGTGGATCCTGTTCTCTTGCGCACAAGCAGATGACAAGACGTTTGGATTGCATCTGGCATAATATATGCTCGTTATGAAATCTGCCAGGCTTTAAGGTTTTGCAATAAAAATATTCATGGGAAAAAACCCTAGCTCTGTTATTATCTTGGTTGTTCCTCATGGCAAAGACCACAAACATAGTTCTTGTTCTGGTGATCAATCACTTCTAGCTCGTTTGTATATATCACTTTGTATACTTACCTGTAGAATGTGATATATATTACTAAACCAGTATTTAAAACTGGACTCATCATTCATTTGCTGCTATACAGAACCTGACATGTTTATGACGGTCTTTTATTTAGCAACAATATATAGCAGCCCTATATATAGCATCGCTGAAGGCCTATATAATATACTAATGATCTAATGTCAACACGATGGTGGTGCTTGGGTTGTGATATTTAAGACTACAACTGAATGCTGCGGTTTCATAATCGTTGTGGTAACGACTTTGGCTCCACAGATTCTGCACACTTCATTGAATAAACTTGATATATCTCTGTGTGCTCTCTTTGGATTAAAATAGCTGCATAGGTATAACTATGACATGCAGCTAAAGTGGGGGTATATATATACCTCAAAATCTAAGTGCCTGAAATGGGGTTCTGATTGGGAAGGTTATATGCGGCTAGAGCAGTATTTCCCTAACATTTTAGCCCAGGATCCGGTAGGGACTACCTTGAGTGTGTCGAGGGCTGGAGGCCATTGGGGGGAGGGGGGGGGGGGGGGGCAGGGGGGGCAGGATAGGACAAGAACAATTTTGCTTCTGTATTTCTGGTACATGTGAAGCATAAAACATATGACAGTTGCACAAAGTAATCACAATCAGTGTGAAACATGGAATTGCTTTTGGTGATCCATGATGATATCGATATCAGGCTTGAGATGGGAAGAAGCCACTCTCACAGTGTCTTCCAAGTGTGCATCAGAGATCAAATTCCGGTACTTGGACTTGGCGTACTTGATCCTGGAGAAAAACTGCTCACAGATGTATGTACTGCCAAACATGGCAAGGAACCTCTGGCCATTGGCAGCTAGGTTCGGGAATGTGTTGCGTGGCAGGGCCTTGTAGAATTCCTTCAGCTCCTTCTCCAGAAACTGGGACTTGATGTCCATGTTGCTGTGCAGCTCGATCAGCTCCAGCTGAAGCTCGACTGGAGCTTTGCTTGGGTCAGTTGTGAATGGCAGATTTCAAAGTCCAGGCTTCTCGACCAGAACTCCTCAAAGCGGTGTTCAAACTCTCTCTTTAGGTTTCCAACTTCTGCAGCATATCTCTGCCCATAAAAATCATCAGCTCTGTCCTCACAGTGCTGACTCTTCATGGCTGGGAAGTGGTCGAGGTTACCAGCCTCCAACTGAGTCTGCCAGAGCTGCAGCTTCACCTGAAATGCTTGCACACTCCCGAACAGGTTGTGGACGAGCTTCTCCTTGCCCTGCATGGAGACATTGAGCAAGTTCAGCTTCTCTGTAATGTCCACCAAAAGGCCAAGTCACACAGCCACTGGAGATCAGAGAGCTCTTGGACTGGCTGGCCCTTCATGCTAAGGAACATCTCCTGAGTTCCCAAAAACGTTTCAGAGTGCGTCCCCTGCTGAGCCAACGGACAGAAGCTAAGTAGAGCACATCTCCATAGTTGACCTCGAGCTCTTCCAACAGTTCCTACAACTGTCTGTGGTTGAGGGCATGCGCTCTGATAAAGTTGACATGCGAGATGACCTTGCTCATCACTTCCTGGAAGCCAATAGTCTTTGCACAGAGTGCTTCCTGGTGGATGATGCAATGGCACCAGATCAGGTCACGTGGCAGACCCCTCCTGTCCAGCTCAGCCATGACTTGGCCTTGTAGTCCTCATCTGGTCCCCAGCATGGAAGGTGCGCCATCTGTGGCAATGCTTACCAGCCTCTTGAAGTCTAGCTTTCGCTCCTGCATGGCCGTGTTGAGCTCAAGGAAGACATGCTCTCCAGTGCATGTGTTCTTCATGGGGCAGAGAGAGAGAGGAGCTCCTCTGTGATGTTACACTCTGCATCAACTCCCCTAATGAAGATGGCCAGCTGTGCAGTGTCGGTGATGTCTGTGCTCTCATCAATGGCAAGAGAGAAGGCTGTGAACTCCGAGGCCAGGCTGTGCAGCTGCTCCTTCAGGTTCTTGGACAGATCTTCCACCCGCCTGGTGACCGTTGTGTTGCTCAGGCTGACAGCAGTGAAGGAGGAGGCTTTCTCAGGGCACATCACTTCAACGACTGCCTGCAGGCATTCCTTGATGTACTTGCCATCTCTGAAGGGCTTCATTCGCTTGGCAATGATCTGTGACACCATGAAACTGGCCTTCGTGGCAGCCTTGCTTTCGTTGACTGGTCTGGTGAAGACGTTCTGCTGTCTGGACCTCTACTTGAGCTCTTTGGCCTTGGGAACTCGTTGTTCTCCTACCAGTCCATCATACCTGTCATACAAGCAGGCAGCCTAGCTCATTGTTTTTGCCCTGAAAGATAAAGTTACCTGTCTGAATGCTTTGACTGGTAGTGTCGCCAGATGTTAAATAGCTTTATAACAACGAGGCTTTCTTGACAGATGAGGCAGAGACACTTGCTCCTGTCTGAGATGAAGAAGAATTCCTTGGTCCATTCTTCATTGAAGGCTCGATTTTCTGCACCACCTTCCTCTTCTTTGGCAGTGCCATCCTGACCCTGCACTGTTGGAGGAGGCAGCAATGCCCAAGGAGTCCAAATCCAAGGTGGAGAACACCAAACACAGGATGTGAATGTTGCAAATTGGAGGGTCTGGAGGCCAGCTCCCTTTAAATAGGTTTTTGGCTGAGACCAATTACAACCAATGTGATCATGTTATAAGTGTTAGACATGAGAAGTTTGTGCATGTGTTTGTATGCACAGTGTTATCTTGTAATGTAGTGTGTTATTATAGACTGTTTGTGCATGTGTTAGCTATTACATAGACAAGATGACTGGCACTGTTCAGATGGCAGATTAAATATTTATGTGTAATTTAATTTGTAAAAAAAATGCGTCTTTTCTGATAATCTCAGGGCCTCCTGGGTCGGACTTTGGGAAACAATGGGCTAGACTCCGCAGGGGTGGGCAATTATTTTTTCCATGGGTCCACATGAGAAACAGAAAATATTGTGGAGGGCCGGGCCAAAAGGCTTAACTCAATTCTGAATATATAATATTAATTGTATTTCTTTATAAAAAGCATTGTTTTGACAAGCTGGTAAGACTGATAAGAGTATAATGTTAAAATGTGAACATTTTTAACATTTGTGACTCATTATATTAGTGATCATTTTCAGTCACATTCACCCCAAAACACATTTTGAGTTTTATATACAGTTGGAAAGAGGTTCTTAGCTTTCTAAAGACATCACAATATTGTCTTTGTACTCCAAATATTAAGCAAGATACAACATAATTATTATATTAATGATTGTCACTGAACTGTGATTTTGAGAAAAAGGCCTCCAAAGAAAGTGTTCCAGTTCACTGCTAGTTGGTGCCTTTACATGCCTACATTTGTAGTCTAACCACCTCATTTGCTATTTTTTTCTTGTTCAGTGAGAGAAATCTAGTCTCTGTTGGGCTTTAACGAGTGCATCAAAGTCAGGTTGAATGTCTGAGGTGGAGATGCGAAGCAAAGCTGACAGATGATCATCAGTGAGAGAGGATCTATACCTGGATTTGGTAAACTTCATCACTGAGAATGTTTGTTCACATATGTAGGTAGAGCCAAAGAGAACCAACATCTTCTGAGCATGTTCCTGATTATCTCCAAGTAATAACCTATAAATTATGTACATCAAAAAGTGTAGAGGAAGCAATCTGGCAGGTCAGGCAAATACCCAACCAACATCTGGAAATGATTTTTATAGAGAAATTCAATCACTGTATATAATATATATCTGATTATTATATTATATGCAAAGCTCTGCTTGTCTTTCTTTCTGTCTCTCTCTTGATACCAAACATCCGTATTGTTCAAGCCTTGCAGGCTGAACGAAGAGAAAGAACAGAATAAGAAAGACCTGATTAGTCTGCAGCAGGATCCTGCAAGAATCATAGTCACACATCCATCTGCATTTAACACCTAATGTTCCTTCACCACACACAATTTCATTATGCATTCCATTCACTTCCATATATGGTATTCTATGTCCTCACACTCTTTCCCAACCAATCACTGACCTCCAGCAATATGTGCCACTCCTTCCAACCCTTGTCTATAAAGGGTCCTCCATCGTCCTACCTTACCAGATTTTGACTTTATGTGCTATTTTCGTGATTATCTCCTGGCATTAGTTTCATTGTCTAATGTTTGAATATTCTTTATGATTTACAAGTATTTGCTAGTATCTGTTTGAGTAAGTAATCATTCACCCCGAGGATTTACGACCCGTCGGTCTCAGCAGGGAAACACAAATAACTTCACGGGCTTTCTCTGAAGTGGAAAATCTAATCCTTATTTTCAGGGATCGGTCCCAAACATTGGTCCTTCGAGCCGGATCTGAACCAGGCTACAGTGCTCAAGCACTGTAGCCCACCAGCCTTCTCAAGTGCTGTAGCCATCTCAAGTGCTGTAGCCCACCAGCCATCTCAAGCGCTGTAGCCCACCAGCCATCTCAAGTGCTGTAGCCCACCAGCCATCTCAAGTGCTGTAGCCCACCAGCCATCTCAAGTGCTGTAGCCCACCAGCCATCTCAAGTGCTGTAGCCCACCAGCCTTCTCAAGTGCTGTAGCCATCTCAAGTGCTGTAGCCCACCGGCCATCTCAAGCGCTGTAGCCCACCAGCCATCTCAAGTGCTGTAGCCCACCAGCCATCTCAAGTGCTGTAGCCCACCAGCCATCTCAAGTGCTGTAGCCCACCAGCCATCTCAAGTGCTGTAGCCCACCAGCCATCTCAAGTGCTGTAGCCCACCAGCCATCTCAAGTGCTGTAGCCCACCAGCCATCTCAAGCGCTGTAGCCCACCAGCCATCTCAAGTGCTGTAGTCCACCAGCCATCTCAAGTACTGTAGCCCACCAGCCATCTCAAGTGCTGTAGCCCACCAGCCATCTCAAGTGCTGTAGCCCACCAGCCATCTCAAGTGCTGTAGCCCACCAGCCATCTCAAGTGCTGTAGCCCACCAGCCATCTCAAGTGCTGTAGCCCACCAGCCATCTCAAGCGCTGTAGCCCACCAGCCATCTCAAGTGCTGTAGTCCACCAGCCATCTCAAGTACTGTAGCCCACCAGCCATCTCAAGTACTGTAGCCCACCAGCCATCTCAAGTGCTGTAGCCACCTTACAAGTCGATTGGGAGATGTACACCAAGGACAAAGGGGACGTTCCACCGATTGAGGAGTTCTTGGAATTCCTGGGGAAAAGATCAGATGCTCTGACTGGTTCTGACTGTCAAGAAGAAGACAGCAAACGGGAGGCCAGAGCAACAGAGGCAACCACTAAAAGACCAGGCTCCAGACCGGAGCGCACGACTCAGACGCCACAACGGCACAAAGCTGCTCTCCATGCCACAACCTCATCACCTTCTGCATCCAATCTATTCAGCAAGGCCATTCACATTGAGGTGGTTTCCGACTTAACCACTGAGACGTTCCTGGCAGCCCTCAAGCGTTTCATCGCCCGGAGAGGCCGACCTAAAGAAATACACTCGGACAATGGTGCCAATTTCACTGGGGCCAGGAACGATCTGAACGACCTATATCAGATGCTCCGGTCTACTGCTACTGAGTCAGCCATCGCTTCTTATCTGCTATCAGAGAGGATCCAGTGGCACTGTATACCAGAGCGAGCTCCACACTTTGGCGGACTCTGGGAGGCTGCAGTAAAAGCAACCAAGCGTCATCTCAAGCGTGTTGTGGGATCTCAGCGACTCACCTACGAAGAATTAGTTACTGTGATGTGCCAGATCGAAAGCTGTCTGAACTCCCGTCCACTCACTGCCATCAACAGCCACTCCATTGACGGCATCACTGTGCTGACACCAGGACACTTCCTCATCGGAAGAGCTCTTACCTCCTACCCTGAGACTGTCATCAAGACAGATCCCTCCATGTGTAAGAGATGGAACATGTGCCAGGCCATGGTCTTCCATTTCTGGAAAAGATGGTCTACGGAATACCTCCAGCAGCTCCAGTCCCTCTCTAAATGGAAGAAAGCTTCTCCTAACCTGCAGGTAGGAGACATTGTGATCTTGAAAGATGATTCTCTCTTTCTCAATCATTGGCCAATGGCACGGGTGCTAAAGACCTACCAAGGAACTGATAATTTGGTCCGAGTCGTGCTGATAAAGACTTCCACCACTACTCTACGACGACCAGTACACAAGCTGGCTCTACTGCTAAGACCAGAAGCCTCTCCTTCTGCTGAATCTGATGACGCTATCGCCTCATCGGCTGGGGAGGATGTTCAAGCCTTGCAGGCTGAACGAAGAGAAAGAACAGAATAAGAAAGACCTGATTAGTCTGCAGCAGGATCCTGCAAGAATCATAGTCACACATCCATCTGCATTTAACACCTAATGTTCCTTCACCACACACAATTTCATTATGCATTCCATTCACTTCCATATATGGTATTCTATGTCCTCACACTCTTTCCCAACCAATCACTGACCTCCAGCAATATGTGCCACTCCTTCCAACCCTTGTCTATAAAGGGTCCTCCATCTTCCTACCTTACCAGATTTTGACTTTATGTGCTATTTTCGTGATTATCTCCTGGCATTAGTTTCATTGTCTAATGTTTGAATATTCTTTATGATTTACAAGTATTTGCTAGTATCTGTTTGAGTAAGTAATCATTCACCCCGAGGATTTACGACCCGTCGGTCTCAGCAGGGAAACACAAATAACTTCACGGGCTTTCTCTGAAGTGGAAAATCTAATCCTTATTTTCAGGGATCGGTCCCAAACACGTATATTCTGCATACTTCACAGTAATGGACTTGATAGAATCACAAGATAGGTTTCTCTCTGCTCTCTCTTGATGCTAAATATGTTAGCTTCATGGATCTCCAAACTTCATTGATATATAGCTATTAAGACAGGTCTCTCTCTGTGCTCTCTGTTGACTCGATTGTTCCAAATCGCCTTGAAAACTCACCATGCAGTGCTCCTAACATGGATGAGTACCTGCGGAGGTGATCAGCTGTTGGTGTGACTTCCTTCAGGGTTTGCATGTAAGTGAGAATGTTGCTCTCCAGTTGGCTCGATAGAAACTGCATCTTTCTCATGAAAGCCTTCACCAGACTGTGGATTTCATGAACAAAAAGGCCCTTGCTTTGCAGTCTGGTATTCAGTTCATTCATCAGTGCAGTCACATCAACAGCAAATGCCATCCAGTCCTCATCTGAGAGCTCTGGGATTTCTTTGCCTTTCTTCTCACAAAACTCTCGAATCTCTGCTTTCAGGTCCCAAACTCTTTTTAGCAGGCTGAGCCATCTGACAGCTGTGTGGTAGCCGATGTCACTATGCTCAGTCTTCTCATGCTCCTCCAAAAGTGCAACAAACTGCCTGTGATTCAATGCTCGTGCCCTGATGAAGTTTACTATTCTAGTTACAACATGGTTAATTTTTAGCACTGACTTGCACAACACATGCTGGTGTATAATACAATGCAAAAATACCAATTTCTGATCTGCGTCGATTTCAGTCACTTTATCTTGCATACGTTTCAAAAGTCCGACATTTTTCCCAGTAAGATTTGGACAATTGTCCGTTGTGACACGTTCCATTTCAGTGCCAGCGTGTCCATGCACGCATTTACCTCTGTGAACAGATTGCTCTCTGTTGTTGTCCCTTTCATTGACAGCTTTGCAGCCAGCTCCTCCGTAATCTTGAAGTCCTTGATCTCACGGACAAATACGAATAACTGGGCTGTGTCACGGACATCACAGCGCCAAGGAGAAAAAGTCAAAATTTGCCACTTCACATTGCAGCTGAAGCTCCAGATTCCCCACAATGTCCTCGATCCTTCTCGTCACCGTTTGCCTGGACAGCGGGACTTGCTCAAATGCTTTTTCTTCTTCAGAGCATATTAGTTCTGCAGAGTCCACCAAGCACTCTTTGACAAACTCCCCCTCCGAGAATGGCTTACTGTTTTTAGCGATTTTGTGGGATATCACAAAGCTAGTCTTGGTTGCTGCATCCCTGGATGTGTGAAGCTTGGTAAAAATGCCTTGCTGCTTTTGTAGCTTAGCTAGCAAAGCTTCCGATGTCCTTGCATCAGTCAAGTTTTTGTATTTTTCCACGTGTTTCGTCTCGTAATGCCGACTAAAATTGACACGGCAATCTGCTCTCCGCAAACTAAACACACGGCTTTACCTCCGACTTCAGTGAATAAATACTTAGCAGTCCATTTTTTGTTGAAAACCCTGCATTCAGCATCTATCTTTCTTTTTTTAGCATGTGCGGACATTTTGAGGGCTAAAGTCGTATTGCGACCTGCTTGTCGATTCAATCACATGCTCGTCTTGATTTACGTCTTGCGTCATTTTGTACGTGAATAAAAAAGCACTTCAAAATCAAAGCAATGCAGCTTTAGTCCCTTACATGGGCCGGTCAGAGGCATCAATCAAAGGGCCGTATGTGGCCCGGGGGCCGTAAAATGCCCCGGTCTAGGCTAGAGGAAGCCCTAGAGGCCTAGAGCATTCAATCACCTTTTAAAATTTTTTAGTACATGGTCAAGCGCACGGGTGGAAAATTATTACGTTGAAAATCAACGCCCTCAATTTTCCACCCACGCGCTAGCACATACTAAAATTTTAACGTAAGGTGATTGAATGCTCTAGGGCAGGGGTCGGGAACCTTTTTGACTCAGAGAGCCAAGAAAGCAAAATATTAAAAAATCTATTTCAATGAGAGCCATATAATATATTGCGTTTCTTCCACTTGGTTTGCCATCATGATGGTACGATCATGAACAGTTCTTGCCGACAGAGGAATGTCTTGAATCCGTTTGATTATCTTGTCTTTGTTCGGAAGATCATCAAAAAGTTCATTGGCCACATCCAGCATGAATGTTTTAGCATACTCGCCATCTGTGAATGGTTTTCCATTCCTCACTATTGCTAAAGAACCAGCGAAGCTAGCGGAATTATAGTAACCTTGCCGGGTCCATAAGCGGAGTTGCTGCTGGCTGGCTTGAACCATACTCAGTAGCTCTTGGCACGCTTTCTTTCTGCTATCTCCTGCAGGGTATTTTGATGCAAAGGTATCATGGCGTGTGTCGAAGTGGCGCTTTACATTCGACCGTTTCATCAATGTAATTTTGTCATTGCAAATTAGACACACCGCTGAATCTGCTCTCTCCACAAAGGCAAATTCTTCGGTCCATTCGTCCTGAAATTTACGATACTTCTCGTCTCTTTTTCTTTTTGCCATCTTCTTTGTCGAAGGGTTAGTTTTGAGCAAATAAGAGAGAGGGAGATATTGAGCCAACTGAGGCGTGGTAAACATTATTTGCATGGCCTGCGCACGGGTTTATATATTCGAGAGGTGCGGAGCGTCATTGGTCGAGATTAATTCGCTACGCGTCTCGGCGGCACTACGTCACTGGAGGAACTAAAATTTGGAAGTTTTTCAAATTCCAATTTTATCTGAGAGAGCCATATGCAATCATCAAAAGAGCCACACCTGGCTCGCGAGCCATACGTTCCCGACCCCTGCTCTAGGGCTTCCTCTAGCCACTCGTTTTTTTTTGCACTCTAGGATGAGGTTTTTTGGATGCAGGTTTTTGAGGTCCCTCCACTTTAGAGTCTAGTAACTTGCCTATAGTTATACCTATGAAACATCAAAAGAGAGCACACAGAGAGACCTATCTTTTGAGCTATATATCAAGTCCATACCATGAAGTTTTCAGAATCTACGGAGCTCTAAAGTTGTAACCACAAGTATTAAAAAAAATGCAACTGTCCCCCTTAGCTTCAGCTGCATTTGGGATACTTCATGTCACTCCTAAAGCTTCAGCTGCAGATACTTCACACCTTGAGATACACACCTCTGTCTTGGTTTTCAGCTTGTCACTCAGTTTTCATGAGTATACATACTCAAGGACTTGTGATAGAATGGCAATTTTCAAGGACTTGATGACCTTGAGTGAGGCAGAGAACTCGTAATCAGAATGCTTTGCAGGGTTGAATAGAGCAATACCATCCAGTCGTGTAAGGTCATGAACACTGTTGTTGGGAGGCGGTTGGTTGGTTTGATTAGGAGCAAGTTGCATCCTGTTGATTTCTTCCTATTGGTGACTGATGTCTTGGGTGACACGAGAGAGGTAGAGCCACTTGCTGGTCAGGCCATGGGTAAAGGTAGAAGGCGCTGAATGGAGTTGAGTTTTGACAATTATTACGAGAACCTTCAGCTCCTTCGACCATTCAGATACTTTGGCAGTAACAAACTATTCAGTATACTTTGGAGTATGAAGAGCATCTCCAGGATGAGGTTTGCCTTCCAAGGTTACTTTAACATCTGTGTTGGCAGAGGTGGCAACAGCTTTTGGAAGGTTAGACTCCTTGGTGATAAGTCAATTTGGAAGTGTTGAGATAATATCCAAATGTAGGACCAATCTGTTCCACCATTCCCTCAAATAGTCAAAGGAGCGCCATGGTGGCTTCATCATCAGCATACAATGCCTGGCATACTGGACTACTCAGCTTTTTGATAAAGAGAAACAGCTGCAATGGCATACACAGGCATAGCAAGGTGTCACCTTGAGTTGTTCCTTTGTTGGAGTAGAGAATATCACCCTCCACTAAGAGTTCCATTAGCTGGAGAAGCGATAGCATTATTGGTAGTGATGATTCTGTGTTGGTCTAGGCAAATGAGACATAGTTTTCTGGACTTTACACTGGCGCACTTTTTCCAGCGGCTAGTTCTGTGACTCTTACAACAGACCACCAAGATTGTTTGGTGCACTCCAGCTCTCCTTCCCTAGCCCTAGCACTGCGTATATTAGCCCCTATTTAAAAATGGTGGCAAAAAACATATACATCAGCTAAAACTCATTTTGACAAATTTTTACTATCATAGACGGTGTATTCTGCTGATTTTGACTCCCAAAAGACTCTATGTTCACCTCAAACTCCTCTATGTTCAACTTAAACTCCTCTATGTCCACCTTAAACTCCTCTATGTCCACCTTAAGCTCCTCTATGTTCACCTTAAGCTCCTCTAAGTTCACCTCAAACTCCTCTATGTTCACCTCAACCTCCTCTATGTTCACCTCAAACTCCTCTATGTTCACCTTAAACTCCTCTATGTTCACCTTAAACTCCTCTATGTTCACCTTAAACTCCTCTATGTTCACCTCAAACTCCTCTATGTTCACCTAAACTCTTCTATGTACACCTTAAACTCCTCTATGTTCACCTCAAACTCCTCTATGTTCACCTAAACTCCTCTATGTTCACCTTAAACTCCTCTATGTTCACCTCAAACTCCTCTACGTTCACCTCAAACTCCTCTATGTTCACCTTAAACTCCTCTATGTTCACCTTAAACTCCTCTATGTTCACCTTAAACTCCTCTATGTTCACCTCAAACTCCTCTATGTTCACCTAAACTCCTCTATGTTCACCTTAAACTCCTCTATGTTCACCTAAAACTCCTCTATGTTCACATTAAACTCCTCTATGTTCACCTTAAACTCCTCTATGTTCACCTTAAACTCCTCTATGTTCACCTCAAACTCCTCTATGTTCACCTAAACTCCTCTATGTTCACCTTAAACTCCTCTATGTTCACCTTAAACTCCTCTATGTTCACTTTAAACTCCTCTATGTTCACCTGAAACTCCTCTATGTTCACCTCAAACTCCTCTATATGTTCACCATAAACTCCTCTATGTTCACCTTAAACTCCTCTATGTTCACCTTAAACTCCTCTATGTTCACCTTAAACTCCTCTATGTTCACCTTAAACTCCTCTATGTTCACCTTAAACTCCTCTATGTTCACCTTAAACTCCCTCTATGTTCACCTTAAACTCCTCTATGTTCACCCAAACTCCTCTATGTTCACCTTAAACTCCTCTATGTTCACCCTAAACTCCTCTATGTTCACCTTAAACTCCTCTATGTTCACCTCAAACTCCTCTATGTTGACCTTAAACTCCTCTATGTTCACCTTAAACTCCTCTATGTTCACCTCAAACTCCTCTATGTTCACCTTAAACTCCTCTATGTCCACCATAAACTCCTCTATGTACTCCTCTATGTTCACCTTAAACTCCTCTATGTTCACCTCAAACTCCTCTATGTTCACCTCAAACTCCTCTATGTTCACCTTAAACTCCTCTATGTTCACCTCAAACTCCTCTATGTTCACCTCAAACTCCTCTATGTTCACCTCAAACTCCTCTATGTTCACCGCAAACTCCTCTATGTTCACCTTAAACTCCTCTATGTTCACCTTAAACTCCTCTATGTTCACCTTAAACTCCTCTATGTTCACCTTAAACTCCTCTATGTTCAACTTAAACTCCTCTATGTTCATCTTAAACTCCTCTATGTTCACCTAAACTCCTCTATGTTCACCTTAAACTCCTCTACGTTCACCTAAACTCCTCTATGTTCACCTTCAACTCCTCTATGTTCACCTAAACTCCTCTATGTTCACCTTAAGCTCCTCTATGTTCACCTAAACTCCTCTATGTTCACCTCAAACTCCTCTATGTTTACCTCAAACTCCTATATGTTCACCTTAAACTCCTCTATGTTCACCTTAAACTCCTCTATGTTCACCTTAAACTCCTCTATGTTCACCTTAAACTCCTCTATGTTCACCTTAAACTCCTCATGTTCACCTTAAAGTCCTCTATGTTCACCTAAACTCCTCTATGTTCACCTCAAACTCCTCTATGTTCATCTTAAAATCCTCTATGTTCACCTCAAACTCCTCTATGTTCACCTTAAACTCCTCTATGTTCATCTTAAACTCCTCTATATTCACCTCAAACTCCTCTATGTTCACATTAAACTCCTCTATGTTCACCTTAAACTCCTCTATGTTCACCTTAAACTCATCTAAGTTCACCTCAAACTCCTCTATGTTCACATCAAACTCCTCTATGTTCACCTTAAACTACCTGTATGTTCACCTTAAACTCCTCTATGTTCACCCTAAACTCCTCTATGTTCACCTTAAACTCCTCTATGTTCACCCTAAACTCCTCTATGTTCACCTTAAACTCCTCTATGTTCACCTCAAACTCCTCTATGTTCACCTTAAACTCCTCTATGTTCACCTCAAACTCCTCTATGTTCACCTTAAACTCCTCTATGTTCACCTTAAACTCCTCTATGTTCACCTTAAACTCCTCTATGTTCACCTTAAACTCCTCTATGTTCACCTCAAACTCCTCTATGTTCACCTTAAACTCCTCTATGTTCACCTCTATGTACTCCTCTATGTTCACCTTAAACTCCTCTATGTTCACCTTAAACTCCTCTATGTTCACCTCAAACTCCTCTATGTTCACCTTAAACTCCTCTATGTTCACCTCAAACTCCTCTATGTTCACCTTAAACTCCTCTATGTTCACCTTAAACTCCTCTATGTTCACCTTAAACTCCTCTATGTTCACCTTAAACTCCTCTATGTTCACCCTAAACTCCTCTATGTTCACCTTAAACTCCTCTATGTTCACCTTAAACTCCTCTATGTTCACCTTAAACTCCTCTATGTTCACCTTAAACTCCTCTATGTTCACCTCAAACTCCTCTACGTTCACCTAAACTCCTCTATGTTCACCTTAAACTCCTCTATGTTCACCTAAAACTCCTTTATGTTCACCTTAAACTCCTCTATGTTCACCTTAAACTCCTCTATGTTCACCTTAAACTCCTCTATGTTCACCTCAAACTCCTCTATGTTCACCTAAACTCCTATATGTTCACCTTAAACTCCTCTATGTTCACCTTAAACTCCTCTATGTTCACTTTAAACTCCTCTATGTTCACTTTAAACTCCTCTATGTTCACCTGAAACTCCTCTATGTTCACCTCAAACTCCTCTATATGTTCACCATAAACTCCTCTATGTTCACCTTAAACTCCTCTATGTTCACCTTAAACTCCTCTATGTTCACCTTAAACTCCTCTATGTTCACCTTAAACTCCTCTATGTTCACCTTAAACTCCTCTATATTCACCTTAAACTCCCTCTATGTTCACCTTAAACTCCTCTATGTTCACCTCAAACTCCTCTATGTTCACCTAAACTCCTCTATGTTCACCTTAAACTCCTCTATGTTCACCTTAAACTCCTCTATGTTCACTTTAAACTCCTCTATGTTCACTTTAAACTCCTCTATGTTCACCTGAAACTCCTCTATGTTCACCTCAAACTCCTCTATATGTTCACCATAAACTCCTCTATGTTCACCTTAAACTCCTCTATGTTCACCCTAAACTCCTCTATGTTCACCTTAAACTCCTCTATGTTCACCTTAAACTCCTCTATGTTCACCTTAAACTCCTCTATATTCACCTTAAACTCCCTCTATGTTCACCTTAAACTCCTCTATGTTCACCTAAACTCCTCTATGTTCACCTCAAACTCCTCTATGTTCACCTTAAACTCCTCTATATTCACCTTAAACTCATCTATGTTCACCTCAAACTCCTCTATGTTCACCTTCAACTCCTCTATGTTCACCTAAACTCCTCTATGTTCACCTTCAACTCCTCTATGTTCACCTAAACTCCTCTATGTTCACCTTAAACTCCTCTATGTTCACCTTAAACTGCTCTATGTTCACCTTAAACTCCTCTATGTTCACCTCAAACTCCTCTATGTTTACCTCAAACTCCTATATGTTCACCTTAAACTCCTCTATGTTCACCTTAAACTCCTCTATGTTCACCTTAAACTCCTCTATGTTCACCTTAAAATCCTCATGTTCACCTTAAAGTCCTCTACGTTCACCTAAACTCCTCTATGTTCACCTCAAACTCCTCTATGTTCATCTTAAACTCCTCTATGTTCACCTCAAACTCCTCTATGTTCACCTTAAACTCCTCTATGTTCACCTCAAACTCCTCTATGTTCACCTTAAACTCCTCTATGTTCACCTCAAACTCCTCTATGTTCACCTCAAACTCCTCTATGTTCACCTTAAACTCCTCTATGTTCACCTTAAACTCCTCTATGTTCACCTTAAACTCCCTCTATGTTCACCTTAAACTCCTCTATGTTCACCCTAAACACCTCTATGTTCACCTTAAACTCCTCTATGTTCACCCTAAACTCCTCTATGTTCACCATAAACTCCTCTATGTTCACCTCAAACTCCTCTATGTTCACCTTAAACTCCTCTATGTTCACCTCAAACTCCTCTATGTTCACCTTAAACTCCTCTATTGGACGCGCCTCAGGACCCTGGAGCCCAGATGTCCTGTGTCTGATGTCCAAAGAAACCTAAAAGATCTGGAAAAGAACATAAAGACAACTATATATCCTATGCATGCATGTATCTCTATCCCTATCATATCCTAACTATTCCCTAACTAGGTGTTGTGCATTTAGTCTCACCTTATCTTATCCATCTCACAGTAGTTTCAGCCATATCTACTTGTCATATTCATGATGTACTCATTATGTTATTCGCGACTCTAACCCACAGCACCTTTCATCTCACCATGTACTATTTAACTGGCTGACTGAACAGTCCAGGCTCTCGATCAATGTTACTTCTTACCTTTTACCTTTAACCAGTTAAAACGAGCCTTGAAGCCAGTCACTAATTGGGGTATTAAGGAGATCAAAACGAGCCTTGAAGCCAGTCACTGATCTCGGGGTATTTCTTCACAGCTATCAAGATCAAGCATCTTATCTCCCTCAAGCCGGAGCATCTCCTCTTCTTCCCTATCTGCACAGCAGTGGCCTTCAACCCTGCTGTCATCATCTTCCCCATCTGCAATCAACCACAAGCGACAGACAGAGATCTCTCTCCTGTCCACAACCCGACTGCTCTAGTACTGAGGACTTACGACCCTCTCTAACAGTACCAGTGCAAGTCCATCTTATCAGTGCGAGGTGACCCGTTCCTAAGTTAGTAGCAGAGCTAGTCGACTCACTCCTAGCTCTGTGAACGTCGAAGGAGGCACGGGCCCTCACATTTGGTCCTTCGAGCCGGATCTACATCAAACCCTCTCAGACGGCAAGAAAGCTCCTCCGGGACCTTTGTTGCTCGCACATCTCAATCTACAACGAACAACGACTTCGTCATCCGCATCATCCACAGGGTTAACAAACCCTTTCAACGATCTTGAGACTCTTTTCTTAAAGTTACCTATACCACCATGTCAGCCCTTGGCATCGATGACATCGATGATCCGGCCATCCTCAGATCGAAAAAGGGTCAGAGGAAGGGCATGATTACCAAGATGGAGAGACAGGTGGCATCTTTGGTGGCCACTCGGCTGGATCACGTCAATATCCCATTGACCGAACGCCTCATCTCCAACATCAACACTCAGTTCACTGAGTTTGAAGCATACCAAAATCAGCTCATTTACCTTCTGGAGTGTGAGTCTAAGCCCAAGGCCACAGTCATTGCAGCCGAGAACGAAGAGCTCGTCAACGTCTCAGACAGAGCGACCGAAATGCTGACACAGGCGCACAATCGGTGTGACCTTGCCAAGGCACTAGCAGCTGCTGGCAAATCTGTTCATCTTGTGGAATGATTCGTGTATGTAATTGCCACTGGCATGGATGCCACGTGCGCTACCATGGACGTTGACCTCAAGAGAGCAGAGGAAAAACTGGAGAACGCTGAGAAAGCAATTAGCGAACTCCCCAATGACGAGGCAGAAGCTCTGGTGACCCAACTCAAAACTGCACGAGCACGGTATCAAGACGTCAGAGCAAAGAGGGAGGATGCCAAACCCACTCCCATCGTAACTGCACATGGCATAACCTCAGCCGATCTGCTGCGCAGTCGCCTACCAGAAGTCACCTTTCCCACTTTCAATGGGAATAAGCAAGAATAGCCCAGCTTCTGGAGGACATTCAATCAGCTGCTGGACCATGACCGCAGAATGACAGAAGAGGAGAAGGTAGCCTACCTCAGGAAATCTATTCTAACAACTGAGGGAGCTGCTGAGTTCAGGCACTTGCACGGGATGCCGGGAGACTTCGACAAAATCTCTGAGACCCTCAAGATGATCTACCATAACCCTCGATCAGTCTACAAGACCGCCATCGAATCCCTCATCCATGGGAAGATGATGGACGAACAAGACGCCAGGGAGTGGAATCGAACACTTGAGTCCGTAAGGAAAGAGATCATAGGCTCCGGACAAGACAGTGCGATGGACATCCTCACAGTTCTGGGCGAACTCAGGTTAACGATGGGCAAAGATCTCTGCTCATCAGAGATCTGTCCCAGGCATTGGCGAGCTAAGTAAGTACCTCGCCTCCACAGCTGATCAACGTGACGCCTCCAAAGAGATCAGTCAGAGATCCAGGGGCAACAAACCATCAGATCCTGTTGCATCGCAGAAGCCGAGGAAAAATCCTCAACCGGCCTACATGACACAAGCGGTAACACCATCTCTACCAGCAGTTGGCCCAACACACGCTGCATCTCATCAACAGCAAGCAGGAGCACCATGCAAGCTGTGTAACATAGAGCGGCATCCAATGGCGACCTGCCCCACCTTCCTGGCCAATTCACCGGCACAAAGGAAGGAGGTCGTCCGGAGGATAAAGCTCTGTGTGAACTGCTTGGGCTACGGGCACTCTATAGACTCCTGCAGAAGCACCAGGACGTGCAGAGAATGCATTCAAAGGCACCACTCACTGTTGCATGGAGCATTTACACCAGTGCAGATGCCACCTCCTGCTGCAGCTGCAACTCCGCCCACAATCTCTCCCACCCCTGCTCAGCTCACGTACTTAGCCAACGCTGATTGCGATGTGGGGATACTGCCGACTGCAATCATCACAATAGAGGCCAATGGCACGACTGTGCAAGCCAGAGCCATATTGGACGTCTGTAGTACGGCATCCTATGTCACCTCCCGACTCATCCAGCGTCTGGGAGCACACACCACCCCTCAACCCAGCTCTACCAACACTGTAGGCAATCTCCCCGGTCTCAAGTGCGAGCTGGTAGCATCACTCACAATCCGTCCCAGGCGACAGCATCTCACTCCTGCTATCTACATTCAGGCACACGTTTCGCAGTCTGTCTGTATGGTGTTACCCACCGACCCGATCCCGGAAGCAGCTTCTCTACCCTTCCTTCAGGGCATCGACCTAGCGGACCCTTCCTTCCATCTCCCCGGG
The DNA here is from genome assembly GCA_028752905.1 of Cladorhizidae sp. MBARI D1340-BT2. Classification (NCBI taxonomy): domain Eukaryota; kingdom Metazoa; phylum Porifera; class Demospongiae; order Poecilosclerida; family Cladorhizidae; species Cladorhizidae sp. MBARI D1340-BT2. Next base: position 15,056,440 of record JAQNBH010000009.1, read on the forward strand.
AGGGTCGACATCTTGCTGGGCTCCGAAGCAACGGCAAGGATGTCCCTACTAGGACAGACGGAAGCCAGATCATCGGCTGACGGACGATACTTGGCAGCTGACACCATCTACGGATGGATTGTTCAGGGTGGAACAACGCCACAGCAGGCAGCCGTATATCTGTCCACACGATCAACTCATGACCCCTCTATCTTCTGGGAAACCGAGGAGATCCAGAACCATCAAACGTCCCTCACTAAGGACGAGGAAGAAGCAGTACATCACTATGAGAGTACACACACTCGCGACCAAGATGGCCGCTATATCGTATCTCTCCTCAAGAAGCTGCCTACTCCAATCCTAGGACACTCCCGCACTCAGGCTGAACGAAGGTTTCAGCAAAACAAAAGGTCCCTCGAACGAAAGGGAAAGTGGGAGCCGTTCCAAGCTGCCATACAGGAGTACGGCCTCCTAGGCCACTCAGAACCATGCCCAGTCGCTGACCTATCTAAGCCAGACAGCGACTGCTTCTACTTACCGATGCACGGAGTAGTGAAGGATGCCAGCACGACCACAAAGCTCAGGGTGGTCTTTGATGCGTCAGCACGGTCCAGCAACGGGATGTCACTCAATAACATTCTGTTGACTGGGCCAAATCAATATCCGCTGACGACAGAGATCATCCTGAAGTTTCGGAGACACAATGTGGGTATGACTGCCGACATCAGCAAGATGTTTCGGGAGATAAGCCTTGCACCTCACGATCGAGACCTCCACAGATATATCTGGAAAGACCGGGATGAGCAGCCACAGATTTGGCGCATGAAGCGTGTCACCTTCGGGGTGGCATCCTCACCATTCCTGGCCACCCAGACACTCCTCCAGCTCGCAGCAGATAACGAGCAGCAACACCCGGAAGCAGCAGCGGTCATTTGCCATGAGTTTTACGTGGATGACTGTGTAACGGGCACTGCTACGGTTCCAGAAGCTATCACCAAGAGGCAGCAACTCACCGACCTCCTAAGCAAGGGATGCATGAGCCTCCATAAATGGAGAAGCAGTTCAGCCGATCTCAGAATGTCCATTCCCGATGAGCTCTGCGAGACAGAGAATGAAATCTCTCTCCTCACCCCGGACCGATGTCACAAGACACTCGGGATCCATTGGGACACCACTCACGACCTTATGTATGTCTCTACCCCCACTCTGGGTGAGAATCGGGCAGCCACCAAACGTCAGGTGTCCTCAGATCTAGCGAGGACCTACGACGTGATGGGCTGGTTCGCCCCGGCCATGGTCATCGCCAAACTACTGCTCCAGGAGATCTGGGTGCGGGGCCTTGACTGGGACGAACCAGTGCCTGATCTCATCACAGAGAGATGGAGACAATGGACGGACGAACTACCACTCATTACTCAGCACGCCATCCCCAGATGCTACTATCAGCCTTACCGAGAGAGACTATCAGTGCAATTACATGGCTTCTCGGACGCATCTGAGAAGGCCTACGGTGGTGTGATCTACGTACGTACCACCTATGCAGACTCTTCTCCAACAACCATCACCTTGGTCACAGCAAAAACCAAAGTGTCACCAACAACGGCAATCACAATCCCCAAGCTCGAGCTATGTGGTGCTGCACTCCTCACTAAACTTATGGAGAGCACCCGCAAGACCCTCGACTTGTTGGTGGAACAGCTTTTCTGTTGGACGGATTCGACCATTGTCCTTGCCTGGCTCAATCAGGAGCCATGCAAGTTGAAGGTGTACGTCAGCAACTGAGTGTCGACCATTACCTCCAAGATTCCGTCCAGCAGATGGCGCCATGTCCCCACTGAAGAAAATCCAGCCGATGCAGCATCCAGAGGGCTTATGCCGCAAGACCTAATCAACCACCATCTATGGTGGAAGGGACCCAGTTGGCTGAGCCAAGATCAAAACCAATGGCCTAAGCGTACAAGTGGTGAGACAGTGACCATCTTAGAGGTCAAAAAGGAGTTTGTCGCCCTCACCACACAGCAGACCATCACATCAGATCTAAGCGGCAGGTATTCCTCCCTCCACAAACTGGTTCGAGTCACAGCTTGGATGAATCGTTTCGTCACCAACGTTCGACTCAAGGAATGTTCTCTGCGCTGTCTTGAGAGCAAGCTCTCAGTAAGAGAGCTGGATGGCGCAGAGAGAACCCTGGTAAAAGGAGCACAACGTCAGCACTTCGGTACGGAGTTGACGGCTCTGCAGCAGAAGAAGGAGTTACCCTGTAAGAGCTCCATTAGTAATCTTCACCCAGTCCTTAGCCACAATGGCATCCTCACCGTGGGAGGACGTTTGGAGAAATCTTAATTACCCGAGCTCGTCAGGCACCCTCTCATTCTCCCCAGGCACGGTAGACTGGCATCACTTATCATCAACCAGATTCACCTCAGCAACCATCACGCGGGTGTCTCAGTTATCCTGGGACTACTCACTCAACGCTATTACGTGTCTGGAGCTCGGTCCTTGGCGCGCAAGATCACCAACCAATGTATTCCGTGCCGCAAAGCATATGCCAGGAAGTCCAAACAGCTAATGGGACAACTGCCAGCTGCCCGAATCACCGCCTCCTCAGCCTTTAGTCATGTAGGGGTCGATCTAGCCAGACCCATGACTCTCAGGACAGGCAATCCTCGCAAGCCGAGGTTGAGAAGGCCTACATCGGTCTATTCGTCTGCTTATCCACCAAGACCATTCACCTGGAGGTCATTTCAGATCTCTCAATGGAAGCCTTCATGGCGACCTTCCAACGCTTTGTGAGCAGGCGCGGACTACCAACCACTGTCTACAGTGACAATGGCACAAACTTCGTGGGGGCCAATAGATGTCTACGCGAAGCCTATGACCAGCTATATTCTCAAGAGACCGCCGATCAGCTCCACCGGTATCTCAATGAACAACGAGTGACATGGAATCACATCCCCGAACTCGCTCCACATTTCGGAGGACTCTGGGAGAGTAATGTGAAAAGCGCTAAAACTCTCTTACGAGCCATAGCTGGCACTGCCTCGTTGAACTACGAGCGACTTACCACCTTCTTGTGTCAGGCTGAAGCAGTGATGAACAGTCGACCATTGGTTCCTCTGGACTCACAACCCTCGGACTTGTCACTCATCCTCACGTCAGGACATTTCCTGGTCGGACGACCACTGATAGCCCTTCCAGACATTACGAATGTTCTAGGCCTTGGGAATCAAAGCAGTAGGGCCAAATGGAACCATTGCCGCCAATTGACGGATCATTTTTGGAAGCAGTGGACCACACACTACCTCACTAGCCTCAATCGTCTGCACAAATGGCAAAGACCCACAAGGAACATCAAAGTCGGTGACGTAGTGATGGTCAAGGACCAGTTCCAGTTTACGAATCTATGGCCCCTCGCTCGCGTTATCGAAATCCATCCCGGACAAGACGGACTCGTCAGAGCAGCGACCGTGCGAGGTCCCACCTTCGGCACTCACAAACGACCTGTGGTCAAACTGGTGCTACTTATCTCTGAAGAGGAGAAGGATGTTCCGCTCACTCTTCCCCCCCGGAGGATGGATGCGCCTCAGGATCCTGGAGCCCAGATGTCCTGTGTCTGATGTCCAAAGAATCCTAAAAGATCTGGAAAAGAACATAAAGACAACTATATATCCTATGCATGCATGTATCTCTATCCCTATCCTATCCTAACTATTCCCTAACTAGGTGTTGTGCATTTAGTCTCACCTTATCTTATCCATCTCACAGTAGTTTGAGCCATATCTACTTGTCATATTCATGATGTACTCATTATGTTATTCGCGATTCTAACCCACAGCACCTTTCATCTCACCATGTACTATTTAACTGGCTGACTGAACAGTCCAGGCTCTCGATCAATGTTACTTCTTACCTTTTACCTTTAACCAGTTAAAACGAGCCTTGAAGCCAGTCACTAATTGGGGTATTAAGGAGATCAAAACGAGCCTTGAAGCCAGTCACTGATCTCGGGGTATTTCTTCACAGCTATCAAGATCAAGCATCTTATCTCCCTCAAGCCGGAGCATCTCCTCTTCTTCCCTATCTGCACAGCAGTGGCCTTCAACCCTGCTGTCATAATCTTCCCCATCTGCAATCAACCACAAGCGACAGACAGAGATCTCTCTCGTGTCCACAACCCGACTGCTCTAGTACTGAGGACTTACGACCTTCTCTAACAGTACCAGTGCAAGTCCATCTTATCAGTGTGAGGTAACCCGTTCCTAAGTTAGTAGCAGAGCTAGTCGACTCACTCCTAGCTCTGTGAACGTCGAAGGAGGCACGGGCCCTCACATCTATGTTCACCTTAAACTCCTCTATGTTCACCTTAAACTCCTCTATGTTCACCTTAAACTCCTCTATGTTCACGTCAAACTCCTCTATGTTCACCTTAAACTCCTCTATGTTCACCCTAAACTCCTCTATGTTCAACTTCAACTCCTCTATGTTCACCTAAACTCCTCTATGTTCACCTTAAACTCCTCTATGTTCACCTTAAACTGCTCTATGTTCACCTTAAACTCCTCTATGTTCACCTCAAACTCCTCTATGTTTACCTCAAACTCCTATATGTTCACCTTAAACTCCTCTATGTTCACCTTAAACTCCTCTATGTTCACCTTAAACTCCTCTATGTTCACCTTAAACTCCTCATGTTCACCTTAAAGTCCCCTATGTTCACCTAAACTCCTCTATGTTCACCTCAAACTCCTCTATGTTCATCTTAAACTCCTCTATGTTCACCTTAAACTCCTCTATGTTCACCTTAAACTCCTCTATGTTCACCTTAAACTCCTCTATGTTCACCTCAAACTCCTCTATGTTCACCTCAAACTCCTCTATGTTCACCTTAAACTCCTCTATGTTCACCTTAAACTCCTCTATGTTCACCTTAAACTCCCTCTATGTTCACCTTAAACTCCTCTATGTTCACCCTGAACTCCTCTATGTTCACCTTAAACTCCTCTATGTTCACATTAAACTCCTCTATGTTCACCTCAAACTCCTCTATGTTCACCTCAAACTCCTCTATGTTCACCTCAAACTCCTCTATGTTCACCTTAAACTCCTCTATGTTCACCTTAAACTCCTCTATGTTCACCTTAAACTCCCTCTATGTTCACCTTAAACTCCTCTATGTTCACCCTAAACTCCTCTATGTTCACCTTAAACTCCTCTATGTTCACCCTAAACTCCTCTATGTTCACCTTAAACTTCTCTATGTTCACCTCAAACTCCTCTATGTTCACCTCTATGTACTCCTCTATGTTCACCTTAAACTCCTCTATGTTCACCTTAAACTCCTATATGTTCACCTCAAACTCCTCTATGTTCACCTTAAACTCCTCTGTGTTCACCTCAAACTCCTCTGTGTTCACCTCAAACTCCTCTATGTTCACCTCAAACTCCTCTATGTTCACCATAAACTCCTCTATGTTCACCTCAAACTCCTCTATGTTCACCTCAAACTCCTCGATGTTCACCTCAAACTCCTCTATGTTCACCTCAAACTCCTCTATGTTCACCTTAAACTCCTCTATGTTCACCTTAAACTCCTCTATGTTCACCTTAAACTCCTCTATGTTCACCTTAAACTCCTCTATGTTCAACTTAAACTCCTCTATGTTCATCTTAAACTCCTCTATGTTCACCTAAACTCCTCTATGTTCACCTTAAACTCCTCTATGTTCACCTTAAACTCCTCTATGTTCACCTTAAGCTCCTCTATGTTCACCTTAAACTCCTCTATGTTCACCTTAAACTCCTCTACGTTCACCTTAAACTCCTCTATATTCACCTTAAACTCCTCTATGTTCACCTTAAACTCCTCTATGTTCACCTTAAGCTCCTCTATGTTCACCTTAAACTCCTCTATGTTCACCCTAAACTCCACTATGTTCACCTTAAACTCCTCTATGTTCACCTCAAACTCCTCTATGTTTACCTTAAACTCCTCTATGTTCATCTTAAACTCCTCTATGTTCACCTCAAACTCCTCTATGTTCACCTCAAACTCCTCTATGGTCACCTTAAACTCCTCTATGTTCACCTTAAACTCCTCTATGTTCACCTCAAACTCCTCTATGTTCACCTCAAACTCCTCTATGTTCACCTTAAACTCCTCTATGTTCACCTTAAACTCCTCTATGTTCACCTCAAACTCCTCTATGTTCACCTCAAACTCCTCTATGTTCACCTTAAACTCCTCTATGTTCACCTTAAACTCCTCTATGTTCACCTTAAACTGCTCTATGTTCACCTTAAACTCCTCTATGTTCACCTCAAACTCCACTATGTTTACCTCAAACTCCTATATGTTCACCTTAAACTCCTCTATGTTCACCTTAAACTCTTCTATGTTCACCTTAAACTCCTCTATGTTCACCTTAAACTCCTCATGTTCACCTTAAAGTCCTCTATGTTCACCTAAACTCCTCTATGTTCACCTCAAACTCCTCTATGTTCATCTTAAACTCCTCTATGTTCACCTTAAACTCCTCTATGTTCACCTTAAACTCCTCTATGTTCACCTTAAACTCCTCTATGTTCACCTCAAACTCCTCTATGTTCACCTCAAACTCCTCTATGTTCACCTTAAACTCCTCTATGTTCACCTTAAACTCCTCTATGTTCACCTTAAACTCCCTCTATGTTCACCTTAAACTCCTCTATGTTCACCCTGAACTCCTCTATGTTCACCTTAAACTCCTCTATGTTCACCTTAAACTCCTCTATGTTCACCTTAAACTCCTCATGTTCACCTTAAAGTCCTCTACGTTCACTTAAACTCCTCTATGTTCACCTCAAACTCCTCTATGTTCATCTTAAACTCCTCTATGTTCACCTTAAACTCCTCTATGTTCACCTTAAACTCCTCTATGTTCACATTAAACTCCTCTATGTTCACCTCAAACTCCTCTATGTTCACCTCAAACTCCTCTATGTTCACCTCAAACTCCTCTATGTTCACCTTAAACTCCTCTATGTTCACCTTAAACTCCTCTATGTTCACCTTAAACTCCCTCTATGTTCACCTTAAACTCCTCTATGTTCACCCTAAACTCCTCTATGTTCACCTTAAACTCCTCTATGTTCACCCTAAACTCCTCTATGTTCACCTTAAACTCCTCTATGTTCACCTCAAACTCCTCTATGTTCACCTCTATGTACTCCTCTATGTTCACCTTAAACTCCTCTATGTTCACCTTAAACTCCTATATGTTCACCTCAAAGTCCTCTATGTTCACCTTAAACTCCTCTGTGTTCACCTCAAACTCCTCTGTGTTCACCTCAAACTCCTCTATGTTCACCTCAAACTCCTCTATGTTCACCATAAACTCCTCTATGTTCACCTCAAACTCCTCTATGTTCACCTCAAACTCCTCTATGTTCACCTCAAACTCCTCTATGTTCACCTCAAACTCCTCTATGTTCACCTTAAACTCCTCTATGTTCACCTTAAACTCCTCTATGTTCACCTTAAACTCCTCTATGTTCACCTTAAACTCCTCTATGTTCAACTTAAACTCCTCTATGTTCATCTTAAACTCCTCTATGTTCACCTAAACTCCTCTATGTTCACCTTAAACTCCTCTATGTTCACCTTAAACTCCTCTATGTTCACCTTAAGCTCCTCTATGTTCACCTTAAACTCCTCTATGTTCACCTTAAACTCCTCTACGTTCACCTTAAACTCCTCTATGTTCACCTTAAACTCCTCTATGTTCACCTTAAACTCCTCTATGTTCACCTTAAACTCCTCATGTTCACCTTAAAGTCCTCTACGTTCACCTAAACTCCTCTATGTTCACCTCAAACTCCTCTATGTTCATCTTAAACTCCTCTATGTTCACCTCAAACTCCTCTATGTTCACCTCAAACTCCTCTATGTTCACCTCAAACTCCTCTATGTTCACCTTAAACTCCTCTATGTTCACCTTAAACTCCTCTATGTTCAACTTAAACTCCTCTATGTTCATCTTAAACTCCTCTATGTTCACCTAAACTCCTCTATGTTCACCTTAAACTCCTCTATGTTCACCTTAAACTCCTCTATGTTCACCTTAAGCTCCTCTATGTTCACCTTAAACTCCTCTATGTTCACCCTAAACTCCTCTATGTTCACCTTAAACTCCTCTATGTTCACCTCAAACTCCTCTATGTTTACCTTAAACTCCTCTATGTTCATCTTAAACTCCTCTATGTTCACCTCAAACTCCTCTATGTTCACCTCAAACTCCTCTATGGTCACCTTAAACTCCTCTATGTTCACCTTAAACTCCTCTATGTTCACCTCAAACTCCTCTATGTTCACCTCAAACTCCTCTATGTTCACCTTAAACTCCTCTATGTTCACCTTAAACTCCTCTATGTTCACCTTAAACTCCTCTATGTTCACCTCAAACTCCTCTATGTTCACCTTAAACTCCTCTATGTTCACCTCTATGTACTCCTCTATGTTCACCTAAACTCCTCTATGTTCACCTTAAACTCCTCTATGTTCACCTTAAACTCCTCTACGTTCACCTTAAACTCCTCTATGTTCACCTTAAACTCCTCTATGTTCACCTCAAACTCCTCTATGTTCATCTTAAACTCCTCTATGTTCACCTCAAACTCCTCTATGTTCACCTTAAACTCCTCTATGTTCACATTAAACTCCTCTATGTTCACCTCAAACTCCTCTATGTTCACCTCAAACTCCTCTATGTTCACCTCAAACTCCTCTATGTTCACCTTAAACACCTCTATGTTCACCTTAAACTCCTCTATGTTCACCTTAAACTCCCTCTATGTTCACCTTAAACTCCTCTATGTTCCCCCTAAACTCCTCTATGTTCACCTTAAACTCCTCTATGTTCACCCTAAACTCCTCTATGTTCACCTTAAACTCCTCTATGTTCACCTCAAACTCCTCTATGTTCACCTTAAACTCCTCTATGTTCATCTTAAACTCCTCTATGTTCACCTCAAACTCCTCTATGTTCACCTCAAACTCCTCTATGTTCACCTTAAACTCCTCTATGTTCACCTTAAACTCCTCTATGTTCACCTCAAACTCCTCTATGTTCACCTCAAACTCCTCTATGTTCACCTTAAACTCACCTTAAACTCCTCTATGTTCACCTCAAACTCCTCTATGTTCACCTCAAACTCCTCTATGTTCACTTTAAACTCCTCTATGTTCACCTTAAACTCCTCTATGTTCACCTTAAACTCCCTCTACGTTCACCTTAAACTCCTCTATGTTCACCCTGAACTCCTCTATGTTCACCTTAAACTCCTCTATGTTCACCTTAAACTCCTCTATGTTAACATTAAACTCCTCTATGTTCACCTTAAACTCCTCTATGTTCACCTCAAACTCCTCTATGTTCACCTTAAACTCCTCTATGTTCATCTTAAACTCCTCTATGTTCACCTCAAACTCCTCTATGTTCACCTCAAACTCCTCTATGTTCACCTTAAACTCCTCTATGTTCACCTTAAACTCCTCTATGTTCACCTCAAACTCCTCTATGTTCACCTCAAACTCCTCTATGTTCACCTTAAACTCCTCTATGTTCACCTGTCAGGGAAATTGAACCCCCTGACTACAGATACACCCCCAACCAGCCCTACATTCCCAGAAGAACCACGGGAACGACACCACCACACTACAACATTCCCAGAAGAACCGCGGGAACCACACCACCACACTACAACTTGGCCAGATGTTTTGGCAAGATAAGAAGCCAACACATCCGTCCAGCATACCACAGTGACAACGTCACAGCAGTAGACGGGACCCTATAAGGGCATTTTGGGACATAGTTATTTTCATGAACATTGTATTTAGCTAGAGTATAAAAAGGATTGTATATTATTTAGCTAGTCAGTAAGAAAAGTCAGTAAAGTCAGAGAACTTCCAAACATCACCAATATTAAGAACCAGAACTTTAAGTGCTCGAGTGTGAGCCCATGGTCGTTGTTGTATTCCTTACTCCATATGTATCAGCATATGTATTTCATTTGTAACTATTATTATTTGTATTTATAAAGTAACAGCTCGGCTGATTACTTGTTTCCAGCATCTACGGGAGGTAGAGGGGCTGAGTTTGGTTTAGGTAGAGTAGGACGTCTGAGAGACCGAGCTTACCTTTACGGCATCTTGAAAACCAGGAGTCTGTCTGGCACCGTTAAACCTCGGGGCAGACAGCAGGCTGTAAATTTTCACGACATCACCTTAAACTCCTCTATGTTCACCTTAAACTCCCTCTATGTTCACCTTAAACTCCTCTATGTTCACCCTAAACTCCTCTATGTTCACCTTAAACTCCTCTATGTTCACCCTAAACTCCTCTATGTTCACCTTAAACTCCTCTATGTTCACCTCAAACTCCTCTATGTTCACCTTAAACTCCTCTATGTTCATCTTAAACTCCTCTATGTTCACCTCAAACTCCTCTATGTTCACCTCAAACTCCTCTATGTTCACCTTAAACTCCTCTATGTTCACCTTAAACTCCTCTATGTTCACCTCAAACTCCTCTATGTTCACCTTAAACTCCTCTATGTTCACCTTAAACTCCTCTATGTTCACCTTAAACTCCTCTATGTTCACCTTAAACTCCCTCTATGTTCACCTTAAACTCCTCTATGTTCACCCTGAACTCCTCTATGTTCACCTTAAACTCCTCTATGTTCACCTCAAACTCCTCTATGTTCACCTTAAACTCCTCTATGTTCACCTTAAACTCCTCTATGTTCACCTTAAACTCCCTCTATGTTCACCTTAAACTCCTCTATGTTCACCCTGAACTCCTCTATGTTCACCTTAAACTCCTCTATGTTCACCTTAAACTCCTCTATGTTCACCTTAAACTCCTCATGTTCACCTTAAAGTCCTCTACGTTCACCTAAACTCCTCTATGTTCACCTCAAACTCCTCTATGTTCATCTTAAACTCCTCTATGTTCACCTTAAACTCCTCTATGTTCACCTCAAACTCCTCTATGTTCACCTCAAACTCCTCTATGTTCACTTTAAACTCCTCTATGTTCACCTTAAACTCCTCTATGTTCACCTTAAACTCCTCTATGTTCACCTTAAACTCCTCTATGTTCACCTTAAACTCCTCTATGTTCACCTTAAACTCCTCTATGTTCACCTTAAACTCCGTCTATGTTCATCTTAAACTCCTCTATGTTCACCTAAACTCCTCTATGTTTACCTCAAACTCCTATATGTTCACCTTAAACTCCTCTATATTCACCTTAAACTCATCTATGTTCACCTCAAACTCCTCTATGTTCACCTTAAACTCCTCTATGTTCACCTAAACTCCTCTATGTTCACCTTCAACTCCTCTATGTTCACCTAAACTCCTCTATGTTCACCTTAAACTCCTCTATGTTCACCTCAAACTCCTCTATGTTTACCTCAAACTCCTCTATGTTCACCTCAAACTCCTCTATGTTCACCTTAAACTCCTCATGTTCACCTTAAAGTCCTCTACGTTCACCTAAACTCCTCTATGTTCACCTCAAACTCCTCTATGTTTATCTTAAACTCCTCTATGTTCACCTCAAACTCCTCTATGTTCACCTTAAACTCCTCTATGTTCACCTTAAACTCCTCTATGTTCACCTTAAACTCCTCTATGTTCACCTCAAACTCCTCTATGTTCACCTCAAACTCCTCTATGTTCACCTTAAACTCCTCTATGTTCACCTTAAACTCCTCTATGTTCACCTTAAACTCCTCTATGTTCACCTTAAACTCCCTCTATGTTCACCTTAAACTCCTCTATGTTCACCCTAAACTCCTCTATGTTCACCTTAAACTCCTCTATATTCACCCTAAACTCCTCTATGTTCACCTTAAACTCCTCTATGTTCACCTCAAACTCCTCTATGTTCACCTTAAACTCCTCTATGTTCACCTCAAACTCCTCTATGTTCACCTTAAACTCCTCTATGTTCACCTTAAACTCCTCTATGTTCACCTTAAACTCCTCTATGTTCACCTTAAACTCTTCTATGTTCACCTCAAACTCCTCTATGTTCACCTTAAACTCTTCTATGTTCACCTCTATGTACTCCTCTATGTTCACCTCAAACTCCTCTATGTTCACCTTAAACTCCTCTATGTTCACCTCAAACTCCTCTATGTTCACCTCAAACTCCTCTATGTTTACCTCAAACTCCTATATGTTCACCTTAAACTCCTCTATGTTCACCTTAAACTCTTCTATGTTCACCTTAAACTCCTCTATGTTCACCTTAAACTCCTCATGTTCACCTTAAAGTCCTCTATGTTCACCTAAACTCCTCTATGTTCACCTCAAACTCCTCTATGTTCATCTTAAACTCCTCTATGTTCACCTTAAACTCCTCTATGTTCACCTTAAACTCCTCTATGTTCACCTTAAACTCCTCTATGTTCACCTCAAACTCCTCTATGTTCACCTCAAACTCCTCTATGTTCACCTTAAACTCCTCTATGTTCACCTTAAACTCCTCTATGTTCACCTTAAACTCCCTCTATGTTCACCTTAAACTCCTCTATGTTCACCCTGAACTCCTCTATGTTCACCTTAAACTCCTCTATGTTCACCTTAAACTCCTCTATGTTCACCTTAAACTCCTCATGTTCACCTTAAAGTCCTCTACGTTCACCTAAACTCCTCTATGTTCACCTCAAACTCCTCTATGTTCATCTTAAACTCCTCTATGTTCACCTTAAACTCCTCTATGTTCACCTTAAACTCCTCTATGTTCACATTAAACTCCTCTATGTTCACCTCAAACTCCTCTATGTTCACCTCAAACTCCTCTATGTTCACCTCAAACTCCTCTATGTTCACCTTAAACTCCTCTATGTTCACCTTAAACTCCTCTATGTTCACCTTAAACTCCGTCTATGTTCATCTTAAACTCCTCTATGTTCACCTAAACTCCTCTATGTTTACCTCAAACTCCTATATGTTCACCTTAAACTCCTCTATATTCACCTTAAACTCATCTATGTTCACCTCAAACTCCTCTATGTTCACCTTAAACTCCTCTATGTTCACCTAAACTCCTCTATGTTCACCTTCAACTCCTCTATGTTCACCTAAACTCCTCTATGTTCACCTTAAACTCCTCTATGTTCACCTCAAACTCCTCTATGTTTACCTCAAACTCCTCTATGTTCACCTCAAACTCCTCTATGTTCACCTTAAACTCCTCATGTTCACCTTAAAGTCCTCTACGTTCACCTAAACTCCTCTATGTTCACCTCAAACTCCTCTATGTTTATCTTAAACTCCTCTATGTTCACCTCAAACTCCTCTATGTTCACCTTAAACTCCTCTATGTTCACCTTAAACTCCTCTATGTTCACCTCAAACTCCTCTATGTTCACCTCAAACTCCTCTATGTTCACCTTAAACTCCTCTATGTTCACCTTAAACTCCTCTATGTTCACCTTAAACTCCTCTATGTTCACCTTAAACTCCCTCTATGTTCACCTTAAACTCCTCTATGTTCACCCTAAACTCCTCTATGTTCACCTTAAACTCCTCTATATTCACCCTAAACTCCTCTATGTTCACCTTAAACTCCTCTATGTTCACCTCAAACTCCTCTATGTTCACCTTAAACTCCTCTATGTTCACCTCAAACTCCTCTATGTTCACCTTAAACTCCTCTATGTTCACCTTAAACTCCTCTATGTTCACCTTAAACTCCTCTATGTTCACCTTAAACTCTTCTATGTTCACCTCAAACTCCTCTATGTTCACCTTAAACTCTTCTATGTTCACCTCTATGTACTCCTCTATGTTCACCTCAAACTCCTCTATGTTCACCTTAAACTCCTCTATGTTCACCTCAAACTCCTCTATGTTCACCTCAAACTCCTCTATGTTTACCTCAAACTCCTATATGTTCACCTTAAACTCCTCTATGTTCACCTTAAACTCTTCTATGTTCACCTTAAACTCCTCTATGTTCACCTTAAACTCCTCATGTTCACCTTAAAGTCCTCTATGTTCACCTAAACTCCTCTATGTTCACCTCAAACTCCTCTATGTTCATCTTAAACTCCTCTATGTTCACCTTAAACTCCTCTATGTTCACCTTAAACTCCTCTATGTTCACCTTAAACTCCTCTATGTTCACCTCAAACTCCTCTATGTTCACCTCAAACTCCTCTATGTTCACCTTAAACTCCTCTATGTTCACCTTAAACTCCTCTATGTTCACCTTAAACTCCCTCTATGTTCACCTTAAACTCCTCTATGTTCACCCTGAACTCCTCTATGTTCACCTTAAACTCCTCTATGTTCACCTTAAACTCCTCTATGTTCACCTTAAACTCCTCATGTTCACCTTAAAGTCCTCTACGTTCACCTAAACTCCTCTATGTTCACCTCAAACTCCTCTATGTTCATCTTAAACTCCTCTATGTTCACCTTAAACTCCTCTATGTTCACCTTAAACTCCTCTATGTTCACATTAAACTCCTCTATGTTCACCTCAAACTCCTCTATGTTCACCTCAAACTCCTCTATGTTCACCTCAAACTCCTCTATGTTCACCTTAAACTCCTCTATGTTCACCTTAAACTCCTCTATGTTCACCTTAAACTCCCTCTATGTTCACCTTAAACTCCTCTATGTTCACCCTAAACTCCTCTATGTTCACCTTAATCTCCTCTATGTTCACCCTAAACTCCTCTATGTTCACCTTAAACTCCTCTATGTTCACCTCAAACTCCTCTATGTTCACCTCTATGTACTCCTCTATGTTCACCTTAAACTCCTCTATGTTCACCTTAAACTCCTATATGTTCACCTCAAACTCCTCTATGTTCACCTTAAACTCCTCTGTGTTCACCTCAAACTCCTCTGTGTTCACCTCAAACTCCTCTATGTTCACCTCAAACTCCTCTATGTTCACCATAAACTCCTCTATGTTCACCTCAAACTCCTCTATGTTCACCTCAAACTCCTCTATGTTCACCTCAAACTCCTCTATGTTCACCTCAAACTCCTCTATGTTCACCTTAAACTCCTCTATGTTCACCTTAAACTCCTCTATGTTCACCTTAAACTCCTCTATGTTCAACTTAAACTCCTCTATGTTCATCTTAAACTCCTCTATGTTCACCTAAACTCCTCTATGTTCACCTTAAACTCCTCTATGTTCACCTTAAACTCCTCTATGTTCACCTTAAGCTCCTCTATGTTCACCTTAAACTCCTCTATGTTCACCTTAAACTCCTCTACGTTCACCTTAAACTCCTCTATGTTCACCTTAAACTCCTCTATGTTCACCTTAAACTCCTCTATGTTCACCTTAAACTCCTCATGTTCACCTTAAAGTCCTCTACGTTCACCTAAACTCCTCTATGTTCACCTCAAACTCCTCTATGTTCATCTTAAACTCCTCTATGTTCACCTCAAACTCCTCTATGTTCACCTCAAACTCCTCTATGTTCACCTCAAACTCCTCTATGTTCACCTTAAACTCCTCTATGTTCACCTTAAACTCCTCTATGTTCAACTTAAACTCCTCTATGTTCATCTTAAACTCCTCTATGTTCACCTAAACTCCTCTATGTTCACCTTAAACTCCTCTATGTTCACCTTAAACTCCTCTATGTTCACCTTAAGCTCCTCTATGTTCACCTTAAACTCCTCTATGTTCACCCTAAACTCCTCTATGTTCACCTTAAACTCCTCTATGTTCACCTCAAACTCCTCTATGTTTACCTTAAACTCCTCTATGTTCATCTTAAACTCCTCTATGTTCACCTCAAACTCCTCTATGTTCACCTCAAACTCCTCTATGGTCACCTTAAACTCCTCTATGTTCACCTTAAACTCCTCTATGTTCACCTCAAACTCCTCTATGTTCACCTCAAACTCCTCTATGTTCACCTTAAACTCCTCTATGTTCACCTTAAACTCCTCTATGTTCACCTTAAACTCCTCTATGTTCACCTCAAACTCCTCTATGTTCACCTTAAACTCCTCTATGTTCACCTCTATGTACTCCTCTATGTTCACCTAAACTCCTCTATGTTCACCTTAAACTCCTCTATGTTCACCTTAAACTCCTCTACGTTCACCTTAAACTCCTCTATGTTCACCTTAAACTCCTCTATGTTCACCTCAAACTCCTCTATGTTCATCTTAAACTCCTCTATGTTCACCTCAAACTCCTCTATGTTCACCTTAAACTCCTCTATGTTCACATTAAACTCCTCTATGTTCACCTCAAACTCCTCTATGTTCACCTCAAACTCCTCTATGTTCACCTCAAACTCCTCTATGTTCACCTTAAACACCTCTATGTTCACCTTAAACTCCTCTATGTTCACCTTAAACTCCCTCTATGTTCACCTTAAACTCCTCTATGTTCCCCCTAAACTCCTCTATGTTCACCTTAAACTCCTCTATGTTCACCCTAAACTCCTCTATGTTCACCTTAAACTCCTCTATGTTCACCTCAAACTCCTCTATGTTCACCTTAAACTCCTCTATGTTCATCTTAAACTCCTCTATGTTCACCTCAAACTCCTCTATGTTCACCTCAAACTCCTCTATGTTCACCTTAAACTCCTCTATGTTCACCTTAAACTCCTCTATGTTCACCTCAAACTCCTCTATGTTCACCTCAAACTCCTCTATGTTCACCTTAAACTCCTCTATGTTCACCTTAAACTCCTCTATGTTCACCTCAAACTCCTCTATGTTCACCTCAAACTCCTCTATGTTCACTTTAAACTCCTCTATGTTCACCTTAAACTCCTCTATGTTCACCTTAAACTCCCTCTATGTTCACCTTAAACTCCTCTATGTTCACCCTGAACTCCTCTATGTTCACCTTAAACTCCTCTATGTTCACCTTAAACTCCTCTATGTTAACATTAAACTCCTCTATGTTCACCTCAAACTCCTCTATGTTCACCTCAAACTCCTCTATGTTCACCTCAAACTCCTCTATGTTCACCTTAAACTCCTCTATGTTCACCTTAAACTCCTCTATGTTCACCTTAAACTCCCTCTATGTTCACCTTAAACTCCTCTATGTTCACCCTAAACTCCTCTATGTTCACCTTAAACTCCTCTATGTTCACCCTAAACCCCTCTATGTTCACCTTAAACTCCTCTATGTTCACCTCAAACTCCTCTATGTTCACCTTAAACTCCTCTATGTTCATCTTAAACTCCTCTATGTTCACCTCAAACTCCTCTATGTTCACCTCAAACTCCTCTATGTTCACCTTAAACTCCTCTATGTTCACCTTAAACTCCTCTATGTTCACCTCAAACTCCTCTATGTTCACCTCAAACTCCTCTATGTTCACCTTAAACTCCTCTATGTTCACCTGTCAGGGAAATTGAACCCCCTGACTACAGATACACCCCCAACCAGCCCTACATTCCCAGAAGAACCACGGGAACGACACCACCACACTACAACATTCCCAGAAGAACCGCGGGAACCACACCACCACACTACAACTTGGCCAGATGTTTTGGCAAGATAAGAAGCCAACACATCCGTCCAGCATACCACAGTGACAACGTCACAGCAGTAGACGGGACCCTATAAGGGCATTTTGGGACATAGTTATTTTCATGAACATTGTATTTAGCTAGAGTATAAAAAGGATTGTATATTATTTAGCTAGTCAGTAAGAAAAGTCAGTAAAGTCAGAGAACTTCCAAACATCACCAATATTAAGAACCAGAACTTTAAGTGCTCGAGTGTGAGCCCATGGTCGTTGTTGTATTCCTTACTCCATATGTATCAGCATATGTATTTCATTTGTAACTATTATTATTTGTATTTATAAAGTAACAGCTCGGCTGATTACTTGTTTCCAGCATCTACGGGAGGTAGAGGGGCTGAGTTTGGTTTAGGTAGAGCAGGACGTCTGAGAGACCGAGCTTACCTTTACGGCATCTTGAAAACCAGGAGTCTGTCTGGCACCGTTAAACCTCGGGGCAGACAGCAGGCTGTAAATTTTCACGACATCACCTTAAACTCCTCTATGTTCACCTTAAACTCCCTCTATGTTCACCTTAAACTCCTCTATGTTCACCCTAAACTCCTCTATGTTCACCTTAAACTCCTCTATGTTCACCTCAAACTCCTCTATGTTCACCTTAAACTCCTCTATGTTCATCTTAAACTCCTCTATGTTCACCTCAAACTCCTCTATGTTCACCTCAAACTCCTCTATGTTCACCTTAAACTCCTCTATGTTCACCTTAAACTCCTCTATGTTCACCTCAAACTCCTCTATGTTCACCTTAAACTCCTCTATGTTCACCTTAAACTCCTCTATGTTCACCTTAAACTCCTCTATGTTCACCTTAAACTCCCTCTATGTTCACCTTAAACTCCTCTATGTTCACCCTGAACTCCTCTATGTTCACCTTAAACTCCTCTATGTTCACCTCAAACTCCTCTATGTTCACCTTAAACTCCTCTATGTTCACCTTAAACTCCTCTATGTTCACCTTAAACTCCTCTATGTTCACCTTACGCTCCTCTATGTTCACCTTAAATTCCTCTATGTTCACCTTAAACTCCTCTACGTTCACCTTAAACTCCTCTATGTTCACCTTAAACTACTCTATGTTCACCTTAAACTCCTCTATGTTCACCTTAAACTCCTCATGTTCACCTTAAAGTCCTCTACGTTCACCTAAACTCCTCTATGTTCATCTCAAACTCCTCTATGTTCATCTTAAACTCCTCTATGTTCACCTCAAACTCCTCTATGTTCACCTTAAACTCCTCTATGTTCACATTAAACTCCTCTATGTTCACCTCAAACTCCTCTGTTCACCTCAAACTCCTCTATGTTCACCTCAAACTCCTCTATGTTCACCTTAAACTCCTCTATGTTCACCTTAAACTCCTCTATGTTCACCTTAAACTCCCTCTATGTTCACCTTAAACTCCTCTATGTTCACCCTAAACTCCTCTATGTTCACCTTAAACTCCTCTATGTTCACCCTAAACTCCTCTATGTTCACCTTAAACTCCTCTATGTTCACCTCAAACTCCTCTATGTTCACCTTAAACTCCTATGTTCATCTTAAACTCCTCTATGTTCACCTCAAACTCCTCTATGTTCACCTCAAACTCCTCTATGTTCACCTTAAACTCCTCTATGTTTACCTCTATGTACTCCTCTATGTTCACCTTAAACTCCTCTATGTTCACCTTAAACTCCTCTATGTTCACCTTAAACTCCTCTATGTTCACCTTAAACTCCCTCTATGTTCACCTTAAACTCCTCTATGTTCACCCTGAACTCCTCTATGTTCACCTTAAACTCCTCTATGTTCACCCTAAACTCCTCTATGTTCACCTTAAACTCCTCTATGTTCACCTGAAACTCCTCTATGTTCACCTTATACTCCTCTATGTTCACCTCAAACTCCTCTATGTTCACCTTGAACTCCTCTATGTTCACCTTAAACTCCTCTATGTTCACCTTAAACTCCTCTATGTTCACCTTAAACTCCTCTATGTTCACCTCAAACTCCTCTATGTTCACCTTAAACTCCTCTATGTTCACCTCTATGTACTCCTCTATGTTCACCTCAAACTCCTCTATGTTCACCTCAAACTCCTCTATGTTCACCACAAACTCCTCTATGTTCAACTTAAACTCCTCTATGTTCACCTTAAACTCCTCTATGTTCACCTTAAACTCCTCTATGTTCACCTTAAACTCCTCTATGTTCAACTTAAACTCCTCTATGTTCATCTTAAACACCTCTATGTTCACCTAAACTCCTCTATGTTCACCTTAAACTCCTCTATGTTCACCTTAAACTCCTCTATGTTCACCTTAAGCTCCTCTATGTTCACCTTAAACTCCTCTATGTTCACCTTAAACTCCTCTACGTTCACCTTAAACTCCTCTATGTTCACCTTAAACTCCTCTATGTTCACCTTAAACTCCTCTATGTTCACCTTAAACTCCTCATGTTCACCTTAAAGTCCTCTACGTTCACCTAAACTCCTCTATGTTCACCTCAAACTCCTCTATGTTCATCTTAAACTCCTCTATGTTCACCTCAAACTCCTCTATGTTCACCTTAAACTCCTCTATGTTCACATTAAACTCCTCTATGTTCACCTCAAACTCCTCTATGTTCACCTCAAACTCCTCTATGTTCACCTCAAACTCCTCTATGTTCACCTTAAACTCCTCTATGTTCACCTTAAACTCCTCTATGTTCACCTTAAACTCCTCTATGTTCACCCTAAACTCCTCTATGTTCACCTTAAACTCCTCTATGTTCACCCTAAACTCCTCTATGTTCACCTTAAACTCCTCTATGTTCACCTTAAACTCCTCTATGTTCACCTTAAACTCCCTCTATGTTCACCTTAAACTCCTCTATGTTCACCCTAATCTCCTCTATGTTCACCTTAAACTCCTCTATGTTCACCCTAAACCCCTCTATGTTCACCTTAAACTCCTCTATGTTCACCTCAAACTCCTCTATGTTCACCTTAAACTCCTCTATGTTCATCTTAAACTCCTCTATGTTCACCTCAAACTCCTCTATGTTCACCTCAAACTCCTCTATGTTCACCTTAAACTCCTCTATGTTCACCTTAAACTCCTCTATGTTCACCTCAAACTCCTCTATGTTCACCTCAAACTCCTCTATGTTCACCTTAAACTCCTCTATGTTCACCTGTCAGGGAAATTGAACCCCCTGACTACAGATACACCCCCAACCAGCCCTACATTCCCAGAAGAACCACGGGAACGACACCACCACACTACAACATTCCCAGAAGAACCGCGGGAACCACACCACCACACTACAACTTGGCCAGATGTTTTGGCAAGATAAGAAGCCAACACATCCGTCCAGCATACCACAGTGACAACGTCACAGCAGTAGACGGGACCCTATAAGGGCATTTTGGGACATAGTTATTTTCATGAACATTGTATTTAGCTAGAGTATAAAAAGGATTGTATATTATTTAGCTAGTCAGTAAGAAAAGTCAGTAAAGTCAGAGAACTTCCAAACATCACCAATATTAAGAACCAGAACTTTAAGTGCTCGAGTGTGAGCCCATGGTCGTTGTTGTATTCCTTACTCCATATGTATCAGCATATGTATTTCATTTGTAACTATTATTATTTGTATTTATAAAGTAACAGCTCGGCTGATTACTTGTTTCCAGCATCTACGGGAGGTAGAGGGGCTGAGTTTGGTTTAGGTAGAGCAGGACGTCTGAGAGACCGAGCTTACCTTTACGGCATCTTGAAAACCAGGAGTCTGTCTGGCACCGTTAAACCTCGGGGCAGACAGCAGGCTGTAAATTTTCACGACATCACCTTAAACTCCTCTATGTTCACCTTAAACTCCCTCTATGTTCACCTTAAACTCCTCTATGTTCACCCTAAACTCCTCTATGTTCACCTTAAACTCCTCTATGTTCACCCTAAACTCCTCTATGTTCACCTTAAACTCCTCTATGTTCACCTCAAACTCCTCTATGTTCATCTTAAACTCCTCTATGTTCATCTTAAACTCCTCTATGTTCACCTCAAACTCCTCTATGTTCACCTCAAACTCCTCTATGTTCACCTTAAACTCCTCTATGTTCACCTTAAACTCCTCTATGTTCACCTCAAACTCCTCTATGTTCACCTTAAACTCCTCTATGTTCACCTTAAACTCCTCTATGTTCACCTTAAACTCCTCTATGTTCACCTTAAACTCCCTCTATGTTCACCTTAAACTCCTCTATGTTCACCCTGAACTCCTCTATGTTCACCTTAAACTCCTCTATGTTCACCTCAAACTCCTCTATGTTCACCTTAAACTCCTCTATGTTCACCTTAAACTCCTCTATGTTCACCTTAAACTCCTCTATGTTCACCTTAAGCTCCTCTATGTTCACCTTAAATTCCTCTATGTTCACCTTAAACTCCTCTACGTTCACCTTAAACTCCTCTATGTTCACCTTAAACTACTCTATGTTCACCTTAAACTCCTCTATGTTCACCTTAAACTCCTCATGTTCACCTTAAAGTCCTCTACGTTCACCTAAACTCCTCTATGTTCATCTCAAACTCCTCTATGTTCATCTTAAACTCCTCTATGTTCACCTCAAACTCCTCTATGTTCACCTTAAACTCCTCTATGTTCACATTAAACTCCTCTATGTTCACCTCAAACTCCTCTGTTCACCTCAAACTCCTCTATGTTCACCTCAAACTCCTCTATGTTCACCTTAAACTCCTCTATGTTCACCTTAAACTCCTCTATGTTCACCTTAAACTCCCTCTATGTTCACCTTAAACTCCTCTATGTTCACCCTAAACTCCTCTATGTTCACCTTAAACTCCTCTATGTTCACCCTAAACTCCTCTATGTTCACCTTAAACTCCTCTATGTTCACCTCAAACTCCTCTATGTTCACCTTAAACTCCTATGTTCATCTTAAACTCCTCTATGTTCACCTCAAACTCCTCTATGTTCACCTCAAACTCCTCTATGTTCACCTTAAACTCCTCTATGTTTACCTCTATGTACTCCTCTATGTTCACCTTAAACTCCTCTATGTTCACCTTAAACTCCTCTATGTTCACCTTAAACTCCTCTATGTTCACCTTAAACTCCCTCTATGTTCACCTTAAACTCCTCTATGTTCACCCTGAACTCCTCTATGTTCACCTTAAACTCCTCTATGTTCACCCTAAACTCCTCTATGTTCACCTTAAACTCCTCTATGTTCACCTGAAACTCCTCTATGTTCACCTTATACTCCTCTATGTTCACCTCAAACTCCTCTATGTTCACCTTGAACTCCTCTATGTTCACCTTAAACTCCTCTATGTTCACCTTAAACTCCTCTATGTTCACCTTAAACTCCTCTATGTTCACCTCAAACTCCTCTATGTTCACCTTAAACTCCTCTATGTTCACCTCTATGTACTCCTCTATGTTCACCTCAAACTCCTCTATGTTCACCT